>JAWNOR010000315.1:2510000-3039465 GCA_035045885.1 Drosophila borealis
CCCCGAGCCCGCATCCGGCTCGTCTCTTGCAGTGGCGCCTGCACAGACCGCACTTTATGAAAATCATTAAGTTAATTACATTTTTTGCACGCGCCCAAATGCAATGGGAAAAACAACAGCAAGTTAGAGAGACACTGAAAGGCAGGTGAAAAGAGAGAAGAGGAAAATGCATTAAAAACACACACACACACACACACACATACAGACAGAGAGAGAGACACAGACAGAGACACAGACACAGACACAGGCAAAGGCACAGGCACATCAAAATTATAATCAGCGCCACACAAAAGCACACGGCGCGCCTGAAGTTAGCTATGCGAGAAGAGGCGGTGGGCGGAGGGTGGGGAGGGGCAGGGCGCGGGTGTGGCTGGCAGTAATAACAACAAGAGCAACAACAACAAGTACAACAACATTAGCGCCTGAGCTTTTGGGCTCTGTCGGGGATAACGCTAAATGGGTGCAACAACAAAACATACTATAAAAAAAAAAAACAAAACAAAAGGAAAACAACAAAAATAAATAAATAAAAGAAAAGTGAAAAGACAGAACATGAGAAATATTTTCATAATACTAATTGCATCGTCACAATGTCATTTTCAGCAAGCGGGAGAGGGGCGGCGGGCAGCAGAGAGCGGAGCAGAGTGAGCCTGCCCATGGCGGCTGTCTGTCAGGAGAACGTTGACGAACAGGACGAGAACGAGAACGAGATGAGTTGAAATGAGATGAAACTGAATTTATGCTAAATGCAGCCAAGCAAAATAAACAACAACAACAGCAACAACAACAACAACAAAAGCGATGATGACGACGCCGCCAACCGTTGCATAAATCCTGGCAGCAAGGACTCGCCTGCCAGGCTGCTGGTTGACTGCATGGCACAAAAGAAAATGAGTTGAAAAAAAAAAAAAGAAAATACAAAAAGTAATTAAAAAGGGAAGCAACAACAACAAATGCCGCAAATTCTGCAGCAAACACGAAATTATGAGTACGCTACAAGTTCATTTGAATTGGAACTAAAGAACTGGAACAATCACAGCCAGCTTGATCGGCAGCTAGAGATGGGCACATTGCGATACACAGCACTAAATTAGCTTAAAGCCAACTAACGGTTCATCTCAATAAATTCAAGAAAAGTATCAAAAAACAAACTCCTTATATAAACTGTATATTTGTCAATTCTACAAGCCAGCATCTAAAGATAAGCAAATTAAACTGAGCTTAAAACTTAGCTTAATCCAAATGTGACTTTATAAATGATCTTCTTCTTGAAATTAAGTCAGTTTTTATGTTTTCAAAATCAAAATCTATCAATGAAATTAAGTTATATTTTATGTATGCAGAATCAGTTTTACTGGAGCAATTTGTTTGTTCTTCTGATTAAATATAATCAGGAGGCTGTTTTAAGGTTTCTTGATTTTATTATATTTCTTAACAATTAAATTTATTTACTTGAGCTCACATATTTTTCACCCAAGCTTTTTAGTGGCTGAGTATTTATATTATTTAATTACTTTTTTGGTTTCAAATAATTATAAAAAATATCCTTTTATTATTTATCACATTCCCAAATATCTTAGCCATATTTATGGTATGCAAGGAGTTTTAAAATTGTAAAACTCATGCCAATGGATTTTATTTAATGCACAATTCATTCAGCTTTTTGCATAAAGTCGTAAAGGACTTGCTATTTGTAGCGCCCAGTTGCAGTTGTTGCGTCGGGGCTCATGTGGCAGTCGGGTAAGAAAAATTCAAATGCATTAACACAACGTAACAATGTGGGCAAATGTTAACATTGAGCGCTAATTTGCCACATGCCGTTGCAGTTGCAGTTCCTGTTCCAGTTGCCGTTGCCGTTCCAGTTGCCGTTGCCAGATGACATGAGCTGCGGCAAAGGATGTGGCAAGAAGATCACAGCATACGAGACGCATCTGGCTGACGGCAATGACAGAAGTCGTGGCAATTTAAATTGACACTGGCTTCATCATGTGACAGTGCAATGAATGGGATGAATTTCTGTTATAATATAGAGCGATCATTTATGGTCATTATTATAATTATAATTGGGGTTGTTAATATTGTTAATATTATTATTATTATAGTTCTAAGAAAAAGTAGTTATGAACTTAATAATATATTACTTATGTATATGGCTCACGAATTATTAATCTAATTATTTTTGAAGCCCTTGTACTGGCCTCCGGTTTCGGACTAGCCTGGGAATTGAGAGCGGATCCTCGTTCTTTAATTGCAATTGTTACGGAATCTGCAAAAACCTATCCTTAGAGCATTACTAGCTTTCCTTCCGTTAAGAGAAACAAAGAGCGCAAATTAATTAAAATTGGGATCAAAACTCTGCTTTGCTAATCGTTAATTGTTATAAAAATTAACAATAAAAATAAAATTATATTAACACACTAAACAGAAAGATAGTCTGTTAGAGGCAGACGATATCAATTAAATAATATACACGCTCCGAAAGTATGCAATGAATAATAGTCAGCAGGGACGCCATTTTGTTCAAAACTACTTCACGTACGTATGTACATATGTGTGCGTGCGTGTGTGTGCTGTATGTGTGTGTGCTTGCATGCGCATATATCTATTTCACGTGCTGCAAGCATATTTAATCAAAATGCAGCTACAAGAACAACAGCGGCACGCTACAAAAAAAAATAATTAACAGGCAAAGCAGCAAGTGGAAGCGAGATAGCAAAACAAAGCGGCGCACTCGCACAGGCACTTGTAGCCAGTGAAAGACCAATCAGCGCGACAAAACAATGGACACACATACATACATACACACGCATAAACACAGATTAGCAGCAGCAACGAAATAAAAACGAAACAAAGAGATGGTAGCTTGGCTCGATGCTCAGGTGAAACCTGCTCCCTAATTAATTTCAGTAGCAACAACAATTGTAACAGTAACAGGCAACAGTAACAGTAACAGTAACAGGCAACAGCATCAAATTACAAAATTAAAAATGGCGGGCGGTGGGCGGCGAAACTGGGTGGAGACTGACAGCTGCCAGGCTGCCAAAGACAAAAGGCAAACATGAAATCATTTTCATAATTTCAATAAGACGCTGTCAACGCTGACGTTCATCTCGTTGGTCAACCCTCACACACAAACAGACGCACACACACAGCCAGAGTGAGCAGTGCTCGTTTATGATTGGCTTCGGCGCAAAAGAAGCAAATGAAATAAAACAACAACACGAGCATAATACGGGCAAGGAAGGCTGAAAGGATGGGAGGGCGGCTGCTGCCACGCCTATGCCTCAGTATTAATAAATAAATATAATTTTAGCGCAAGCGCAGGCAAATACACACAAGCAAAACCGACAGCAACAGAAACAACAACAATACAGCGACGAAAACAATGTATGCAAATGAGAAAATTACATCCCTTCATTTGTTGCCGCACACACACCCAGGCACCAAGGCACCCATGCAGCCATGCACCCACGCACACATACAGCTGCGCTCGCATGTATGCATTGTTGATATTGTTATTGTTGTATACGCTATTCTGTGCGACTGCCAGGTGGCATCAGCTGTGGTGGCAACCTCATTTTTATGCGCCTTACTGACTTTTCCTTACCCACAAGCGCAGCAGCAGCAGCACCAACAGCTATGAAAAATCAACAACAACAACAACTCACTCTTTCGCTCTCCCTCACATTCTATCTGTTTCGCTCGCTCTAGCTCAATCACACTCTCTCTCTCTTTCTCTCTCTCTCGCTCTCTCACTCGTTCTGTATCCTGTGTGTGTGTCTGTGTGAACGGGGTGTTGCCGTATTGTTTAGCTGCCGACGTTGGTGCCGTTTCTGCAAATGCTGGCAGCATTAAGTGATTTGAATTTTATTATTCACAGGTGCATCTGATACATACAAACATATATGTAGATTTATATATGTATGTGCACACATTTGTAACAACAATCAGTTACAGTGGGACAAGTGCGATTAAAACAATGAATATATTTTAAAGCATTCCTCACTAAACATCAAACACGGTTTTATTAACTAAATTAGCCTTAATTAATTCAAATCCATAAAAAAAAAACATATCTATTTTGACCATGCTTCGATAAATCGGATGAATATTACCTCTTGGAAAGGTATTATATTATTTATTTCAACGACTTTATAAATGCGCCGAGATTATGACAATCTGTTTAAAAACATAACAAAAATTAATGAAAAATATAAGCATTTAAGTAAATTGCCTGAAGTTTGGTTAATAGATTGAGTTTATATTGTAAAGAAAATGAGAACCAAATTAGAAAAACAATTTTTATTTTTAAATAAAAACTGAATACTTTATTCTATATACATTTAACTGTTACAAATGTAATTTAGTCTCTTATATTTATATTTGTATTGTATTTGTATTTATATCTTGTATTTATCTTTAGCTGCTGCTTTTGATCAGTGGTTGTTTTATTTAGTTATACTATATGCATATATTTTTAAAATATACATTGAATAAACCTCATTAATTAGTTTTTAAGAACTTTGCGAGCATGTCAAAAACAAGTGGGTTACTTATCTATTACATTAACTATGACATACAGCAAGAAGCTTGTGATGAAACAGTTATATCTCCAATAATTTGTTATATAATTTAAATTGCCATTTAAAAATCATTGCCTACTTTTCAGCATTCTTCGTGCCACGGTGCGGCTCGTAGCCTACCCAACTGCGCTGCCACAGCCCGCCTCCGTTTCCGCATGCAAACCGTAAAGGCAACGGCGCTTATGAGGTTTTTGTGCTTGTGCCGTAATTTAACGAAGTCAAAACGAGAAAACAATAAAACCCGACGCAGCTAGCAAAACAACAGCAGCAACAACAACAACAACAGCAACAGCAGCAACAGAGGCGGCATCAGCATGCGACTGTGTTGGTGAGTGAGAGAGTGTTCTCAATAAAAGCCAAGCACTCAGCATGTGTGTGAGTGTGTATGGATGAGTGTGCATTATATTGTTGTGTGTTATATTTGTTTATGTTTACAGCGAGCGAATGAGCGAGCGCAGCGAACGGAGGCTGCGCGCGCTCCTTGCCACCTGTCGTTCTAAGTGGTTGCCAGCGCGAGTGAGACGGCGAGCGGCGAATTCAGAAGCAGAGCAAGCGCGAGAGCGAGTGTTCCAGCTGCAGATGCCAAAATATTAATGATAATTATGTTATGCGCGCCTAACATAATTATGTTAATGTACATTTTTAAGGTACCGCCCAAAGCCGAGCAGCACTTTTTTTCGCCTCAAAGGCTGTCACGTGAAAAAAGAAATGGCCAATTCCAAGTTTGCATGTGCGAATATCAATTAGCTGCATTTTACAATGGGCATTGTTGTAAATATTGTGTCCACAACTAAGAACATATTCCCACAAACGCAACGAGTCGCAGGCGCAGCCACAATAAAACTCTCACAAACCGAAAAGCACACACACACACACACAAACAGAAATATATTTGCATATGTATGGGCATATACATTAGCTGACTTGGCTGCTGCTGCGACGGCATAAAAGCCAAAGGACGCAGCCTGCACTCCCGCAGTCGCTGGCCAAACGCGCAGTTCGCAAGTCAACTTTTTTTATGGCTCTGGCGCCAACTAACGTGCGTTTTAAAAAATAATTATTCATTTTACGTGTGCTGTGCTAACAACTTTTTTTTAAACATTTTTTAAAGGCAACAGTGAAAGAAATCAAATTTCTAAAAATAGAATAATTTGCAGCGATTTGCTAAAAATAACAACATTTGATGGCTGGGCCATTCATATCCCCGCTGCCGGGCGATCTGCTCACGGAGTACATGTTCGGCCGGAGGCGACAGCGCCGCAATCGCACCACGTTCACGCCACAGCAGCTGCAGGAACTGGAGGCGCTCTTCCAGAAGACGCACTATCCGGATGTCTTTCTGCGCGAGGAGGTCGCGCTGCGCATCAGCCTCAGCGAGGCGCGCGTCCAGGTGAATCATTGCGGCATTGCGGCAAAACCATCGCACGTTCGTCCAGGTGCCGTTGGATGCCCATCTATATGCATCAGTTCGTTCCACATGCTAGAAGTTGCAATGAAAAACAAATAAAAACTTCTTGATGCTATGTGCAAGTAGGACTCCCGAGGACTCCCCTCTTCCAAGTCTCTATCGATTTTCGTCTACTTTTGTATATGCTACGAACATGAAATTCCTTGAAAACGCGCGCAAAGACAATATTAAATTAATTTCATTACACATTTAATTATTGATGGGATTTATGTACAAATTGAACTATTCGTGAATCCGTATAGCAAATATTATTTTTGTTCTGTTCTCTTAGTTGTAATAATAACAAAGAGCTTAGCATAAACACGATCGGTGTCAGATAAAAATTTTTCATATACACCCGTTTATTTTTGGAATGTCCTGTCCGGACTCACACACGGAAAGCTGTTTGCCATTTATTTAGGGCCAAGTTGTTAACGTTCGATACTTTTTGTTGCAGGTTTGGTTTCAAAATCGTCGCGCCAAGTGGCGTAAGCAGGCGCGCCTCCAGCTGCTGCAAGATGCTTGGCGGATGCGCTGCCTCAGTCTGGGCACGGCGCCAGTCATAGCCGGCGGCGGTTCAAATAGGCAGAGTAACGGAACAGCGGCCAATGGTAACAATCAAATGCCAGAGAACTTATCTGCGGGCGGTACACCAGGCAGCAAGGATGCAATGATCAATGACGTGGGCGGCAACGATGTGCCCCTGGCCAGTGGACAAGCCGCCAGCAATTTTACAATGATGCATCCAGCTTTCCAACAGCAGCAACAGCAGCCAGCGCATCCACAGTCCGAGCACGATAAGCTATCGAAAACCTACACGGAACTGAAACTGTACAAGGAGCCGACTGCGCACGGTGTTTCTCAATTGGATCTGGGCGGCATGGCTGCACTCGCCCCTACCTCCGATGAGGGCTCTGACGGCTCCGATTCCGAGGAGATAGATCTGACCTCGGGTGCCTGCATAGATTTCTCACAGAGCAGCAAATTGCAACAGCAGCAACAACAGCAACAGCAGCAGCAGCAGCAACAGCAGGCGGCAGCTTTGGCGGCGATACAGCCACAGCAGACCTCGAATGGGGTGCACTAGACCTGAAAGTGTATATAACGAGCAATGATTTATGCATGTTATGTTAATCTGCATTTCAGTTAATATATTCCTTTTTTTTTTGTATTAGAAATTACAGACACAATTAAAACATAAACATAGACTAAAGTTTAACGTATTCGTTTTTATCTTGGAGTTCAAATGTGCGCCTTCCTTTTGTATCGCGAGTCGATTTTCGATTGCATATCGAAAGTCGATAAATTGCATAACGGCTGCTGCTAAGTTAACATATTTCATGTTAAGCCTCCGTTCGGCCGTTGGGGAGAAATATGTTGCCAAATTATCTTAAGCCTAGTTTCATCAGTATTACCACAACTTTACTGAGTAAAACCGAATGGATAAGAAAGAAAAATACGAACGTTGCCCTATTTCTACTTACATACGACCAGCTTAACACGCTAGTCGGTGTACAATTCATGAAGAGAGATTTAATACGTGAGCTCCGCAAACGATGCATTCTGTATAGCGTACCCGCTACTGTCGCTAGGTGCAAGGTGCTTAAGGGGAAATTAAAATATATACATAGGGGTTCGACATAAATATATCATATTAATAGAAAAATATATATTTACATTTTCCTCTGGTTACAGAAACTTCCAGTCGTTATTAATGTTATTTATGTTTTGTGCGATTCAAGGACTGTAGATGTCGCTAATCGGCTGCAGCTCTTATAGCAATTTATCGATTCGTGCGTAAAATGCAGCAGTATGCTGTTAAATACAGTTTATGTTCTGTTACGATCGCCATTAAATAATTTGAATTATGTGTGAGCAATACAGCATGCATTTTGAAAAGCCTATTACCGTCTATTATAGTTTAAATGTTTTAGTATGCATAACTACGAATGTCCGCAGTGTCTATTACCATCAAAGATATCACAGCTTTATTTAAGTGCCAGTAAGCGGACATAGAAAAAAGCTGTTGAAGTTGGGATCTTGCATGTACGCCTATCGTTTTTATCACATCGGACCGCTTTATAGAACAGATTTCTAAATTGAAAAGAGAATTAAGTTATTGAAGGCATGTACAAACCGATTTTGATATTTCATCAGCCATCTGTCTGCTGTATCTAACCCGATTGCCTTTTGTTTATTTGTGTGATTTTAGTTTCCTAAATAATGGGTAAATAAAGAGATTATAGTCCTAACAATGGACGTTGGCTAACCGCTGCGGAAAGAGCAAAAAGAAGAACTGCCGATATTTTGGATACCATCGCAGGGAATCAGTTAGAAAACTCCGAAATGAAATCTGAATTCATGGTTGAGGAGGTTCGTAGCATATTTTCGGAAAGTAGAATAAAAGAGGTGGAAAACTCGGTAAAGCGAATTTCCGATGGGCAGAAATATCAGAGCAAAAGTTTAACTATTTCCAGCACAAGGATGAAGGGCGACGAATAGGAAAATAACGAAACCTTGCCAATAACAGATGTTGGAGATTTGCAAAGAGATGGAAATTGATATTCAAAATGAAGGTGCAAAATATGTAAGTGAACTTTATACAAATTTATCATGTAAAGCGAATTTCCGATGCGCAGAAATATCAGAGCAAAATGTTAACTATTTCCAGCACAAGGATGAAGGGCGACGAATAGGAAAATAACGAAACCTTGCCAATAACAGATGTTGGAGATTTGCAAAGAGATGGAAATTGATATTCAAAATGAAGGTGCAAAATATGTAAGTGAACTTTATACAAATTTATCATGCTTTAAATTTCTTAGTTTCACACATATGATCCCAATCAAATTGGATTTATATCTGGTCTTGCAATCCACAGATAAGCATCATAAAGGCCATTCTAAATAACGACATTATTTTTAACTACGATGGCTTAAATGAAAAAGTGATTCAAAAATTATCCTTATTGAAATATTGCGGTTTTTGGTAAGTACGCATTCGATTGTTTAATTAATCACAGTGCTTATAAAATGTAATGCTTACAGATTCCTTGAAAACTGATGGATATACCGAAAGAGATTATATAAAAGGCATACGATAAGGTAATAAAGGCCACAAGGGCCTTCAATAATTAATATTGATGATTAAATTGAAAGTACCAAAGACAATGTTAGGAAAAGATGCTTTGATGTGAATTTTAAATCTAAAGTTTAAAGAAATGCACATTCCTATTATAAAAAAAACCCTAAAAATGTATATAAGTGATAGTGATAGCATAGTATTCATTGTAAAATCACCCAAAAGGTTAATATTATATTGTAATTAACTTTGCTTAAGTCAATCTGAGAGCCCTTCTCCGTTAAAATCAGATATTCCCCTAATGCCAAAGACAAGTTTCACGTTTCTTTTAGCCCACAATGTTAATATCAATGTTAAGTGTTTTTTATTTGTTGTTTAATAAGTAAAATCATTTATCAACATATGTATAACTGTATGTAGTTCTCTCCTCGCTTATTGCTCAATTTTCACTTAAACGTCTAATACATAAATAATTTAAGATTTACTTAACTATAAATTGTTGCAATCGTAGCCGATATTGCAGGACTCTTCACATAAAAAACAAAACACATTTTAAAATGCAAATAAAAAATACTTTTGGATAATTTCAATTAATCAGTTGAATCGAAACAAAACTTTACAATTGTCTAGCAAAATAGTTTAGCAAATTGTTTACAATAATTTACATTTTACAAATAATTTAATTTAATTTAGTTTCGTTCAAATATTAACACAGGGCAAATGAAAAACCGAATATCATGTTACAAGTAAAACAATACACACAGAAAAAGTTAACAACAAATTTGTTGGGCCTTTTTGTTTAGTAGTCATCCGTTTAGCAAAAAAAAAAATATTTATATATTTATAGTAGCTTAATATCTAAGAGTTGTTATAGTGTGTGTAAATGTAATGCTAAAAATACAATAAGAAAGCACTTGAATTTCTCTAATGACAAAGGCAACTTGGTGTTCTTTTTGATTCTATGTTACATGTTACATTTAAAACGTTCGCCGCGGTTCAGCTTCTCCCCTCCATGCTTCACCGACAATAAGCTGCTTGCTGCGAACATAGTTTGGCTGCTGTCACACTTAACCGCTGCAAGAAAAAGGACAAAAGTTAATAAAAGTATTTAACCGATTCAGTTATGTTAAGTAAATGTAAATTAAGCAACAGAGTACAGTGTGTGTATGTGTTTGCAAGGAGCACGCAGAAAACTATCAACAACACTTAAGCATATTAAGATAACATAAAATGTGTGTGAGAGAGAGAGAGAGAGAGAGCACGCAGGATAGTCAGTTGATCAGCGTTAGATAGTGACGGACGGCTGGATGTAATCGGCAGGAAATCTTAAGAGCACCAGTTGAAACAGATACAAATGTACTACATGCATACATACATTCATACATACATACATATATGGGAACTCATTTAGCGACAGAGACAAAAGCAGATTTCTTACTCTTTGCTTCGGTTGCTGTTGTTGTTGTTGTTGTTTGTTATTTTAGCTGTTGTTGTTATTGTTGTAGTTGTTGCTGCTGCCGCTGTTACTGCTGCTGCTGAACGGGGGTCTCAGGGGGTGTTGGCTGATCTTGGTTTTAGCTGTTGTGTTTTTTGAGTGCATATGAGTTTTGTTGTTGCTTGTTGTTAAGTGTGCGTGAAACTGCATGCCGAAAATTCACAGCACTTACTTTAAAAAGTCATTCATATTGATGTAATTTTTATAACTAAATAAAGAGAAATACATAAATGTATATAAATATAAAAAAGGTAAGAAACAAAAACATAAAAACACAAATCGTAATGTTAAACACAATGCAAGTGTGGTGTGGACATGCAGCGGATTGAGGAGGTGGGCGCCGTGCAGGGTTACGAATAACAACGCAAAGCAATGACAAAAAAAAAAAAAAAAAGAGGGAGAGATCGACACATACATAGAAAGGGAGGAGAGCAAACAAACGGAAGTGTGTGATTGAAGCACGAGTTGCATGTGAAACATATACACGTATACACGTACATATGTATGTGTACATATGTCTATTGGCGTTCACCTTTTGGCCGATGTGGTTCGTGAATAGGGATTCTGCAAGATTTTAGGATGCGTTTCCATTACGCGCAACAGCAAATTATCCAGATAGTCCTCCAACTCTTTGACGCGCTGGCGTTGCAGCAATGCCTCATTCTCCATGCCATTGGCGATCAGCATCAGCTCCTGCAATAGAAAGAGAGGCAAACACACTATTAAGAGCATGCGCAATAAAAGAGATTCACAGGATTTGCTCGCATACCTCCCGTGACTTCCCCTCGTATTTTTTGGCCAATTGTGCAGAGATCTCGGAGCGGCGTTCCGCATGCGAACCAGACTTCTCGTGGCCAATAATAATGCGCTCCGTGGACTTGGGGCTGGGCGAGTTACTATCCGCATCGTTTTGTTTGTCTGTGCGAGAAAGAGATACACGATGAGATAATGCCTAATACAAGATGAGTGCAACAGATGCATACAATAAGAGTGTGAGCTAAGTCGAACCGAGTGTCGCTACGAACTAGTAGTTCTTCTTCCGAGCTTACAAACGCTTGCCTCTTCTAAAGACGGAACTAGTTCGCATGGCTTGGGAATACTAGTGAGCACGGAACCAATTCATTTTTTAAATCTTTACTGCTTGTCATTCGTTTGATTAGTCTCTGTTACCTTTTCTGACATGTTTTTTGTCACTTTTAAAAAAAGTATGGCACCAGTTCATCATTTGAAACAAATGCGAAACAGACCTAGTTGGCTACGAACTATTTGTTCCACTACCAGAATCAGAAACAATAAGTAAACTTGACCTAAACGGTTCGATAGGAACAGTATTCAGTTCGCGGCACGGTCAACGGACAGCACTACACTGGCGGATGCGAAACACAGCAAATAACCAAAACAAAACAAAATAAATATATAAAAGAAAAATAACGTTTTTAGAAGGTAAAGTGCACAGGACAGGAATGACTGAGCTTCAGAAAGCGGATAGTGCGAGAAATTTGATGACGAATGCGTAGGCAAAAAAGTTTGTTAAAGTTTCAATAGGATGACACAAAGATGACAGCTGATTTGGAAAATTGCTTGATTTCGATTAGCTTGGTTCGATTGTTGGTTGGATTGGTCGTTGAATCCGCCAGCGTTATACAACACTGCGCGCACACATGCCGCACTCCCCAGCGCCGCCAGCCGGACAGGATTAAGATCGAGGTACAAGTTTGAGGTAGTTTGAGTAGTTGATGGATTAGTTTTGGTAGCTGGATAGGTTTTTGCTGGGCTTTATATCTGTTTTATCTTGTTCTGTATATTGTTTGTTTTGTTTTTTAACTGTATTGTCTCAGCTCCTACTCGCTCTTTTGTTCTGTCTCAAATTGTGGTGTCTTTTTGGGTACAACAGCTCACCTCGCTTATTGCCGTATTTAAATTTGCCTAGTCGCTTCTCCCAGCGCTCACCGCTGCCGCTGCCACTGCCGCCACCATTGCTGCTGAACTCCTTGGGCGATTGCTCGGGCGTTAACAAGTTGTGCTCTATGCTTGGATCTACATCGGCGACAGCCACGGCCATGGCCATGGCAACGGCCACGGTTTGATCCTCGGCAATTGCCTGGGTTTTTGATTGCGGCTCCTCCAGGGAGGTGGAGCGCTTGGCAAAGCTCAAGAGTCTTTGATCCTCCTCACGACGTTTGGCATCGCGCCGCCGCTGCTCCTCCTGCTGTAATTCCAGCTCCTGTTGCAGCGCTGCCTCCTCTTCGCGCAGCCGCTGCTCGTTCAGACGCAGCTCGGCCTCCAGGCGCGCATCTTCTGCGCGTCGCTGACGTGCAGCCTCCTCTTCGGCAGCTGCCTCGGCCTTAGCCAGTGCCGCCGTCTCGGCCTTCAGTTGCTCACTTGTTGTGCCGCGCGGCTGTGGAGTGGGTCTCACACTCGGCAACGGCTGTGGCGGTTCGGCGATCGGATTCGATCTGGGCGCCACCGGCTCAGGAGCCAGCTTTTCATCTGCAAAGATTGCGGTGCTGTTGCGTTGCTCAAACTTGGCGAAGCTCGCATTGAGTGCATCAAAGTTACGCGGCTCGACGTCTGGCGAGAAGAGCGAGTTGCCGCTCTTGCTGCTTCTATCATCTGAAGGCAATGGCAATGGCGGCGGCGGTGCTGTCTTTGGCGGCTGCGGCTGCGGCTGCTGCTCCTCCTCCTCTACCTCTTCCTCCTCAGTGTCTGAGGAACTAGAGGAAGAGCTTGCCGATGGAACCGGCGGCGGCTCCTCGCTGGTTGCCGGCAGCGGTACGCGCGTCTCCCAGCTGCGACGCTTCAAGGAATCGCTGCTGCCAATCTCTAAATACTTGCCGCCACCATACAACTTAGATTCCCACTCATCCACCTGGATTGGGGGAGATGCCTCCACTTGTGTTTGCCCATCACCTTCGCGTTCCCGTTCCCGTTCGCGATCGCGTTCCCGTTCGCGTTCCGACTCCAGCTCTTGCTGTGTCTGCGGGGTGCGCGGCGGCTTTGAGGGAGGTGGCAGAGTGCGCGCACGAACGCTGAAATCGAGCTCAAGCTGTTCCATCTCCGCAACGATTGGATCCTCATCGAGTGTCTCTTGCAATTTGGGCTTACCTCCGTTGAGTTTTCCCTTCGGGCCACCACCGTTTCCGTTGCTCAGCAGCGGCGACGGGTTGCGCGGAGCGAAATTGTTGGTGCCACCACCAGATGAAGGCGGCTGCAGGCCGGAGCGCTGGATGTTCAGCGAGCTGCCAGAGCTCTTGTGGGACAGATTGTCGAACACAAACTCGTCCTCGTCCTCGCTTATTACACCGGGATCAGCTTCGCCGGCACGTTGGCCGCGCCTGCGTCCGCTGCCGCCGCCAATGCCGCCCAGGCCCGAGGAGCTGTTCGGTGTACCGATGCTGGCAAAGGAACCGCTAAACGAGCCACTGTCATCGCCATCGGCATGCTTCTTCTTGCTGCGTATGTGCAGCTTGGAGCTGAGCGAGCCAGCCAGCTTCTTGATGCTCTTGCGCTTCTCGCCCTGGCCAATGGAGAGCAGGCTGCCGCCCACAGAACTGGCCAGCTGCCCAATGGAAGACTTGTGCTTGTCCTTCTTGCTTAGATCTGTCAGCGATCCGGATTTGACAACGAACGCGATGCGCACCTCCAGTTCGCCGCGCTCTTTGTTCTTCTTCTCCTTGCCCGGCTTGCTCTCAAGCTTTAACCACTTGGCGCGCGGCCTGTCATAGACGTCCATGTCCTTAAGTGGCAGCGTTGCCTGCCCGAGAAACTCATCGATGCCCAGATTATTGCGGTGCAAGCAGGTCAGCGTCAGCTCCGCCCGATTGCCCTGATCCGGAATTTTGCTAGAGTCGCGAAAGAAACCCAATTAATACCCGTGTATTAACATTTGGACATTTATTTGATTGCACTCACAGTTCGCACTCCTCATTCCAGTTGACGGTTGCCTCGGCCTTGTCCTTGACTGATGTCTGGTACTTCTCCTTACCCAGGGCAATTGTGACGAAGCAGTTGTTGGTGCCATTCTTGCCTTTTGTCAGAAGACCTCGCGCACGCTGAACTGTAAATGAGAGCGAGGGAGAATTCGAGATTAGAGACTGGTTAAAAAGTACCAGAAGAGCTAAGGGAACCAAGTACAGATGAGATCTATGTGAGTTACTATTAATAAGAATATATCCTATCACGGGTCCAAAGTGTACACAAAAATAACAAAGCTTTTTACTCTTTTTGAGCAATTAAAAACTATGAGATTCGCATAGAAAGGCAATCCAAATTGGACAGAATGAGAGTGAAAGAGGTAAAGGGAGGGAGAGTGTTCGAATATGCAGCCAGTGTTGCTAACTGTCGCTTAAAAAGCTGTAAGCTGAATCTTATTAGAAATAGCTTTTAAAAAAACAGCTTTTCGAAACAGCAAAGTGGTTCATGGGTCTTTTGCGCAGTATAATACAAGCCATGACAAGTATTACTGAAGCAAACTTTTAAATATTATGTGAGTTATACATCACTAAAGCGGCATTTTAATCTGCAAGTTGTAACAAAGGCCAAGAAAATCGCATGGAATGGCGATATTCAAGAAAGGAAGAAGATTAATAGGAATATGTAAGGTAACTTAGGGAATATTTTAATTAATCACTGCAAGCTAAACTAAACATTATAGCCCATTATCTTCATTGATCTTCTTTAATCTATATAAAACTTTTATGTTTAAACACGACAGCCAAACCCCTTGAGCCTTCAGTTTGAAAAATCATTACGATTACATCGCTGTTGGGATTTTGGAACAAGCAAGTATAATAAAACATATATTTTTACAATTTATTGACTTGACGAGTTCATTCCTTTCAGCTGCAGCCAAAAATAGCATCCAGGCCCCGGGGAAATTTTGATTTGCCCGTCTTCATTTCCGGCAGCTGTGTCAACAACAACAACGACAATGTTTTGAGTGCGTCGCAAAAAAATCCAATCTAAGCGGGGTAAAATTCGCATGGGTTGAATTGTGACTCAGTTTTCGTCTTATAATCGGGCGTATCGCTGTTTTGATGGCGACCCAAAAGCAAAGCAAATTTTGAGTCGCGCCGAGTTTCACTTGAGAGCGCCTCGTGACCTCGACGAATCCAAAAGCTAAAACTTAAACCAAAGCCAAAGGCATAGCTCGAGCATCCGGCTGATATGGAAACCGCAGAAAAATTCGCTTTTAGCATTTGTGGTGCGCAGAAAGTCGCAGCATTGTTTCATAGACAAGACGAGAGGGGGGGGGGGGGGGGATCGGTTCCAGTCCAGTTACATATATGCATAGGCAATTGAAGAGACTCTATTTCTCAGCTATAATTATACATAAATACATATTCAGACATCCATGAATTCACCAGGCATACATTAGGGTTAAGAGAATTGAGTGAATTGGAGGAGAACTCAAAACACAAGAGCAAACATTTTAATCGTATCATATTTTTAGTTTCATTTTATAATGGGAGGGAATAAAGCCTTCCAAGGAAACGTGACTTATCTTATATTTTCAAAGATCTATGTGAACATCCATGCTTTGTTTGTTTTGGGTAATCCACACCCAAATAGGGAAACGTTTGCCTAAAGTTTAAAGAATTTTATTTGGCACCGGCAAAGAGTCGTGTAATACCCGGTAAAAGTATTTTATAATTTCCAATCGCTTTTTTTTTTTAAACTAATCGATTTGCAATGACAATTGCTTATTGATTATTACATATGTACATACATATGCATATGTATGTATGTACATACATACATAATTATTCAAATATGCACAATTGTTGGCGCAACGCAAATTGCGCAAATTTCAGACTCGTAACAACAAAAACTACAACAACAATTACAGAGCGTAAAACAAAAAGCGCTCAATAGAAAAGCAACGAAAATATTTTTGTTTTTCTTGTTGTTGTTTTGTTTTGCAGCTAGTGTTGCAAATCTGTTTGCCTTTTTTTTACAGTTTCGCTCATTACAAGTGAAAGAAGTGACGGCTGCAAAGTCGCTGCCTTTTACCCGCTGTGGGCGTCTTGACGCCAAATAATTATTATTACATTAACCGTTTTTTTCCGTCGTTTTGCCCGTTCTGTTTCAGACCCGTGTTCATCATCACTTGTTGTGGTCGTGTTTTTTCTTTGGACACATAGCTTAAGCCAATTTAGGAAGTTTTTGCGACATCGCCAGTCTATTGATACATATGTATGTATGTCTGCATATACATGTACGCGTATATATACATGCATATGTATTGATGTATGTTGGAATCTATACATAATTGAGGTTAAAGACAGCCGGCAACGGCGCACGGTAAAGAGCAAAAGATCAATGGATGATGGACCAGAATGTACCCAATGTCTATCAATAAACCGGTTCCGAGGGGATACCAGTGCAATCTCGTGCATGCGCCCGTTTCATCTAGAGATGGGCAGGGGTCGGAACACACACGACCAATTTCTGAACCTAATGCCGGGAATATGCTAAGTGCAGTCGACTATATCCAACAACAACGTGCTTACTTGATTTTACACTCATCTCCCCACATATTCGTGGTAGGTTTTGTTGTCGTGTCACAACGATAGCACGATATGTGCGCAACTCTAGTTTCATCATCGGCAATGGCTAGCGGCCGGGGGTGGGGGCCGAGGTGGAGACATGCAAATGGCTGCCACCAAAATAGAAATGGCAAAAGGTAAATGGTAAATGCCAAATGGTAAAATATGCCAAACAACGACAAAAACAAAACGAAGCGAGTGGAGCGTAGAGAGAGCATTGTAAAGAGCGGAGTGACAAAGTAGCTGTGAGTGAGCGCGAGCAGCGAGCAGCAAGGGAAACCGTTAAGTTGCCCCGCTTTTTGTTTTTTTTTTTTATTCGCCCGCTTCTCGAGGCGCGCAGGTTGGAGCTTTCGTGAATATTGCCCACTTCGGCATCATTTTCGCTTTTTGAGTCACACTGTAAAGCCGAATGTGCCCGTTCGTTCGTTCAATCTTCGATTATTTTATAGCCAGCCGATCAAAATGAGTGTGCGCCAATTCAACACCCAGAGCATTTTTTGCACTTTATGCTTTTCACATTTCGATCACCTAATGGAGGGAGATGACTCGTATACCAAGGGCTGCAGGGGGGAGGGAGAGCAATAAGCGGCGATTCAAAAGCGTTCGACACGTAATTGAGTGCTTGTCGAGAGCAAACAGAAGCCCAAGCAAGCAGCACGCTGGCGTCATCTATGAACTGTGGGCAAATAGACAAACACACCCACACATACACAGGCTGTCAGAGAGAGAAAGAGAGAGAGAGAGAGAGGGAGATAGAGACTAAATGTTAGCCGAAGGTAGACGTATAGTGGGCAGCCATTGTCAAGCAATAGACTCGAATGTTATAGTAGTGAATGTTTACACACATACATGCAAGTATTAATGCATATACGTGCACACGTACAGTTTATTGAATAGTGTATGGCAATAAAAAAAGATATTTTGTATGCAAAAATAACATAAAATTATTACTGCAAAAAAAATTTACTGTTGGCGCTTACATTCCGAAACGGAATTTTCGATTTGTGAGCCAGGTTTATTTTGCGCTAGTGATTTTGTAAAATTGAAAACATGAACAATTGTTTCTCTCTCTCTTTGATCGACAGGCGCAAGCAGAGCCTCTTCGGATCCATCTCCAAGCATTTTTTAGCTGTTTTAAATTGGTTTTGCAGATATAGAAACAAAAGTACGTATGTTTGCCTGGAATTTGATCGATAATTGTTCGTAACGGGTTCAGGTGTTATCTGCAAAACCACTTTATAGAATTCTTTGCGTAACTCAATAATATATAATGCTTGATAGCGATTATTTATTGGAACTTTGATTTTTGTTAGGCTCAAGCACCCAAAGTCGCCGCTCCAGCCCTCGCCATACACTCTTAAGTCTTACATATGTATGTATATGAGTTGGAATAACATGCTCTTAACAGATATATACATATATACTGAATACACATATGTATGTGTTTGTTTATTGTCAATTAGTTGAATGCTTCGCATGACCCACAACTCAAACACAAAGGTGAGTGTATACATACATATTCCTTAACAATTGTCCGATTACAGAGGGAACGACAATAGCAAAAGCAACAAGTCAGTAGATATCCTATAATCAAGCTACTAATCGGTTGAATTCTTTCATTGAAATATAGAAAATTTATGACAAAACCTGCGTTCAAGGATGTGTAAGGTCGGGTTAACCGTTTCTAAAGGCAGAGAATTGGTTCAAAACGCAAATCAAACCAGCGACTTTTTGTTTTGTGTTTGCGGCCCTGGGGAAATAACTTAACATTCTGCATACCCTTTGAACCAGTTGTACAGGGTACAACAACAGCAACAACAATGCAACTAACGACAATTGTCGCATTTATGTTGCTTTTGCTCTTTTAACATTTGGTTGGCCTCTGTTTCTCTCGAGGAGGTCAACATTTGAGGTTAATTAATTTCAATGAAATCATTGCCAAGTGGTTGCTTGGTTTATGTACATATGGATGTATGCAAACGTCTGTCTGCCCCCCCCCCCCCCCCCCTGCCCTCACCCGACACACGGGATGCACCCTGCCCGGAAATTTGATTATGACATTTTGCTAATGAATTTAATACATTTTCTAATAGATTCAATGTGCGAGTCAATTTGAAAAAAATTGCAATGCGATTACCTCATCATCATTATCAGCGTTATCATCATTATCATGGAATTCGAGGTGGTCTTCAATTATGTGGGCGTATTTAAACGCGCCAACAATTTGACAAAGACGAAAAAACCCAAAAATAAACTTTACTTGCGACAGTTAACAGTGGCAGCCAACCGTTAAGAGTCAGGCGACCTTATTAATGCCACAGACGACGAAGACGTCGGCATTGGGGAGCTGCTGTTTCCCCACATGCAACACCTTCGCCGCCCCACCCACCTGGCGGCAACTGACAACTGATTCAGCTGTGCGCAGTAAAAGTCGCATTACAAGTCTAAAAAATTCCCAACACGCACTCTAGAGTTCGCTGTTCCACTTTCCAACGCGTGTGGAGTTACAAAAAGGGGGCGTGGCAGAGAACAGAGAACGTGGACGACGACGACGACGGTGATGTGGTTGACGATGATGATGATGATGATGATGATGATGATTGCAGCCGGCACTGGCCCCGAGGCCAATGCTCCTCCTCGCTCGCGGCGCGTTGTTAGCCGCTCTCCTCGCATGCTAATGAGCCCATGGACAGAGTCGTGTCTGCCCACAGCAGCAGCTGCATTTCAGATACACGTACTGACAGATACAATTTAAAATGTTTTCCAATTCGCTTTGGTTTTTTTTTACAGTAGTTTCCGCTGGCATTGGGCGGATCGCGTTTTATCTTCTCTCCCTCTCCCCCTCTCTCTCTTTCTCTGTCTCTCTCTATCGGTCTAATTGTCACCAATGCTCAACCGACTGACTTTGAGCTCTGGTTTTCAATGACCACCAAACTTGGCTCTGGCCGCCTTAAGATGGACTACCCTTCAATTCGATTGGACTTGTGCCATAGATCTTTCAGAGTCAAAGCGAATTTAGTCCGGCCGTGAAAATAATGCAACTTCGTTTTGGCGAAGTTTAAATACCCATGCATTAATCAGATTAAGATATATTTTCGGAACGAAGGGGTTTTATTTGTCTCGATTTGTGAAGATCACTTGAAAAAATTCAAAGTATTTTTATATATTGTCGAAACTTACTTTCCAGATGTGGTTTTGCCTGTTGATAGAATTCAACAAATTGTTTAACTCAAATACGAATATCCCTAGATTTTGATCGATACGAGAGCTTTGTTATATAGCGCTCTGATCCAGCGGACTCTAAAAGGAACAAGAAGAGTCAGGCAGACGAGTAGGAGCTATAAGATTAGGTTATAACTCGATATAGAGACTTTGCTATACCAACTCGACTATTAAAACTAATAAAAAATATAGATTTACTTTTGAAGCGGTTCTTCCAAGTGACAAACTGAAGGTATCCATGGCAAGGGTATCATTATCTCGATAGCATTTAAAGTAAATTATCATCTATTGTCTGTATTTCCTAGATCGAGAGTTAACACATGGCTTAGTAGAACCGCTAATCCACACTTTAGGAAAGAAAATAACCATTTGTGCCTAATTATATTTCGAAGCATTTTACAATCGGAACTCTTCAGATTCTAATGACTCTTTACGTAATCTCTGTAATTCTTTCTGTCCTTCTCGCTCTCACCTGGCAGCACATAACAAAATGCGTGTAAACACAAACGGGCAGGTTGGAAACCCGTTAAGAGAACAGCATTTGTTATTAACCAGCAGCAACAATTTGCGGCAATATCATAAACAACAGCTGCTGCAACAACAACAACATTTACCATAGTTTAGATCGTGCGAAAATGTTGATTTATAGTTCTTCAGCATGAAAAAAAAACCAAGAATGCCGCAGTCGGGTCCAACCGACTGCGTTATACTCGTTCACAGTCCAAATCATAAAGATATGTCGATTTTCCCGTTTCCGAAATAGTTTTCGATCGATCTTTCGAGTTCATAAGTTGTCTTTCTGACAAATTCGCTGACTTTAGCGCAGTTTTTCCGACAAGGCATACAGAAGTAGTGAATATGCATGCCAATATACTCTTTTCCACATTGTGAACCAGTGCAGCAAAATAAATAAAAACCTCTTGAAAGCACTTGGAACCACTCGAACCGCCCCGAATGCAACTCTGTGCGGCCTTTCGTATGATATATACATACGTATATTCCATAGCTTTTCTCTAATTTTTTTTTAAAGTGCACTTTGTTTTGCTGCTGCTGCTGCTGCTGCTGCTGCAGTTGCAGTTGCATTTGCCTTTGCTGCTATTAATATGCACTTCTTGCATGCGCAGGTTTCGAATATTCAAAATACATTGTATTATCTCATACCCTGCGAGCATGATATGAGCAAACGGGAGCCTTGAGCCACAGAGAAGAAGGTAAAGATCTGGTTGAAGTAAATCGCAGGGATTATAAGAGAAAGAGGCATCAAGAAGGGGCAAACAAATTAAAAAAAAAATTGAACGATTTTCTCGAAAAACTCGGCAGTCTTGCCGCGCCCACCTAGCTCTATTTGTCGAGTCCACGAATTGGTTTCGCGTACCACCAAGGATCCCAGACAGCCAATCGGATAACCTACCCCGGCTAAACTCGAAGTCCGCATCAATCGGTCTCCGCAAAACTAACACAGGTCAATTTGCTACAGTGTACAGGGTGTCATTTAGTTGGGCAGCCTTAACTCTTCAGCTATGTGAAAGAGAGAGAGAGAGAGAAAGGCAATTAATTGCTTGCAGTTCTCAATTGTTGAACACGTACAGACAATTGCATGTTAATGCGAAAGGTCAAATATATCTTCGGTTCAGTTCAACTTGTTTATGTCATATGGAGAGTGAGGGAATGCGGCGAGCAGATCCACGGGAAATCGGTAGCCAAAGACGAAGACGAAGAAGAATGCATTTAGCAGTTGGTAAACTGGAAATCAATTGATGCGACAGGAGGTGGAGCCGACATCTGATTTCAGACCTGTTTCGTTCGGCTGCACTTGTGTTATTCGCCGGGAATAGTCGCTAACTGGGTCGGGGCAATGAAACGTAACTGTTTCGCATAAGTGCATCCAACGGGCCATCGGCAGTCACTGAAGCAATTGCAGCAACGATTCCAACAAGAATTCTGACTACAACTATCTAATTAGAATTTTTCTTTTGCGCCGGTTTTGGTTTTTACAAATTACACATTTTATATTTCCCAAATGTCAGGAATCAAGCCTGTTTGGAACCAGACTAGTTCCAGCCTGGAACCGAATCTTAAGCCTGAACCAATCCAAATCCATAGAACCATATTCGGTAGCTACCAATTCTGGGTTGAAATCAAATTGAGCCCGCAATCTCTGTACTTTCTTATGTACAGTATTTAATATTTGCAGTAGAACGGGCAAAAAGAAAGAAACGCAAGGGCAGGGAGTCGGTTCAAGTCGTGAACTGAACCATTCAGCAAATCTTGTGTTTGCAGCCCTGTCAATAACAATATCTTCTTTTTATACAATTTCCCCTGATCTCAGAAAACATAGATGCAGATATATCGTCGCTCTCTCTTTCTCCCACTCTCTCTCTTTCTCCTGCGCTCTATCTCTCTCGTGCTATGAAAACTATGCGTATCAAAGCATATAAATTAGCATTATCTGATCTGTTTAGACATTTGGTTAGATTAGCTATCTAATCAAGTTTTTCCAAATTTATAAAACAAAACAAAAATTACAAAATAAATTAATTCCCACATAAATTAGTCATGTACCAATGAGTACAGCTGATATACTTCTTTCAGACAAACCACTTTCGATAAAGGGTATATTTAAAGGAATGATAAGCTTCTTCTGCCGCCAGTCACTTCATAAGTCAGGCCTCCAAACTTCGACAAAGTCAACTTTACCGATCTATCGGACAACTAAATCATATAGCTATCATTGGGTTAATCGATCGAAAATGAAGTTCTTGTACGAAAAGCATGCTTGGATTTCATTTGCGAGCTTCACAATTCGCCTCGCATATCTGCAAAACCATAAGCCAAATGTCCGCAAGGGTATTTATCTTCGGCGTGCCAAGATAGCGGCCCTTTCTTGGTTTTTGGAATTCGAATTGGTCATGTGCGTGTTTTTTCTCTATTTTTTTTTTTGCTTTGTGTTTTTCTCTTTGGTGGTTGCTCGGTGGAATGTTTGTTTGTCTGGCTGATTGGTTAGTTTGATGGTTTTGTGGTCTGTTTAAAAAGGCAGCACATTGCGCAATTCGCTTATTGTTGTTGTTGTTGTTGTTGTTGTAACTCCGTGCACGAGCTGGCGAATGGGGCAGCAAGAATTTATGGCTAAAAATAACGCACGCAATTGGGCAGCACCAAGTTCTGAAAACAGCAGCCAACTTCTAAAAACAGACGACGACGACGACGACGACGGCATAACAAAGTACAAACCATGCACACAGAGACCGTGGATTTATGTGGGGAATGTGAATAGATAGAGCCAAGGGCGGGCAGGGAAAACAGCTACAGGGAGTGCCAGTGGCCGCCAGTGGGAGTGGCTCTATACTTAAGCCGAGAGTCCATTAAGGTAGAGGACAAACTGAATTAACTAAATAAATTATATGCATATACTAAGTATATGTCAAATAGCAATCAGCAGTTTCTGAAAAGTTCCACGCGCTGGGTTGGAAAATAGGTGGAATGCTTGAAACTTTCTTTTCTGTGTTGATAATATAATCAGTTTTAAACTAATTGCTGAAAGAAGAACAACTTCTGTGAGTTTCATTGTAGAAATCGTTTCCCAGAAGTTCGTACCAGAAACAGCTGTTAGTGCGACTCTTTCGAGGCGTAGACGAATGGGGCTCATCTCAAGTGCAAATATTGATACTAGACTTTGGCAAATAAGACAGAAACAGATATTCGTATTATTTTATGTTCTACCGTCAGACGGCTGCGAGAAGTGTGGAGTGAATGTCTGGGAGCGTGGAGCGGGGAGCTGAGCTAGCTGCGGGGCTCTTATCAAGCAAAAGAATGCAAACAATGGCTAGAGACAGGCACGAGAGCAGCCAAACAAAATGCTGCCAACGGATTTGTTTATTAATTGACGTCAACGGCTCTTTTTTTCAGTGACTGATCGCTGGAGGCTACTATAATTTTGTCATAAGCCATACAAGTCACCAATGCCCGGGAACTTAACTATACGACAGAGACGCACAGCCCTTTGTCGAATTTTATCAGAATAGGCTTTAAACTGACAGGAGATATACATATAGACAAACATATCTTAAGATCTCTTTTCCAATAAGAGTTATTTTAAACAATTTCTAGTTTTAATCATTTTGTACGTTCGTTAAGAAAATGATTAGGGAGAACTTAATAAGATTAAATATTAAACTTAAAACGAGAGCATATATTTTCTATATCTAGTTTATTCAAAAGACATTTCCATTTCACAACATATAACGGTATAAATGTGACCAGTGCTGCCAACTGTCGCTTAAAAAGTAGCATAAACGAGCGAACATTGCCAATGAACAGGGTTGTTCTAACTTGTCATTGAGATGCAATAAAAAAGTCGAATTAGTGCAAAATTTTAACAGTTTCCGGTTGACGAACTCTGAAAGCAGCCATGTTTAGCTAGAAAATAGCTGAATTGGCAGCACTGCGTGAACGTTTCACTATTTGTTGGCTAATATCTCAGAACCAAACTTACGACAGTGCCCAACTGTTACACTAAAAATGTCTTTCTAAAGTACCACCAACACCTGATATTGTGATATTGTCCATCTTTGTATTGAAGACGTGATATTCGTGTTGCTGGAATTGCCCAAAAATGATTCATCGACTTTCATTGAGTATGGTTTTTAATTCTCATGTCTCATAAATTTTTAAGAGCATACGAGCTTCGGCAATTTACGTATTCTTTGAATTGCCGGATTTTGGGTCTGTGCAAATAGTCAAATACAACTGTTCATAGGTAGGCGCATGTATGTATGTACATTTTTAACTGTGCATACATTTGCATATGTATGTATGTGGTGGTGGTGTGTGTGCGATGTGATAGCTCTGGACAGCAGCAGCCAAGCTGGGGAAATTATCCAAGTTCAAGGTAGAGAAGCAGACGCAAAAGGACAAACAAATGGCAAAAGCAAATTGCCAATCAAGCATCAACTGTTTATCTGTAAGTGTGCGTGTGTGAGTGTACATTGATCTTATCAGCGTGTGTCTGAATGTGTTCTAGGGAAAATATACATGTACATATGTGTGCATTATCTGCTTTATTTGCAAGCGCTAGCTTTTTAACATTTTGTGAGTCACTTGCATACATACATATATATGTACATATGTACCTATTCATCTGTGCGTCTGCCTACATACATTTACATATATTCGTGTATACAAACATACATATGTATGTACATGTATGTTCATATGCGCATTTGCAAAATTGCACATGTTCATTAAAAGTGTACTATGTGCAATATTTGCAATTGGTATTCATAATTATAAACAACACAAGCCGAGTAAATTAAGAGAGAGAGCGCGTACGAGCGAGGGGGAGAGAGTAATTGGCGCAGGTTTGCCATTTTGTCACGAATATGAAATTTAGCGCTGATTTTTCATTGACATTCAGCCATGAAAACAAAACAAAAAACATAAACATGCCCAGTACAATGGACAAGAAAAAAGCCCACTAAAATACACACACACATATGCATACATACTATGTACGCGAAAGAATGCGACAAAGAAGAAAAGGCGGAATCAAAATAAATCAAATATGCGCGCCATGCGCCATTAGCGAATCGATCAACGAAAACAAGGGACTGATGAAGAGATGAAAGAAGAGGGGGAGCGTGAATGTGTTTAGTTAGAATTGCGAGTTAAAATTTTTTGTTACTTTCTAGACACGCGCGATGAGTAAGCGATGTAGCAAAAAACTTATCGCATGAGCAATGAAAATGGCAAATAAATACATAATCTTATCAACGTAATTTACTGATACTGGAATAGAGTAGATATTAAGTATGGGCAAACAAAAAGAGAAAACCGGGAAAACCTGCAGCAGCAGCAGCGGGCAGAGCGAGGGTCATGCGTTCACAGCGTCGAAGACAAAAAAGTGAAATTTTAAACAAGATGTTGAATAGGTTACAATGGTTTTCACCACGAAAAAAAAACAACAAGCAAAGAGAATCTCTGTCATAAACACATATGTATGTACATATACATTTGTGCACTGAAAACACACATATGTATGAAAGTGTTTGTTGTTGTTATTCTGTTGAAATCCCCACCGTAAGCCGATGACAAAAAGGCAAAATGCGTAATTTTACCAATTAATAGTATTAAAAAGCAGTTCAATTGGTTTGCGCTTAAATATGATGATTTTTTACCCACACACCCGCAGGAATTCATTGACACACACACAAACAGTCACGCTCACACTCACTAAACCAGTTTAACGTTTAATGCGATATTTTAGGAGCGTCTCTTAGCAGTTGCCCCTCTCAAATGTTATTTATGCAACGGCATTTACAAGTGTGACCAGCTGACAGGAGAGATAGAGAGAGGAGTGAGTAACACCTGCACTTACCAGTTACACTGCAATGTGTTGGACTCCACATAGCGTTAGCACCCTCTTTCAATTTGGCGAAACAGCAGCGCACTTAATTTGTGTGTGGTTATATTTAGTATAATTTGGGAGCTGTCTGAAGGGCAGGGACGCTGTCTATTATCAAATGCACTTGCGCGCATTAATATTTGAATAAGCACAGCAACAAAATACACACACACACACACTTGTTTGACGCGTCGCGTATTGGTAAATGTATATTCTTCTGAATAGCAACAAAAAAAAATATAAGGCGTACAGGCCACACGCGTCTGCCCTGCAGCTCTGTTGTATGTGATGTCTAAAATGAAACTGACAATCGATGCCCCACTATCGATATGATCGTTGCTTAAAACTTTATGCGCTTGCGCTAAAAAATGCCCGCAATGCATGGTCAACCTAACTTTGTCACATTACAAACACCAAATATCGAAATGGTCGATAACTGCCATTGCAACACTTATACTCAAAACTGCAAAAAGAATTAAATGCCTGCATCATTTTTTAAATTGCATCTGTTCTAACTGCTTGCTTATTATATTTAGTTAATTATTTATTTGTTTGTTGTGAATCGGATAGTGAATTATTTAAAATTATGGAGCCCATGACACTTGGTAGTCCCGTCAGCAGTCCTGGCAGCAATCAAAGCCAATACTTGCCGCCTTTTCTGATGGGTGACTCTCAGGCTATGACGCCCCATAACAACACGCTGTCACCCAAGCTGGGACGCTATAATGTGAGCTTCGGTAAGTGACAGACACTTTAGCTATCAAATAAAGTGGCATTAATATATATGTATATATATATATAAATGTATTCCCTACAGCTTCGTCTCCAAGCAGCAACACGCTACAGGAAACGGCCTACAACAACAATCCACAGCAACTAAATCGCTCAGCTATGGGCACACGCACGCTATTTGCCGGCGCAAGCGGAAGCGCCAGTTCTGGCACAGCGAATACCAGTCATCAGGCTGGTCCTCCCACTCAGGGACTATTTGATTCACTGCGCGGCGAACAGGTGTGCGGCACGCCGCAGCGCACACATTTGGCCATGTTGCAGACATCGCATCTAAACAGCTCGAACTATAGCCTGAATCAGAGCTGCCATCCGCCAACGACGCAGCTGAATGATTCGTATGTACCCAATGCGCCCAATGCCGTAAACGCTTCCATGCGTGCGCTGTGTTCTCCACTCGGAGCCAACATGTCACCTATGACAATGCCACACACACCGCAAGCACGCGGCGGTGATTTTTGGGTAACAATCTTTGGCTTCTCACCTGGTGCTAGCTCCATGATACTCCAGCACTTTACCATGTGCGGCACAATAGTGGATGTGGTGCATGCGCCGCAGAACGGCAACTGGATGCACGTGCGGTTCGCTTCGCGCATTGAGAGCGATAAGGCATTGAACTACAACCTGAAGGTAATTGCCAGCAATGTTATGGTGGGCGTCACTCGCTGCACCGACGAGAGCATTATAGACAAGGAGAACTCCAAATTGGCCGGACCAGATGCTGCTGTGCCTTTTAGACCGAAGGTACGACCGCTTACACAGCAGTCCTACAATAATGCCCAGCATGAGACGCATGTCTCACCCAACCGCAATGTGCCACAAAAGAGCACCGGACTGATGAACAAGGCAATGGATCTCATCTTCGGCTGGTGATCGTTCAATAGATTAATCAATAATAAAAAGAAAAACAGATCATACGTTTGTCTAATTGTTTTTCGAAACCAGATTCAGCTTCAGACATTTTTAATCTTGCAACATAAAATCCTAATGCATACATTTATAAAATATATATATATATAGAAATAGATATAGAAATGGTATTAATTTGCTTCGATTGCATACATCCATTCACTCTAAAACTGCCACGCCCTCCCACGCTTATACATGTGTTATTTTTATTGTTATTGCGATTATCCCCATTCGCTTTCCGCTTCTATATCTTATTTTGGCTCCACTTGGGCAGTCTCCAGGTCCTTCATCTTCGGATAGCTTATCGAGCGGCTGTCGAGCTTGGACTGTGCCCACAGTATCAGCTTGAGCAAAAACATCATTTTTGGCGTCGAATCCTCGCTGTGCTCGCAACGCAATATGGCCGAGTTAAGCTCACTGGCGATCTTCTGTCTGTACGACTGCTCCAGTAGATCGGAGAAGGGGCTCTCTTGCGGCTTTTCGAATGCAAGCAATGCCAGGGTGCGCTCTAGCTCGAAACGGATCTCTTCACCCGACTCGGACAACTTGGACTGAGCAAAGACCAAAGCCTCCTCTACTTTGCCCGCCCTAATAAGCTCAATTAGCTGTAGCTGCTGCAAGTGAAAAAACAAGTAGAGCTCGCTGCCCAGCAAATCCGGATGCAGCTGGTTCACCAGGTGGGTTGCCTCCTCAATGCGCCCGGCCTGCACCGCCTCCCGTATCAATATGCGATCATCTAAGCTGCTCAGCTCAACGCTGGGCTCCAGCTCCGCTTCGTGCTGAAACTTCTCGGCGGCCTCCTTAAAGCCCTCTGTAATAAAAGGATTTCACATAAATATCGAAGCAATCAAAGATGCCGTTTGGGTTTTGCTTACCTGTCACCAAGTAGTTCATGATGAGACGATTCATGTCCGCCTGCTTGAACGGGAACTGCTCCAGCCGTTGCAACCATTCCTCTTTTGTGATGGCCTCGCTTTTCTCATTGTAGCTCATTTTCTTGTTTTTCCGTATTTTGCCAATTTTGAGGCCGTTATTTGTAACCGTTGGGAGTACGTAATGAGTAGTTTTGCAACCGCTGCGTTATTTTCAACCACCGTAAAGATACAGTTACGGTATTGATTTGCGTGTGCACAACACTATTTATTTTTTATTGCAGTTTGTTTTCGGACAAAGCCAATGCTGCTGCCGTCACCTTAATGTTAGAGATGGGACTTTCGCTTATCGATTTACTGACAATTTGATTTCCTGCAATCGGTTCATGCAGCGAAATATGAAACCGCTATCGATAACTAGTTCAATAAATCGGCCAAAACGCTTTAATTTGAAAACAAATATATAAAAAATGTAAATGCAGCTATGTTAGTTTCAAGCATTTTTTAGCTATTGAATTTAAGAATTACCGCAATGAATCGCATATTCTCAGCAAAAAGCAGAGCTCAAACTCCTTTGCTGATATCAATCGTGAGCAGTATTACCAATTCAGTTATTTTCTATCTAAATTTGGCTTTTGTCTACAGTCGGAAACAGTGGAAATTTAAAAAAGATTTTTTTATCATCTCAATAACAAGGACTTGGTATTGCAGAAAGCTAATTCAGCTATTGTTAACATTCGATTCAGCTACTTTTTTTCAAGTGGCGGTTGGCAAAACAGATTGCGACCAGCCAAATTGTGGGCTTAATGCAGGTTGTTGTCGCTCCGCTGATCAGCTGTTTATTAATTCTTTTCAGGCATCTAATTATAAGAATGTCTTGCGTGATAGATCTATGTATATGATAGGTTAACAAGCGGCCCATTCAAAGAGATCCAGTTGCAGGTGCAGCTCAGTTCTTGCGATTCCCGCGACGCCGCATGGAAGCGGTGCACTTGGGGCAGTACCACTTGCCCTTGGGCGGCTGTGTGATGCCCACGCACGGATAATGAAACCACTCGTAGGGGCAGGCATCGTTGTCGCAGGCAACCATGTCGCCGTACGAGACCTGATTACAGGTGCAGTAGCGCGGCTCGTTCGGATCATATGACCATTCGCCTTCGTTGGTTTGTTCGACAACCAGACCGTTCTCGCTAATGGTTAGATTAGCGCCAGGAGCGAGCGTTGTGCTGGGCAGTCCAATGGACGTCGCCGTCACGCTGTTAACAGTCGGCAGAGTAACAGCAGCTACTGGGGCTGGCACTGCAGCTGCCGGATGGGCAGTTGCCAGTTGATTGGTTGTGGGATTCATGGCCAGCGTGCCTTGGCTGAGACTGGCGTGCTGTATAGGTGCGGCGGCGGAGGCATTTGCTAACATGTCAACTGAGTCCACGCTTATCGATGAAGAGGACGATGCAATTGAGTTGCCCGACGAAGAACCGTCCCAGAATTTGTAGGCTAGCCCGCCAGGCATCGAAATGCTGGCATTCAGCTTTCTGAAAAAATCATCATTATTCAGTATTGCGCTCCAAGGATTATGTTTTTGCCTTTTACTTACTTCTTGTGCTTCTTCTCGTGATGATGCTGATGGTGTTGCTGCTGATGTTGTTGCTGCTGCTGTTGCGGAGGATGATGATGATGCACGGCGGTGGCCAGCGTTCCAGTCGCTGGCTGCTGCATGCTGCTATTATGTGCCGCTGCCGCCGACCAGAACTCTGTACTACTAGCGACGCCAGCGCCATGTATGGCCTCATAGCTGGCCTTCAGGCTGGCCGTACGACGTCCCTGCGGCATTTGTTGGGTGGCCACAATTGCTTGGCTTGCCGCGGCCGCAATGGCGCTCGATGCAGCTGCACCGCCGCCCAGCTGGTGCAGATTATAGCTGACCGTGGTGTTGCCGTGGCTGGCAGTCATGCCAGCGCCAGTGCCAGTGCTTGCCACGGGCCCAACGTTTATGGTATTGTTTGCAGCAGCTGCAGCGGCAGCAGCTGCTGCTGCTGCCGCAACAGCCGCATTGGTGCTACTGTTGCTCAGCACGCTGTGCGCTGTGAGATTCGTAGGCAGCTGGCGCACAATATTAGCGGCGGCGACAGCATTGCCGGCATTGGTGGCGACCACGGGCAGTGTGACATGTGTGGTGATCGTATTCACATGATTGCCCGCGACAGGATTAACAAGGCTGGCGCCAACACTGCTATTAACGGGTGCCACTGGCAGCGACTGATTTAGATTGGGGCGCTTCTCCTGCACGGGCACTGTGCAAATTGTTTCGCGCCGCTTCTCCAGCTTGCGATGTCGCTGATGGCTGCCAACTGCGCTGTTGTTGCCGGAAAGACTGCTAAGTGCGGAGTTGTTGACCAGCAGGCTGCCACTGGTGCTGCCCGTGCTGGTGATAATGCCGGCGGCGCTGTTGATGTTGCTGCCCATTAAATTGCTATTGCTGCTAACGCTGCTTGCGTTATAGTAACGATTCTCCTTTTGATTGATGCTCATCAACAGGGCCGTTGCAGCTGTCGAATTATTACCATCCAGCTCCAGAGAGCGCTTCTCCAGTATCTCGGTGATGCCATTGTTGTCTGCCTCCAGCTCGCACTTGAACTTGAACAGCTCGCTGTCCAGTCTACGCAGATAGCGCTCGACGAGCTCATGTATTTGGGTGGCAATGGCAACTTTCTCATCGGCATCCTCCATCACCTTGAAGTAGTCGCCCCGCAGGCTGTGGAATTCCGCGTCCATCGAGTCGTGCTGCAACTCGCCGCGCTTGCACTGCTGAAAGAACAGACGCGACTTCTTGTCGAGCGAGTCCATGTTATCTGTGTGTACAATAGTGTTTAATATTGTTTTTGTGTCGCCAGTTCCACTTACTTTGCACGGCAAGATCCAATTCACGCATCTCTGTGAAACGGTCTCGCAGCTCCTGCGGCAGATGCTCAATCACTGCAACAAAAATCGAAGAGCATTTTCTTGTGACAGTCGCTTGTTGGTATTCACTTTGCTACTGTGCTACTTACTCTCTAAATAGTCCTCCAAATACAACATGTTGTATTTCTGTTTTATTTATTTTATTAAACCTCAGAAATGTAACAAATGAAAAAACTTATACTTATGTTTGCGAGTGCTGCAAACGACAGCCTCTTTCCAGCAATATGGTCACCTTAAATGTCAAGATACTAACAAAGAAAATACTATGGAAAGGTTCTAAAATATTGACATCGATTCTGATTTATCGATAAATATTTTACCGCTTGCCTACTGCAATTTTGTATTCTTGCTGGTGAAATCATAATAAAAGCACCATGGACATTTCCAGCACCATAAAATTTCGTGACATATGCACAATGATGGAGCGGGTTAAAGTGGCAAAAAACATGCAGCGCAAGGAGCTCATTCTAAAGCGCTATTACGATTCCTTCTGCAAACATCGGGAGACATTCCGGCAGAATGGCAGTCTGACGGGGAACCAGGTAGAGGACGGTGCCAGCAGCTTTTATCCAGTGCTGCGTCTCTTAATACCTGGCGCGGACACCTCGCGCGACAACTACGGCCTGCAGATAACCGCCCTGGGGCGACTATACACGCGCGTCCTGCAGCTAGCCAAAGATTGTGAGTGCCAAAACCAGCGGCAACATCATGCAACATCCAATTAATGTCTGTTGTTTCGTCCAGCTGATGATGCGATACGGCTGCAGCATCGTACTGTGTCTACGTTCCGTGACTATGCTGATGTGGTGCATGCTGTGCTGCTGCCCCGCTGCCACAATGAACCCAGCAACCTGACACTCAAGCAAATCCATGAAATGCTCGACATTATTGCCAGCGAAGACACAACTGGTAGGTGCTCCACATACTCATTTATACCTGAGCACAGTAGGGGGTCTCTGTAAAAGACACGTATGAGCATAACTATATTGTCTCATTTGCTAGATACCCTTCATTATGCACATTTAGATGGTATACACATGCATGCAAGGCAGAAGGAATCTCCGATCCCACAAAGCTTCATTAGAAAAACAATCCCTAGTCCACTAGGCCACTCGACCCGTCCATTTGTCTGGATTTTGTTAAAAATATATATAATATTTTATACAATCTATTTTGCATTCACTTTGTCTCTGAGCTGTGGCTCTTTGTCCAGTCGCACCGCGTGCAACTGGGTAAAGGGTTTCCATGGACTGGCGTGCATAATCCTAGTGCAGGAATTTGCAAAGAATAACTTGACCAACATTGAACATACAAAAATATGTAATTATCTAATTAATTAGATTATTTCTGCATTTCTTTCTGCAGTTAAGGAACGCGAACTGATACGCTTTACGGAGCTGGCCTCCGCCCAGGAGCAAAAGTGGCTGATACGCATTCTGCTCAAATCAATGGGTTTGGGCATTGGCGAGCAGCGAATCTTCGGCTTGCTGCATCCCTTGGCGAAGGACATGTACCAACGCTGCTCTGATCTGGCACGCATTTGTGTGCTGCTCGCGGATAATAAGCTTTTGCCGGAGGCGACGACTAGCAGCAGCAGCGGCAGCGGCACAAACGCAGTCATTAAATTGAACACGTTCATTGAGCCCTTTCATCAAATACGGCCCATGTTGTGTGAAAGGTTTCCCGGCAAGATCGAGGAGCTTATGGAGTCGGATGTGCTGTATTTAGAGACCAAAATGGATGGCGAACGCTTTCAGCTTCACTATGCGCGCGGCCGATTTAAATATATATCCCGCAAGGGCGCCGATTACACGAAAAGTTTTGGCGACAGCTACGAGAGCGGCACACTGACGCCCCATCTGCGTCCACTTTTGCCCCTGGGCATGGAGTCTATAATACTGGACGGCGAAATGATGATCTGGGATACGCAGCAGCTGCGCTATCGCGAGAAGGGCGAAAACACAGATGTGAAACATCTAAAGCCGGAGCGCAGCTGGCGGCCCTGCTTTGTGGTCTATGATCTGCTCTATCTGAACGGGGAGAGCCTCCTGGATATGACGTACGTGCAGCGCACATATAAGCTGCAGGAGCTGCTCAGCGAACAGCAGGGCGTGTTGCAAATAATGAAGGGACAGAAAATAAGTTCCCTAGATCATTTTAATACGCTCTTCCAGCAGATGCTTGACTCCAATGCGGAGGGCATTGTTCTTAAAAAGCAAAACTCAATCTATAAGCCCGGAGTGCGTGTAGGCGGCGGCTGGTACAAGGACAAAGCGGATGTGAGTCTGAAGTTACTCAATTATGAAAAAACCTTTTTCTTATTTCTCTCTATGTGCAGTATATCGAGGGTCTTATAACCGAGTTCGATGTGCTCATCATTGGTGGCTTTTACAATCGCAAACGGACGTTCATTGAATCATTTTTGCTGGGCGTGCTTAAGCCTGGCGGCGAAACTGAGCGTGACGAGGTGTACAGCATTGGCTGTGTGGCCAATAATACGCGTCAGCGCACCGTGCTCCATCATGAGCTGAGGCCACATTGGCACAATGCGAGCACAGAGCCACCACCGCTGTGGTATCATTACAAGCCTAACGAGAAGGAGGGATCACCCGACGTTTGGATTCAGCCCGAAAAGTCCGTCATATTGCAGGTGAAGGCAGCGGATTTGACGCCCAATGGCGCCTTCTATACACCCAAGTCGCTGCACTTTCCGCGCACACAGCTCTTGCGCGATGACAAGGTGTGGAACGAGTGCATGTCGCTGCAGGAGTATACAGAACTGTGTCAGGTAAGAGTGGGCATGCAGAAAGAGTTAATCAAATGTATTAAAATTATAAAACATAATTTTTTGCAGGGTCGGGGCGTCATAAAGAAACTTAACAAGCGCCAGGCGAACCTAAATGACTTTACTACGGATCGCAAACGTATAAAGTTGACGACGGCCGAACGCAACCGCCTCGGCTTGGCTGCCTATGAGAAGCGTTATGATGTCCAGCCCTTGGCGAACAGCTCTCAGCTGTTTGAGGGATTCAGATTTTGCATATTGAGCGGCGCACGTGCGAACAGCAAACAGCAGCTACAAACACTGGCCGCACAGAATGGCGGCACCATTGTTCAGAATCCATTGCCCAACGATCCGAAGTGCATTTGCATAGCCGGTGATCTTGTCTATCTGGTGGAGCGTCTGATGCAGCAACAGCCGCGCTGCAATGACATTTTACGAATGGATTGGCTGCTGCGAGTATGCCAGAAACAGCAGATAGAGCTACGTCCCAGAGATGTGTTGTCAGCCACCGATGCGCTGCAGACGCAGTTTGACAAGAGTTTTGACAAGCTGGGTGATAGCTTTACGGACCCGTTTAGCAGCCTGAACGAGCTACAAGAAGTTCTGCTGGATATAACCGAGACGCAATTGGAATCTGTGCATGTGGATGAGCATGAGTTGGACAAACTGGAGCATCAACTGCTTGGCACTTCCAGTTACAACATTTTTGCCAAGCACCATGCCTGCTTTTATAATCGTGATGCAGATGAGCTGGCCAGGCTGCTCTTCATCCAACGTGGCGGGCAGCTGGTTAGCGAATCAGATCATCAGAGCATGACCTTTTTGCTTGTATGTTCGAGCCGACTGAATCTGCAGGATTTTAAGCAGTGGTATCAGGAGCATTTCTCTACGCATCCCCCACAGGCTGTGAACACGGATTGGATACGGCAATCGCATCGTGCACGTTGCGCTCTGCCTACCGCTGAGTTTCTGTTTAAATTCTAGTTAGCTGGGCAGGAATTGCCTGGCATATTTGTAATCATAGTAGCTAATTTGTACATATTGTTATTATACTCTTCAAATCGTTGTTATAGAATAAATATTTTATCCATTGTGCTTAAACCATCTAATATATTTCGAATTTCAAGACACGGTTGTCACCTACCTATGTCTACGCCACCCTACTCACTAAGCGTAAGTACCCATCGTATATGTTGATCGGTGCCATTGTGTCACACTTGGTCTGCCACAGTGCTCGATGCCAGAGGGGCTGCCACGGAGCTCATCGCCACCAGATTGGCTGTGGTCCGCGCTCTTGATGAAGGAGAACCTCATATTACCTGGTTATGATTTGGAATCACGCTTCAAGGCAATGGCGCTGCGCAAGCGGCTGGGACGCGGACGTAACTCGTCGGTGGAGTCCAAGTCGAAGCCGTCCAAGAAACGCATCGGCCTACGCATTTGATTCTGAACATGGGCAGTCTCATAAATTCCCGACAAGTAATTAAAAATGCACACATTTATATTTTTCTTACATGCATACATGTAGATTTGTTTTTATTTTTCATTTTTCACATACACATCAAGAAGACGAGTTTCGAGGCTTGGTTTAGAAACGGAAAGATACAGCAAATATATATATTTATATATATATATATATATTAAAAAAAAAAACAAAAACAAAACAAAAACACACAAGTTTCATAAGAAAATTTTTGTGATACCTCTTAACTATGAACTATAACAATATTTATACTATTTATATATATATATAGAAGATCTGGTCGATTAAAATAGTGCGTACTCGAATTTATTTTAAACATTAGTCAATCCAAATTGGGGAAAGTTGAAAGTGTATCTATTTCCGCATTAAATTTAAAGAGTTCTTGGTAACAATTGACTGATACGCTTCAAATTTTGCTTTCTAATTTTGACTTGCAGCAATAAGGACATCCAAAAATACATTTATTTTACTGTATATGTTAAATATCGATATAGTTTATGTGTAAATATGTTTAAAGTTTAACAATTTTTTTTAGCCTGCTCTTTCTCTCGATTCTGAGGTTTCTTCCTGACTCTGCGAGCATATTTAGGCAGAAATAAAATATAATATATATTCTTCCTTGATACACGTACACTTAGTTTACAAAAAAATAGTTGTTTACCATCAATGTATACTTGTAATTCTGAGGAATATATATATACATATATAACATATATATAGATGCAATCTCTGAGACTGTTTAACACGTTTACGTAACAACTAATAGTTTTTGATTGACCCGAAATTGGGCAGTACGAAACACTACGGATTTGTGTGGACTGTTGAAATATTGTGAAAATCGCATTTGATCTAAATTTGTGTTGTTTCATCGTAATCTAGGGTATTCGTTTTTATACTTTAATCGAAATTAACTGTAGCAGCCTGTTCCTTTATTATTCATATATTCAATTCACGTCGAAATTCGTCAAATTCTATGCTTTAATTTTACATATACATAATAAATATTTATGTATAAATATCGCGCACAACAAATTGTAGGTACAGGGTATACAAATGCATATTCAAGAGGGGTTTATTTGTTGTTGGTTCTTTTTTTGTGGCTGTTGTCCTCTATAAAATCGAAGCAAATTTAACAATTATTGCAAAGTGTACACCACAAAAGTATAAATGTAAAATATTTCATTCATCGGAGGCTCTTTTATCATTTTTGTTATGCGTGGGGGGTAATACTAAGCAATGCGCAGACATTTGATCTATCTGGTATACGGCATATATATCTATATAATTTTTAGGTAACTCTGATTTGTGGCCTATGACTACGACTACATTTAGCAGCTACTAACAATAAATGATCATAATAATAAACATTATAGTTATTATAATTATAATGGTAAGCATAAAAAATATTTGTTATATTTGTGTGCGTGCTGTTTCCTCGTTTTTTGCGATATAGTTTAAACATTTAAAACTTGAACAGTATGAAAGAAAGTTTTTGTTTTTCCTTTTGTTTTTTTTTGTTTGTTTTTAAATAAAAAGTCTTTTGGAATTTTCGCATATTCATATTCGTAGCTATAAATATTTATACATGTATGTATGTAGATAATTTTTGTTGTTTTCATTTTGCAAACCCCTTAACGAAGACAAAATAATAATAATAAGTATTAATAATAATAAAAATATAATATGAAATATATATTTTGCACAAAAAAAAAAAAAATAGAAATATTTATATATAGTTGTTTTATATATATGTATGTATATCAAATCAGACTTGAACTTTCAAAAAGTTTCGGGACATAAACGCAACAAAATAATAATACGCAAATAGAAAATTAATTAAATAGTTAAAATCTGTTTTAAAATGTATATTTAATTTGTTAACTGCAATTGTTGATTTGTTTTTTATGTATTATTATTTAGTTTGGGCGATTGATTGTGTTTTATTCATGTATTTATATGGCAGTCGTTATCATTTTTGAGATAATTTGACTTTTGTTGACAAAAAATCAATTTAAATTTAACAAAAACAAAAAAAAAATGGTATATCTATAGGGTCTACAGCTTAACAAGTGTGCTTAAAACTACACAAATGTGTGTGAGTGTGTGTGTTAATGGTGTTTCTGTGTGTGGGTGTGAAAGAGAGAGGCGATTTTCATTGCACTTTTCTCATTGGTGGTAAAATTAGTTCTGCTAACCGAATGATACAAGAAATTTGGTCCACATTAAACTGTGTGTTTGTGTGTGTGTGTGTGTTTTTTTTTATATGTTTACGCTTAGGATTAGGCCTGTGTGGATTCCCCTTAGTTGATTAAAATAACCCAATAGTTTAATTTGTTGATCTGTTGCCGTTTAAACTGAAAAACAAGAGATAGAAAAGCAATTATTAAATGCGAATTTATAATTGAAAAGGATTTGTTTTAAAAAGAAAAAGAAGGGTTTGAACAACTCTTTTGGTTTAGAAGTAAAATAAATTGGACTCCTAAATATTATTGTTAAGCTCAGATGCATTTTCCATTTGTCTTTTATATCTGCTTTGTGAATAATAACAACGATAAGATCGAACCGGCGACTTCTAGCTTTTTAGTCCGACGCTTGCTTGAATCATATATATTTATGTATATATGTATATATATATATATAGAGAGAGAGAGAGAGTTAAGCAGCTACTTACGCTGATCGAAGGTGCTCGGATTGATGTAACTGATTAGATCTTGGTCGGACATTGTGGTCAGCTCCTGGGGTATGGGCGGCTGCACAGCGACTGCGGCGGCCGCAGCGACGGCGCCAACGGCAGCGGGCAGAATGCTGCCGGCGCTGCTGGGCGCTGATGCCTGCTGTGTCATCACAGCTCCATTGGTGGTAACGGCCGCAGTGGCCACAGACTTTTGCAATGCATTCTCAGTGGCCAGCGCAACAATGAGAGATTCTTGTGGTGTGGGCGGTACAACGGGCAGGTGGACAGCCGACAGTGCTGGGAAGCCGGCGGCGACGGCGGCAGCGTTGGCTGCCTCCACGGCGACTGTTTCCGATGTGCTGTGGTTTAACAGCAGATTGACAAGCGGATCTCCGCCAGTGGCGGCCGCATTTGCTGCCTGCTGCTGCTGCTGTTGTGGATGTGGGTGAGGATGTGTATGTGGATGAGGATGAGGATGTGAATGCGAATGGGCATGCGCATGCTGCTGCTGCTGTTGCTGCTGCTGCTGCTGCTGCTGGTGATAATGATGCTGTTCCTGCTCTTGTGTAGTTATAAAATCAGCTGCAGCCTTTATTATCATATTGCTAACGGCCGTCGAGGTGGCTGTGGCAGCCACCTCCGGCTGCATGACAGCGGGTGTCGGCGGCAGGCTATCACCGACATCGACGCCAGCGGCGGCATTCGGCGGACTCATCATAATGTTGCTCAGCGCCAAGGCAGCAACAGCGGCATCCTGGCGCGTCGGCTCCGCCTGCATGGCGATGTCGTTCAGTATCGAATTGGCCATGGTCACCTGATGGGGCGCCAATATGTTGGCCACCACAGCGGTGGCAGCACCATTTGCCGAACAGAGTATGGTTGACGGCGACACAGCCGGATTCATGATGATGTCCGTGGACAAAGCGCCGCCGGCGTTGGCCACAGCAGCAGCCGCAGCGGGCACCGCTGCCAACTGCTGCAATGGCAGGCCGGCCCCCAAGGCCGCCGCCGGCTCCGAGTTGAGGATTATGTCTTGCGTTAGCGGCGAGCTATTTGGTGATGTTTCGCTGCCCGATAGCGAGCTCGAATTGGAGTTGTTGCTGCTAATGGAGAGGCTTCGCTTTAGCACACTGGGCGCAGCTGTCGCCGTTGTGTGTCCGTGTCCGTGGCCGTGTCCGTGAGTGTGCGTGTGCGGGTGCGTGTGCGAAAGTACGCCCACCTTCTGTTGCAGTATGTCCGTGAGGGCGTGGTCAATGACCGACGAGCCGGTGAAAAGCGCCGGCTCACTGCTGCCGTTGCTGTTGACCACAGACGTGGACTTGGTCAGATCATCAATGAACTTGTGCACATTGGCCGCCGACTGCTGCTGCTGTTGCTGCTGCTGCTGCTGCTGTTGTTGCTGCTGTTGTTGCTGCTGCTGCTGCACCACATGCTGGACAATTTCGTGCTTGACGGCCAGGCCAACGGCCACAGCCACCGCGGAGGCGGGATCCAGTTCCACAGCTGACGCAGCGGGCACTGGAAAGCCGGGCATACTATTCGACTGATCGTACATGATCGTGTCCAGGCTGGCCTTGCGCGCATAATGCGCATGATACTGCAGCGCATTGGGGCTGCACGGATTGAGTGCCTCCGGTGAGTGGAGCGCCTCGCCTGTGTGCGGGCTGAGCGAACTGTTCTCGTCCAGCAGCTCGCTCTTCAGTGCCGCATCCGCGCTGCTCAGATGCACCAGCTGCTGATCCGTTATCATGGGCGTCGCCCCGGACAACGAGGAGCGACGCAGTCCCATTGGTATCTGTGTCGTGATCGGCGGCGGCATCATGCCCAAATCCAGTTCATGTTTCGTTTCCACAACGCTTCCACCGGCGGCGACAACGGCAGCGGCATTGCTGCTGCCATTGTTGCCCACCCAGGCGGAGTTGTTGGCGGGCGCGTTGCTTGTGTCCATGAAGTTGGCAACATCTACAAGTATAAGAGAAGCTTCTTTAATACACAGATGCTGGCAATTGTGCAGGTTCTAAAGAGGGTGGGGGCAGGGGCCAGAGGGGGGCTGGTGGGTAGGAGTTTTGGGCGTGGTCAAGTCAAAAATAAAAAATAAGAATATCAGTAAAAAAAAAAATAAAAAATATAATTATAAAGAGAAAATATATATATAAGAATACTTCGCGCAGGGTAAAAAGAGGGGTGAAGCGCTAAACTGCTAGGAATGGCTGGAGAAAGAGAGACAGAGTGAGAGAGAGATAGACAGAGATAGAGAGCGAGAGAGAGAGAGAGAGAGAGGGGAGGGGGAGAGTGAGACAGCCAGCCAATTGGAGGTAAAAATAGAGAGCAAATGCTTATATGGCCGACAGCTTACATAACTATAAAGAGCTTAAAGCTAAATACTAAAATTAAAATATATATTATTAAAATGATTGCTCTCTATTTTAGCCAACGACTTGGCTGCACTTTGGGTTTGGGTTGGCATATAAATATAGTTGGGCATATATTTATATATATGTATATGTGTATACTTTTCAGGGGTCATGTTTTGTCTGAGTATCTTTGTGGGTGGGGGGGTTAAGTCTTAAGGGGGTTAAGTCTTAAGGCATATATTATACATATTATATAATATGCTTGGAAATTGCTTTAGTCCATCGCATTCACAAAGCCCTTAGCCTTTAATTCACACATCCAACGCAAACAAGCTACATGATCAAATCCAATATATAATAATGTATATATATATATATATATGTATATACATATTTATATAATATATACGAAAGACTTGCACACTCACAAATGTGAAACAAACTTTTGGCTTGATGCACGGATTTCCCATCAAAATGTTATAAAAACAAACAAAAACCAGCTCGCTTTTCAACAACACAAACTCACAAGCACTCTTCCTCTTTCTCTTTCACTCTCTCTCCCTCTCCCTCTCTCTCACACACACACTATCACCCTCTCTTTCTCTCTTAAAGCAATTTCCAGGGCAGCAGCTTAAAGCTAGCTTAAAATCTATTTTTATAAACTATTTAAACTAGTTAGGATTTATTTGTAATATTATTATTAAATATATTTATCTTTTTTTTTTTGGTGTCTAGTTCTTATATGTATGCATGTATTTGTATGTAAGTTTATATATATATATATATATGAAAATAGTTGGTGTGGTTAGTACGAAAGAATGCTGGATGATAGCCTGGGTTTCCGCAAATACGTATTATCATAGTTGAGAATAATAACTTTAGCCACACCACCCACACATGATAGTTCGAATAGTTCACTAATTTGGGTTATAAAGAACTAGTTCAACTGCACCGCCACCTTTATTCTAGGATCTTAGGTAATCGTAGTTGATATTTCTCTAGGCGTAATGCTGAGGCTCTGAAGTGCAAGCAATGCTTAATATTCCACTCGTTCTAGATGAGTCCCATCACTACCTCTTAAAGAACGCTTTTTGTACACATATGGAACCAAAATTGTGCAGCTGACCAGTCAAAGAACATTGAAATTGAGTTTGAAGCCCATCGCTATGTAGCTTAAAACGGTTTTTCACGAATTTTCCACAGTTGCGCGTGGAATTCCCAAGATATGTGAAACGCCTGCCTATCAATTAAGTTTTTATGTAGAGAGCTCTGAAACGAAGTTCTTTTCTACTCAGGAATAGTGGAATTTGCGAATCACCTCTTAAATGAATTTGAGAATTTGAATCTTTATAAATGAGTTTGATGCCGATCGAATGGGTTAAAAACAAGTTTCATACAACCGCACTATCTATTATGGTCTGTTGACTATAAGTTAATCAATAAATCAGCTGGGACAAACAGTTTTTAACACATATATAGATGTCTATTGAGCACGATGCTCTATCTTTGTTATTCTACATAAGCAGTACAGTAATCGGCAACAACTAAAGCACTTGGGAGCAAAATATAAGCTTTTTATGAAATGGATGCATGGGATGAAACAGGTCGAAAAAACGGCCAGAGAAAATTGAGGATAGCAATATTCTGTCAGCGGAATGCGGTTATGCAAAGCATTGAATGGATCGATAATCGATAAATCGATAACGTTTAAATTGATAACAAAAGTAAATGAACGTAATGTTATAAGCCCAAGATGCTGGCATCGGAAACGAGACTTTCACAATTGTTTAATGCGATTCGGATTTAATGTGATTCGTGTATATATATGTTATATACTTTAGAGAAACGAGTAAATGCGTATTATGTGTTATTTGTGGAGTTAAAAGAGTATGTAGTACGTATGTATGTAGTATCTATAACTAAGTTTATAGTTAATATAAAATGATAGACATATATAAAAATGGTGTACGAAATGTCAAACGAGGTCAATGGTTGAATTTCTCAATTTTTTGCAGTATTTTGTTGTTTTTTTTTTTTTTTTGAAAATTTGTTTTTTTTTTGTTTTTTTTTTCACCAGTACCCTAAAAAAAGTGGTGCAGAAGACGTGGCCTGAGGCTCCATTAGGCTGTTGCGCTCGTGCTGTGGCGGCTGTCACTGGCTGGCTGGGCTGAGTTCCGGTTCCGGTTCCAATGCCGGTTCCGAATCCGGCGTAGATCATCTGCTCCCTGCAGTTCTCCCGACCATCTGTTATCATTGGATTCATACTAAATGTCTGGGTGTATGTGTTTTTGTAAGGCGAATCGACCCTTGAGACGATATTCGTGTGTGCATATGTATATCTTTGGATATAATAGTTGTTTATTTGTAATAATTGAATTCATTATTTTGTCATTGCGTTCCATATTAATTGTGGCGCTCTTTTTTGTTTCTTATTTCAGCCTCTTTGTGGCTGATTTAATTAATTTATAATATTGTTTGGCTTGGATCGACTTAGATCTTGATTTTGTAATTGGGGAAATTTTCTTGACTAGATTTTGTTTTTTGTTTTTTTTTTTTGCATTTTATAGCACTCAAAATGGTTACATATTTGACTATATAGTATATTGAGCACCTAAATTGCTAAGAGAAGGGGAGGGGAGGAAGAATAAAGTAAAAATATATATATGTATATTTTTTTTTTATTTTTTATTTTTGGTTTGGATTTTTGTAATTAGTGTTGCGATAAAGTTTCTGCCGGTTTCCCTGAACAAGAATATTAGAACAGCTGCCTTCTGTTTATTATTTATGATCATTATTTTAATCCTCAATAATTTCTTCTGCTTCTGCTTCTGTTTCTTCTTCATCTGCATCTCCTGTTGCTGCTGCTGATTTGATGCAATTTTTTTGTAATCATGTATCGGTTATTGGTTATCGGTAATCGGTTATCGGTAATTGGTTATCGGTAGTTGGGTGCTTCTCCGTTATCTGCAGGCGCTGGACTCGTGCATGGTGGAAACGTGATCAAGAAAACTCTGCATACAAGCTGCATACAAGTCGCACACTCACTCGCTCGGACTCACACCCAAATGCAATCAGACTTTCACACACACACACGCACACAACCTCATACACACATACAAGCATACATTCCAAACAAAACGCAAAAGCTAAAGACTCCAAAAAGTTTTTTAAACGTCGCCCAAAACTTCATATATATATATATATATATATATATATATATATATATATATATATATATATATATATATATATATATATATATATATATATATATATATATATATATATATATATATATATATATATATATATATATATATCTTCAACAACGAAAGTAACGCAATAAACAAGTTTTCCCTGGCATAGCGAGATCTTAGCTTTGTTAAGATATAAGTGTATATGCCATATTCGTTTGTCTTCGGCTTCTACAGGGTATATCTGTTCACATTATGCAAACATCTCAATTCACACATTCGCACCGCAGAGTTGTTTCGATCAGTTTCCCTTGTGGCCTCGTTCAGTTGTTGCAGTAAGAAATCGAGCAAGACAGAGAGAGAGAGAGATAGATAGATAGACAGACAGAGAGAGGGAGAGAGAGAGAGAGAGAGAGATAAAGAGAGAGAGAAAGAGAGAGACAGAGGGAGACGGAGTAAAGCCGGATTCGCGCCTTTGTTAACTCTCCATTTTGAAAACTTTCTAGAAAGTTCAGATTTCGATTCAGATTCAGATTCATTATCATCAACATTTGCATTTCTCTTTTCTTATATTTTCAGAGTTTCCTAACATTTTTATATTATTTACCTTAATTATATTAAATTTTATTACTTCATAGTGTTTTTTCGAGATTTTCTTTTTGTCACTTAAAAATTATAATTATGTGTTTATATTGTGTTATAGTTTCCATGCGTTATTCTGTGCTGCTTCTTGAAATAATGCCAATTTGCGGTTTTGAGAGCGGGGCAAGCAAATTGGATATAATTGGATGCAAAGGTTTTATGTTTAATCTCAAAGAATATGTAAACAGAGTCCTCTTTGATTACTATTAAGAGAAAAAACAAGAAGGTACGGATACATATATATATATATCTATTTACTTAAGGGAATTCGAAGTTGTTTGCTTTTATGCGTTACACATGACATGCCAAAAATGTAATACAAAGGTATTCAAATACACTTAATGAGTGATGCCAGACGAAGTTTGTGTTGAAAACCTGTTTTAAGTGTGGTATTTATATGGACTTATTTCGATTTAATCCCGTTTTGCTTTAATCAAAAATGAATGCATGCATGCAGTGAAATGTTAATCAGAAGTCGTGCATTATAAAATATAACTTTAATATTGCATGTTGAGTAGATTAAATCAAGTTCAAATAACTTCAAATTTGTGAAAAGTGCGTAAGTAAGGCACAATTCATCTGGAATCAAGAATAAATATCTACAAATATGTAAAACGTGTAGGATTAGAGAACAATTTATCTGGAACCAAGCATTAAATTCCCTTTTAAAACGGAAATATCTCTTTAGGAATATATTAAAAACATCGTTTACGACTAAACGATAGCCATACTTTTTGTTTTCAAAAATAGATTTAAAAAGTTTTGTACACAAATTTGAGCTAGTTGTATTAATATTTGACATTCCATGGGTAACCTGTATCTTTATATGCATTTGTTTTTATTTTTTAATATCTGTATCTTAAATAAAACAATTCAATCTGCGCACAAAATAACGCATGACATAACGACATAGGATTATGTTGAGATTTAAAATTGTCGCAATTAAATATTATCGATTATTTATTTATGATTTTATAAATGTCTCAACTAAATAACTAATTAGCTAAGCTAACTAATAAATGTGCAACACTTGTGGGTTTTATTTAGTTATATATATATATATATATATATATATATATATATATATATATTGTTCTTTTTGTTTTTCTAATCGTGTTTAAACGAGTTAACGAATATATGTATTATATATGATGTTCGTTATACATACATACGAGTGTATATGTACGAGAGTATTTATGTATGGTATATGTATATATGTATCTATGTGTTTTTCTTATTTATTGGATTGGCTAACGATAATGCATTCAACTGGCCTGCCTGCGACGACTGCCTGACGAATTATTGTTAAAATTATAGTGTTTATTTGCTGATGTCTGTGTGTGTGTGTGTGTTTGTGTGTTTGTGAGCTTGTGTGTCTGTATGGGTGTGTGTGTGTTGTGCATTGGTATGCTCAAGTTTCGCGCTTAATACGTTTATGGTTCATGATGCCTGCTTGGGGGCTGGTGTTTATATAGAAATAGTCAACAAATAAATACCTTGGCTATGCATTGTGCTACTTAACGTGCTGGCCGCCGCTAGAGTCGTATAGCTGCCCTTGGGGGTGTAGGTGAAGGTGTGAGGCTCGCTCTTCTTGCCGCTCGAGATGATTGACACCTGTACGCTGACCGGCTTTAGCAGATTCTGATGCAAATATGGCGGAACTGTGCAGATCAAATGTGTCTAAAAATTAAAAAAAAAGAAGAAAATCTCAGATAAAACATATTGTAACAGGCTGTTACATCCAGTACTGCATAAGGGAGTAGTCAGCTAATGTTAATGATCTTAGCTAGTTACTCATCACTAGATGGACAGTGTTGAGAAAAATTAGAAGAGTCATTTTTTGAGCAGAGTTTATAAAAGATGGGTGTGTGTCAATGGGCTCTGAGACTAAATTGTGAAATTAATAAAGGATAGATAAAAATAAAAGACTATTACAATATGTAGTATATAATGGCGGGGGTATCACCCAACTTTGCCATGGGCATGCTTTCTTCTTCAAATTGCAGACATTGCTTTTGTAGTACAGTGGAAGCCATAATTAACGAGACAAATATTTTTCACAAAGGTCTTGCAAAATGATTTTGATGCCGATTGGATGGTAGCTAAAGAACATTTATGCAACCGTTTTCCGCTAATTTTCCACGGTTGCGGGTGGAATTGGCGAAATCTATGAAATACGTATTCATTAAGTTCTTACAAATAAGTTTAAAACCGATCAGACAAAAACTCAAACTTCGCCCTTTAAACCGTTTACTATCATCTTCCACCCAGGAAAAGTAGATTGAAGTGCGAAACACGTCTCCAATTAATATTGATAAAGATCCCTCGAAACTTCGACTATAAACCATGTGAGCACGATTTTCTACCCAGGAGGGGTGCAAGTTGGTAAATGGAGGAAACACCTCTAAAATAATTTTTCATATGAGTTTGAATGGTAAACAAAACAGTTAAAAAACAGTTTTCCACCAATTTTCCATACTTTTGGGTGAAATTCTAAAAAATCCAGCCTTAACATGCGGCTACATTACATAAGGTAACTTCAATAAAAATGTCTACTTCCTAGCTAGAACAGTTTTATATGTATATACATATATGTACATCCGTGCCTTATATCGTACCTGATGCAAATACTCCTTGTCGGGCAGCACGCTCTGTTCCCAAAGCGCTGCCGTTCCACCGATTAGCTGCTGACGGCCCACTATCTCGGCTGCCGGATCATCGGAATTGACACTGTCGTAGGTCTCCTGGAACACAACGTGCGTGTCCTTCAAAAAGTTCTTTCCAATGATGAACAGCTCCAGGCCGCCATCCACGGGGCAAGAGTTGAGTGATTTTTTACAGATCTCTGGAACGCCTGGTGGCTGAGCTATGAAATACGAAGAACAACCAAAGTTAGTACAAATTTATCCAATAGTCAATCTAATTAAAGGGATCAAAAGTGTCTTCAAAAATAGAAAGAAATGAAATATCAGCCCCGAGTTCGTGGATAAGTGGTCTGCGGATAGTTAGGTTAGATAAGGTTAGAAGACCAGGGCTGGTTTATTTGAATGTTGCAATGGATTGATTCACCGAACCAAATATGTAGCAAATATGAAGTATCAACTGCGTTTGGGTCTTTGTTTGGATAGCTCTGATGGATCCAAAAGGAAAGAGGTTTTATAGAGTGTGAATACTTACTGCATATGATGGGATTGGAGCAGACCTGCAGCGTCTCAGTGCTGCCATCGTCGCGTGTTAGCTGCGTGCGAAAGACCATGCGACAACGTGTTGACTTCTTTTTATTCTTCTGTGCCAGGTGCTCCGGGAAACGATGTTCCACATCGACATTGCGTTCCTGCAGGGAGATTTGATATGCGATTGGATTTAGGATCGGATAGACAATAGTTGGTTAATTCTACGAGTGTGTACCTTAAGGATGCCAACGCAATCGCAGGTGACGGTCATGTCCGTTTCGGGCTTGAAATCAATCTCAATGACCATGGTGCCGTCGACCTTCTTCTCGTTGCACTGCGTCGAATTTTTGCCAGCCACCTTGCACGCCTGATAGAACATATGCGGTGCGACGCGTCCAATGTCCGTGCCGATGAACACCTGGAGCACAGCTGTCTTTTCATAGCCGGTTAGCCGGACAATGGGAAAACCATTGCCGCTGCGATCCTTGACTGCGCCGCGGCTACCCTCGGTCTGATAGCGGGCGCGATGCTGTTGCTCCGGCTGGGAGACAATCTCCAGCTGGACATGGCCATCATTGGAGCTGGCGATGCTGTTCAATGGTGTCGTTGGTTGCCTTTTGTTAGCCACGCGGGTCACGGCGCGCGTTCCAATGAATCTGGGGAAATTGTACAATTTGCGGAAGAAGCACAATCAATAAACAGTTGAAGCTAGTGGCTCACAGGTCAAAGTTCAATAGACACACTATGTGTTATGGTGAGGTAGAGAAGGAGGCTGGGCATCCAACAATTCTAATAAAGCTCAAATCAAATCTACAAAATGTGGCCATATTTTGATGTTTATTTGTCTATGGGATCATAAAACGCAGCAAGGGCGTACTTTGAACTTTTTCTAGACTCTGTACAGATGCGTTGAAACTATAAGAAAATTCCGAATTTCGGTAGTGTATATATATATGGTATATATGGTATATATATACATATATATATATATATATATATATATATATATATATATATATATTTGATATATATATATATGTAAATAGTGTATACGGTATGAAATTCTATGCGTGTGTTTTGGATATGCGTATTCTTGATTTATGATAAAGAATTTAGTGCTACATGTGCTGGGGCCCAGGATGAATAAACTTGATGCAAAATGATATATGACTTTATAATATACACACGCACACACACAGAGGAGAGAGAGGGAGGGGGAGAGAGAGAGAGGCGTGCCCAAAACAATAAATAGAGTTATGTACATAATATTGAACGCAAAGCGAAATGTTTGCAATTTGGAATCGGGGAATACAAAATAACTAAAACACAAAACATTTTCTTAACATTTGATTTTCTTTTGAACATAAAGGCAATGGAAAGAAAAAGCCAACAAATGTGAGTGTGGAAAATCAACGCGCTGCACTTTGCAGCTTTTGTTTTTGTTTTGTTTAAACAATTATTTTGATATGAGTTTAATGCTACTTTTAACTTGCTTTTGCTATTGTTAACGATTCATTTTGTTTACACACACACACCGAACAAGAAAGCTAGAGAGGGAGGGAGAAAGAGAGAGAGAGAGAGGGAGGGAGGCAGATAGAAATAACAGACACATAGCATATACAACAACAAAGCCGAACAAAAAGTTTAAACAAATTCGTTTTTAAACATTTTACTTTTGCTTTAGGAATTAAATTATTTAAAACGTGTTAATAAAATTCTCAATAAAAATAACAGCAAAAATGACAAATATTCAAAACCACAAAGCTTTTTGCCTTTTATTTTAAGATATTTTAATTAAGTTTGTTTTTAAAAAAATTGTGAATTTTTAAAGTAATTTTCTTTTTAATTTATGGAATTACATAAAAATTTGTGGCCATTTTTAAGTGCAAAACAAATATTCAAAATTCTTTTGGTATTTAAGATATGTACAATCAATGTATATATGAAGAGTACATTTTATTGTTGTTTTTTTTTTTGATTTACTTAAAAAATTTGTCGCCGTTTTAGATATATATAATATAATATATATTATATATATATATAGTTAAAACATAATTGAATTAGGCTTGTAAAAATGGTTAAATTTATAGGCAAATTTTGACTTTGTGGCCATTTAAATTCTTCGAAATTCGTTCGTTTCAAAAATGTCCATAGAAAACACATTTAATGAGCACCTTTTTGTTGCCGTTTTGAAAATGTTTCGAAAATGTTGTCTCCACTTTGGAGACTGCTTTTTTAATTTTGTTTGTGGTTGTTGCTGTTGTTTGTAGCTTTGGTTTTTGTTTCTGTTTTTTTTTTGTTTTTTTTTGTTTGTTTGTTTGTAAAGAAAACGCCGCTTACTTTGGCTCGCTGCTGCTGCTGGTGCTGCTCCTGCCGTGGATCTTGCTGCTGCTGTGGCTCACAGTTTCTGCGGACATGCAACGTGCTGTGGCGCCACCAATGTTGGCAATGCCGATGTTGGCTCCGATAGCTCCGATGTTGCCTGCCTCGCTGCTGGCTGCGCTGTCGGCCACAACGGTGGCAATTTTGCGTATAAACTCATCCTCGCTGCAGGCATCATCGTTGTCGAGCTCCACTTGATTGCATTCGAGCTTCCGACGTTTCAGATGCTTGCCACCGCGTCCTCCTCCGCCTCCGCTTTCCGCCCCGCTGCTGCTCTCCTGCTGCTGGAGCTGCAAATGTAATCCGGGATAGTGAAATTGATGTTGCTGCTGCTGCTGCTGATGCTGCTGCTGCTGCTGCGGCTGCGACTGTTGTTGCTGGAAATGATGCTGTTGCTGCTGCTGTTCATGCAGCTGATGTTGCACGGTAAGTACCACATCGGTGGCCTTGTGGCTCATCGTTGTGTTGAAGAGGCCGCCAAAAAGCTCGGAGCTGAGCGTTGCCGTTTGTGTTGTTGTTGCCGTTGTTGTTGCTGTTGCTGAGGCAGTTGCCTGGTTGCTGTCCGTGCCAAAGCCCGTGTCTTCATCGTTGCTGGGTGGCGTGGCCAGTTCATCCACAAATGATGCCGATGAGTCCGGCTCAATATCATCCAGATAGTTGAGCATTTTCTTGGCATGACGCGATCTACATATGTATATATATATACATATAGGTACATACATATACACATACAAATATAAGTATATATACATATGCATTTAATATATGCTGTTTTATGTCCTGATTTAATTACAATATTTGTTTGTACTCTGATTTGTATACAATTTGATTTAATATTATCGAAAGCTTTTGGGTTTATTGTACTTATATACAAACAAAAATAATAATAAAATAATTTCATAAATTCGTGTAGACATAAATATTATCAATCAAATCGTGTACACCCAACAGTATAAAGTGCGACTAATGTAAACAGGCACGACATCATAATCTTTTCAAAATTCCAATCAAAATGACGAGAATCAAGCACAAAAAATAAAGGAACGTGAAAAATTCAAATCGAACTGGGAAAGTGGGAAGAGGGCGAGGTACAGAAAGAGAGAGAGCGAGAGTGAGAGATAATGTACAAAACAAACACGAACACAAATACAAATACAAGCATATATACGCGCTGTCGATCGAGTGTTGATTGAAATGCAAGTGGTGATTGGTAGAGCATCCAGGAAGCCGAACTGCATTTGAATTACATCGATCTGCGATCTGCAGCAAATATTTTCATGCTGGCCAATGAACTAGTTCATTCGCATGCAAATTGATTGCAGGCACTTCCGGTGAATTCTATTGTCGCATACGAGAATCAGATTTAACTTCATAGTGGTGCACACCTATGCACTTAAGAACTAGTTCCGTTTTATAGTTTAGTGAACTTTTAATGAGCTCAAGCTATTGATGCATAAGAAAATCGGACATAAAATCGTAGAAGAACACACCTATGCATTAAGAACTAGTTCCGTTCAATGGTTCAGTGAACTTTTTCGAGAGGATAAACTATTGTCGCATACGAGAATAGAGGTGCACAGTTCCGTTTTATAGTTTAGTCAACTTTTCCAAGAGTTAAGCTGAGGGAATAACCTTTTTTTGATATATCGAAACTCAAAACCTTACAAAAGGTTCGACTAGTTCATGGCTGAGGGAACTAGTTCAAGAACAGAAATGCTTTTAAGAAAAACCAATTAAAATTGAGTCGAGCTCATTGTAACGTTAGCGATTATTAGTAGTAGTTGCGATTGTATTCAACTTCAACGAAGGATAACTTCAATGTTTACCAAAAATGTACAAAAAAAAAACTGTATTTAGACTAAATTACTGGAGTGCATAGAAATTATAAAATATGTCACTAGTAGGTGCTGCTTCTCATAAAAGCAGTTGCATTGAATTTGAACCAATGTACTGATATTTGAGGTGATATAATCAAGGCATGTGTGTATGGAATAAACAAGTACTGTTATGTGGCACTACACACACTTAATAACACAACTTGATATTTTATAATGTGCAATCCGCAATCCACCAATTCCCCAATCCCACAATCCTCCAATCATCCAATCATCCAGTTAGCAGCAGCAGCAATAATAAAAAGCTTTTTTATTTGAAATCCTAACCTAAGCCAAATCCATGTGCGGCCATTATCAGTAAAATTGAGACAACGAAAAGGTAGGCATCACAACATGGCGTATACGTATCAAAATACAAATTATATACACATAGAAACACACAAATGCATGGAAGTGTTAAGCGCAGAAGGCACAGGTATTAGCTTAAATAAGAAAGATGCACAAACACAATTCTGATCTAAATTTACAGCGATATCTCGATCGATCGATTCTATGATAGCTATATCTTTGCTTAATTGTTGGGATAGAGATTTTAACAACGACAACTTTACGTTGTCGCTACAAATCTAGGCCAGGTTTCAACAAGACAGCCTTACAACTTTGAGGATTAGAGGGAAATATATACATATGTTGAAATGTTACCCTTTAATCGGAAAATCCAGTAGATCATACGAAAAATGCATTGGCCATATGTATTATATGAAAAGATAGGAAGGGAGCTAGAGAGCGAGATTGAGAGCAACTTTTGAGCAATGAGAAATAATATATATCTTCGGCACGTTGAAGTTTAAATGCGTATGATATAGTTGATCGGTTTGATACGGTTTTGTAGATATTCTTTGAGGAACTAAAAAGCTGACAAGTGGTGGGACTGATATCTTCATAAAATGACGAAGTTTATCACACAAGAACTTAACCTTCGACCGATCGACCTTCGATATATGATATAGTGCTTTGATTCGGGAGAATAGCTTTGAAACTGAGAGACACTCATGCATAGGCACAGACAAAATCGACTCGGTTGTTAGTGCGGATCAAGAATATATATACAATGCTTTATGACAAACATTCGAATACCCTTTGGAAGGGTATCAAAACGTATTTGACAAAGGAGTAGCTAACTAAAATGCCAAGCGAAAACGAGTTGTCGGCTTGTCCAATTCGCGTCGATAAAGCAATTTACTAACATTTCAGAATTGATCATATAAATCAGAGAGCAGCACTTTTTATTATATTCTCATTGTTTTGAGGGACACACGAGAGACATATGGACGATAAGAAGGCTTTTTAAGTGGCCGGCAACTTAAACTGCTGCAGCTCTGATGTGGAATTGATAAGATACAAATGCGATTACATTGCGATTACAGGCATGTAATTATAATGTGGCATAATTATTAAAGCAACAATATTTCCACACACACACACACACACTAACAACAACAACATCGAGACACTAGTCTCTAAACACATTCACCATGACCTACAATGCAAAAACAGAAAATGCATCGCAAAAAACCTGTCCATAAAACCAAGTCTTACAAATTTGATTGGCTTAGTTGGTTTTTTTTTTTGATTTTCTTCATTTTAGAATATCTGGCAAATTACATACAGTTCATCATTATTTAATTAATTTAAATAAAAATTAAATTAAAAAAATTTAAGAGCCCATTTCCAAAATTTTAATTTTCTGTCTAATGTTTCAACTTTTTTTATTTTGTTTATTGTCTCTTCCATTTCCAAATTGGATTGAAAATAAACTATTTACCGAATTCTTGTAAATATATTGTAAATTTAAAATCGTATTAGTTAACGATTAATTAAACGAATTTTAAACAACATTCAAAAACAGAATTTGCAAACAGTGAAACATTTACAATCGAAGCATTTCAACTTAGCGAGCGATCACTGTGTCTTGATGGAAATGGCATTATGTATTGATCGAAATACAAATTTAATTGAAAAATATAATGATAAATTCAAGTGTAAGTGTGTGTATGTGGCCGAGAATTTCACATCTACTTGTCAAAGATGTGAACAATTGGAATATATATACATTTGTATTTGTAGTTCTGAACACGTTTCAATTAAGAACACATTCTATATGGTGTTAAGATATAAATATTCTTGCACAAGATCATGTTCGACTCAACTAGCCTCCCGAACGTGCCACTTACGGCGTCCTCATGCTGCCAATTGGAGGGTGAAGGGCGGGTTTTCTTTTTATGGGGGGTAGGGTGTCTGTTGCACGGATATTCGATGAGAGAACAACGCACTTCCTTTCGAAACCAAGTGCGATACACTACTGAAGGGCGCACATGACCAACGATCCATTTCGCCAACCGAACCGATTTATGGAAACCATAATCCAATGCATTTCCAACTTCGGGACTGAACGATTTCTGTGTATATATTTTATTTACAGTAAAATCGAATGCGCTTTGACGAACCTAAACAATAAAACTGGCAAAAGGCGTCCGGTAATTCGGTAACGCTGAGCGTCTCAATTTGCGTCCAATTGCAGTTCCAACAGCTAGCCAATGCGCGTGTGTGTGTGTGTTTGTGTGTGTCTGTGTTTGTGTGTATGAGTATGTGCAGGTGAGTGTAAGGTAGTTGGAGAGCTGAACAGCTGACTGATCGAAAGGGTAGATGGACTCACCTTGAAACGGGTATCGCGCGTATTAAATGCTGCTGCGGTGAATGTTGCTGCTGTTGCTGATGATGTTGCTGCTGCTGCTGTTGCTGCTGCTGGTGCTGGTGATGCTGTTGCAGCGAGTTGCTGACGGCCACGCTGTTGTTCAACGCACTGTTAACCAACAGATTTGTGTGCTGTCCACTGCCTGAGGCGCTACTGTTGCCGCTGCTGCTGCTGCTATTGCTGCTGCTGCTGCTACTGCTGCTGCTGTTGCTGCTACTGCTGCTGCTGCTGCTACTGCTGGCACTGTTGGCACCATTGCTCCTGGCATCAGCAGCAACAGCAGCCGCACCATTGCGCAGCTCCGTGTGCTGATCGAATCCCAGGCCGCTGTCATTCGAATTGTCGCAGGGCGGCGGATGCGGTCGCTGTGGTATTCGCTTGCCAGGCACAAGCTTTCCCGGCCCCGTCTGGCAAATGAAAAGTGGGCGATTTTTAGTTTTAAATACTTATGCAGCTGTTGCTATGGCATAAACCATCTATAGTGCTTACCCGGGCTATGGTGTGCAGTTTACCCGGCAGTCCCTTGCCCGGCTGTCTTTTCGATGGTATCCGAAAGCCTTTGCGATGTATCCGCGGACTCATCGTTGAATTTGTGGACATGGTCATGCGCATGCCTGGAAACAAATAAAAAGAACATTAAATTCATTTATTAATATTCAATTTGTTGCAAATTTCTTATAAAAAAGATTTGTTTGGTTTTTATCTTATTTTATTTATGTTTTAAGAAAAAGATTACAAATCAATTTCAGCCTATAAAGACGCATCCTAACCGAATTCTGAGCTAGCAAATTTATTAGTATATTCTATAGTGAACTTCGAACATAACTTTAAAGCCGACCGAATATAAATTAAACTTTCGCCTACACAACATTTGACTCCCATGTGTAAAATATGGGCTGGATTTGGCTGAAAGTATGAAAATATGTTCTCAATGAATTTTTACATAGATCTTATCACATTAGTTCGAAGCCAATCGGTTGGTAAGCAAATAGAATGCATACAAAAGTTATCCGCTCATTTTTCACATTTGCGGGTGGAAAGTTTTCAAACTAAACAATGAATTTTTAAATTGATCTTTGCAGATTAGTTTCAAGCCAAAAGAGGATGATAGGTAAAAAAGTTGCATACAAAAGTTTTCCGCTCATTTTCCACAGTTGCGGGTGGAATTTTTCAAAATTCGTAATAAGCTTAGCTTAGGCTTAACCTAAACAAAATGTAAGCATAAAAACGATTTGAAAATATAGATAATTGAAGCGGATGGAATAGGTTTTAAAAAAAAACTTGTTTGTTTTTCATGCGAGTCAGCTTAAAATCTTGATTAAAAGATTGGCCTCAAACTCAATTTTAATGCGTTTTATTAGCCATTACGTTAATGTCAGAAAATACCACTAAGTGCTATACAAACATATATTTGTCTATAGACATATTATTTTTTTGTTTTCTTTCAAGAAGATGACAATCAACAGATTGTTACTGAAATTGCAAATATTGTTCATACCGAGAGTAGATGATAGAACAAGCAAATATATGTCATAATCTCAAGATAAATCCGGCTTAAACCAGAATTGGAACGATAAGTAGGAGAGAAACACAGAGAGAGAGAGAGAGAGAGAGAGAGAGAGAGAGAGAAATGACGATTGCAACAAACTGCGCTAAGCATAGTCGGCGCAATGCAAATCTGTGTAGCATGCTTTGCCGCTTGATCAAGACAATATATGCCTTTATATATATATATGGACATATATGTATATGTATGTTTTATACCAAGTGCTTCATTTAAACACAATGCAAAAATTGTGCGACTTGCAACGCGCCTGCTGCTGATAATGCCCCGTGAACGGGCGCAAAGTTGGAGCCGTGGACGCAGCTAGGCGAAGTGCATTGAACTCTGTGTGCGCCATGAACTCAGCAGGTTCTACATATATCTATATGTATGTATATAGATATGTATATATGTATATGTATATATGTATGCTAGTGTGTATATAAGTCATAGCTGCAATTGCAGCATAAATGCAGCATCGGATCGCGCAGCTGTCATGCAATTGTTCATCCAATTGCACAGCACAAGTTGCGCTTTATTGTTGCACTTTGGGCGCCTCAATTGATGCACAATTTGAGCTCGTAAACGCTTCGCTCGCATTGTCTAGGCATTATCATTGCCCAGTTAAAGCAGTTGATAGCAGCCACAAACACACACACACACACACTCCACACACTGATAAGCCCCAAGGCAGGCGCTGCTGTTGCCCAAGCAACCCGCTCAAATCTGCATTAATGCCGGACTCTCCGATTCACATTCTGTTTGTACATGAATATTTTCATATTTGTTTCTATTTGCTGCTCGATGTTTACATTTGATTATTGCATTTCTGGGGCTTTTCGTTTAAATTATATTCATTGTAAATAGGACGCGCGACTTGGCGAATTGCAATTTCTTGTTTATATACACCGCCATGCACTTGAATAGGGACAAACATTAATTAATATACAACTATTTAACCTAAAAAAAATACAAATTATATCAGAAGTTATATATGCTTTGTATTTTTCAGTGGTTTTTTTGTTCATTCATTAGAAACAAATACTTTGTTAAATCAACCGGTTTTTGTTACTCTTGAAAAACTGAATAGATTTTTTAATCATGGACTTTTGTTTTTACTCTATTTTCATTCACGTTAATATACATAACCAATCGGACGAACGACGAGCCATATATTTTTATATATTTAATTAATAAACAAAAGCTTCAGCACGAGACTTTTTACGCAGTTTCAAGTAATCATATTTATCCACAATTAAAAATAATTTTAAATGGCCAATTTGTATTTTATTTTCTGCTATCTACAAAATTCGGAATACAAAATTGTATACGAGAAAACTAAAAAGAATCATTTCAAAATTCTTGTCCCTATTTCAATGTAGGGCGCTGCATATGTAATTAAATATATGGGGCTTTCAGAGAGAGGCCGAGAGAAAGAGGTTAAGAGATAGAGAGAATTGGAAAGAGAGAGGGAAAAGAGCACACTTTCAGTACATAACTTAAACACAACTTGTGAGAATTCATTGTTATTGCTGTGAGAGCTATGAGAATCGCACAGAGAAGCCTTAAGTCGAAATAGTTGTTTTTAAATTTGCCGCGCAAATGACTTAGTTAAGAAATGACCTAAATATACCTCATCTACATAATGTAATGCAATAATGTTGTTCATCTAGCTTTAAGGGCCACGTTGCCCTAGCATGTCCCTTCGATCAGCAAACACATCGCCTTCTGGTGTTGCATACATTTTGAAGAGTTCACTAAAGCCATTCAATAGATTTCTACTAATTTTTTCAGAATATTAAAAGCTACTAAATGTATGTGAATAAATTTGGTAATTGGTTTGCCACTTGTTGCCAAGCTGTTGCCTGGGTCTATAAAGATATTTCGTCCAGATAAGCAAAACATAGAATTCTGTTACACTACTATACTAGGTCATATCTCAAATTTGAGCATTTTGATATGACATAAATTCAGCATTGATTGATTACAAGATAAGATACAAAAATCGTGTTAAAAGCCAACTACATAATATTAGGTGTAGTTGCCATTCAAAACAAGAATAAAAAAACGAAATTTCAGCGTTCTGTTCATTGGGCTTTCAATAAAAAAATAAAAAAAAAACGCAATTATAAGAGTTTTGCCATTGGTTAAGTATTTGACAAATATTTACCAACAACAGAAGAATAACAACATATGCGCAAGTAAACAATATAATAACAATAATCGCATTCGAGATATGTATATGTGGGTATTTCATCAGGGTACTGTTGTTTTGATCTTTGCTTCTTTTTTTTTTTTTGGTTCCCCTCTAGTTTCTAGTTCTATGCTTGCTGCGTCAAGTTCATGCAAAACTAACCCTTGAGCTGAGATCGTAAAAGACAGAGACACACGCACCATAACTGACATCATGGGTTTTATGAGGTCTCCGTTCCCAGAGGCAAAACTATAATGCATATAAACAAATACGTCTGTGGGCCTGGGTGTGCACCTACCTACCTACTTGGCCCAAATAGCGTTTGGGATCGTTACCGTAGCTAAGTATTTAACCTACCTGCCACTGACGCGGCACTTTATCTAAGCGCCTGCGATAAGACAAACCAATCCAGAACCGCAGCCAGTACAAAAAACCCACCCACCCTCACAAAGAGCGCGCCTTTTCACACTCCCAGGCGACGACGCGTTTGTTGTTGTTGTTATTTTATCTGCGATCCAAAAGAGATAAGATTTTTGGATATTTTTCTTAGATCGTCTTTATGTAATTTTCTCGGCTTCAATTGGCATACAAAAGTAGGTTTAATTCAATTTGCAGCGCTTTGCATTAGATTATTTAGCATATGTGCACGAGAGATCTTTCAGAAATTCCATATAGTATCATGACATATACATATATCTAGACTTTTTTTTGTGCAGATATAGTGTGGCATTAAATAGAATTTTGTTTTAAAGCGTTATCCACTTTTTAAGATTTCGATAGTCAGAATGGTAAACAAAAAGTTAAACGAACCTCGATTTAAATCAACTTGTGCGGAACAAAGAAAGTTATCGAATATCTTGAGTAAACTTTATCGAATGCCCACATTCCAAATATGCGAACTTTAGGCATAAATGTTAAACATAGATCAAATTAGTTCATTGCTTTGATCAAGATAATATAATTTGATTAAGATATAAATACGATATGTCGCCAATAAGTTTTAACATTCTTTTAATAAGTAAAAGTTTAATTAGAAAATGCAGCTGTGGCATTGCATATTTATACATATATAAATATCGGCTCTTAAGTCAACTATGTAATTATTGATGATGCTGCTGGCTTGAATTTCTTGGCTATCAGGGCCGCCAAAGGGCGGGGTCTGATGTGTTTGGGCCTTAATCTTATCGCTGGGCAAACTTGGCAACTGGCAAACGCAGAAATGTATATGTGCATAAGTATATATTTCAAATATATAAGTATATATTATAAATATATATGTATATATTTATATTATATATATATATATATTTATGGATGAAATTCGAACTCGAGTAGAGACGGCGAGTAATTGAATAATATTTTTTTGTGAGGCGCCTCTGGCACTCAAATTGTGAACCCACACACATCGACAAGGCGCCAGTTTTTCGCTTTCTTGGCCAAACGAATGCGAATGTCACTGTGAGCTTCCATTGGACTTTGCCACTATTGAGCGAACACCGTTTCACGTTTCAATCAGGCCCAAACACAAATTCATATCAAGTTTGTTTAATGCCAACTTTGCGTTTAAGTTTTTGTTCATGACAAATTTGCTTGAAACTTTTCAAATCTTAGGACAAGCACGTAAGTTTGTCGGAAAAATGAAACAAATAAATAAAGAACAGTCTTAAAGAGCGCCAAGCTAAGCTTAAAAGTGGCAACGATCAAAGACCAGCTTGCTGACTTGTCACGCAGAGAGTCCTGCAAGACAAGCAAGAAGACAAGTCAGGGATCGCTTACAGAGCTTCAGATACAGATTTCGTCGCTTGCAAGTCCTTCAATCAAATTCCAAACGGGATGTGCACGAAAAATTAAGCTAATGCTTAAGATAGAGCCCTAATTGAAGCTCGAATAAAGTTAGTTAACCAAAACTCAAAGCCTAACCATATGTTATTAAAACATGATTCGGTAAAATGGGTCTTCTCTGCTCTGACCAGGATCCAGAGCTCACCCGTGGGTCCATTGTGCCACGCGGCTGTTTAGTCATTTTTGGAGGGAAGACATTTTGGTGGAATTAAGGCTTTAAGCGTGAGCTTTTGGGACAAATTTTTGCAGACATTGCGGCTCACTTTCTTTTCAAAAAGATTTTCGATTCCTATTTTTGGCCACAATATGCAATATTTTTGAATGCCTTTTTTTATATGCTCGTGCTTAAAGCTTACCAAAATTGGTTTTGTAATGATGTTGATATGCATTTGTGTTTGTATTGTTGTTGCTGTTGTTGTTGTTGTGATGGTGGTTGTAGTGATGGTTGCTGCTGTGGCCGCTGTTGCTGTTGTTGTTGCCGTTGTTGCTGTTGATCTTGCCAGCACTGCCGTTGCCATTGCCGCCGTGATGATGGCTCAGGTTGTGCATTTTGGATGGAATACGATAGCCGGACTCGTAATATTTATACTGATTGTAAGTGAAGCGCATTTTGTTGCCGTTTCGTTTCTCGTACTTGTTGTTGTTTATTAAATTTGGTATAAACCCTTCTTGTTGTATATTAGTTGCCTTAGTTGATTCTATATTAGCTTAATATAAATAAATTGCAGCATTGATTGAATGTTTTCTTTTTAATTGGATATATTTATTTGTTGTTTGTTTTTTATTTAATTCTTTTATTTTGGCAGGTAAAGCACGTTAACGGTAGCTGCTCTTAAAATATTTAACTCCATATATTTGTATACATAAAATTATTTTTTGGTTGATAGTAGTTGGCACGTTTTTTAATTTGTTGCTTTTGTCACATTGATTGTTTAATTGAACTAATTGGATTTGTTTTTTGTTGTTGATTTGATTGGATTTGGCATTACAATAGAATTTTTGATTTGTACATTTGTGTTGTTGTTGTTGTTGTCGTCAGTAAGTTAATGCTCATAATAAATACATGATAGTGTTTGTGTGTTTGTTTTGTTGTTTTGTTGTTGCAGTTGTTTTTTGTTTTTACTAGCTGCGAAAAAACGAAAACATAAACTTTTTTATAGCACAGAAAAGCAAAAAAAAAAATAATAAAAGAAAAACGCGTATTGTAGGAAATTAACATTATTTCTCGTTCGTTTGTTTTGTTTTTAAAATTCGCATTTAATTTTATGTACCGCGAAACCGAAACACAGCACAGATAAAACGAAACACAGCGAAGAATGTAAAAATATACACACGCACATAAAAGATATGGAAGAATGCTCGACAATGAGTTACCCTATACATGTGTTGAGTTAAGTTAAGTTAGGGAAACACCAAAATCTCTGAGCCTCACGTGGACTCATGAGAATCACATAGAAGGGTGCCATTTAAACATCTGTGAAGTGAATTTTAGTACACATTTTGGTTTCTCTATTTATAAGAGATAAAAGTTTTCCATCACATACACAAATTTGCACACATTTTGAATACTCTTAATTGCAAACTTAAAGCCAGAAATAGTCGTCTTATACTCTTACAAATATAAACGAAATGTACAATATTTTTCTATACCTGGCCAATTACTCAAAGATTGTATTACCCTCAGCTAGGGTATAAAATATGAATTTACTTTATAGTAAAGATAGAATCGCTGCACAGATCCTTAAGATCCATGACAATGGTAATATTGATCTGGTGCGTATTTAATGATATGGTCCCTTTTGTGCTGTTAAGCAACTTTTTGTGCTTTGTGAAACAAGTTTTGCAGCTACCTTGAGATTTTGAACTCCTTCCTTATTTTACAGTTACATGCACGAAGAACTGGTTCCCTCAGCCCTTTTACTTTTCAATCGCAATTATTTTTAGTACTTAAACTACAACGCTTATTAAGTTATGCATGTCGAGTGGACCAGGAAACAGAATCGCCTGCCAAAGTCATATACTCTGTACGCAATGTGGAAAAGTCTGTGAGCTGAACTGGTTCTTTTTTAACTACTAAATTCGACAAATGTATGACAAATATGTTTAATGATGTTGTGCAAACGTAGGTACACGAAAGTAGAAGCCATTATCTGGTAGACTAGTACTACAACTATATTAAATATCAAAAAAATTGATTAAAGCATAATTTGAAATATAAAAGACGCTTTCATTGAAATAAACTATGGCAGATTTCATCAAAATCTTTGAAAATAGTATTATGTCTTTTCTTATCAGGAAGCACAGTCTAACATTGTAAGATTTTGCTATTTATAAAACTTATAGAGGAATATACTTAAGCTATACATCATTTCTGGAATTTGTTTAGTTTAGGATATGAGTGTCAATTAAAAGGAACAAAGTTTTATAAGCTCATACTTAATTGTATATTTGCACGCAATGCGTTCAATGTCATCCTAGTATATTTAAAATGCTAAGTATTAATCTTGATTGAATCAGGGGAACACTTGATCAAAATGAAGTGCGTATAAACCCATATCACTGTCATTTTGAAAACTCTGGGAATATAATTCGGTGCGATTACTTTGCAAGCAATGCTTGAAACTTTTGCTGATTATCAAATTGCACTGGATGATTTGTTTTTGTTTTATTTTTGATACTCTGTATGGAAAGTGAACGAGAGCATATTGATTTTGAGAACTGGAATAGCTGACTAAACGGGTAAGCCAATATAATCTATATTTCCCACAGTTTCGAGGCGATTCTTAAACAAATTTTGCAGATAGACAATCGATGAGCTTCAAAGATAGACCCATATCTTAGAACAGAAGTCCTTGAATTAGACGAAGTTCGAGTCCGATAATTCCTCTTAAGTCTTAGAGTCATCAATCCGATGATCAAGAAGACAATTTTCGACAGATTCAATCGGCAATAACACATTGAACAGCGTATTGCGCAGTCAGTTGCACCCGACTGCAATGTTCTTACTTGTTTTGTTTTGGTATTCTTCAGCACAAATTATTTGTTAGATATTGTTTAATTTGAATTTTATATACATTGATTGAAAGCGACAACAAAAACATTCACAAAAATCAATTTTTGGCCGGCAAACAACAAGAAAATTAGCGAATGCCTCTCTAAAGACAACAACAATTGTAGAATCGAAACGAATCGAATCGAATAGAATTGAATTAAATCAAATCTCCGAACCGATCGCGAATTTTTTTTATTTGATATATGTATATTTTTTTGTGAGTTTTTTGTGCGTGCGGTCAGCGACTACTCTATGTGTGTTGTAGGGGTTCTGGCGGTGCCGTGACTGGGGCTGGCTTCTAGACGCTCAAATGGCGTTGGCGGCGATAAGATAAAGCCGCTTAACCGCAGCACTGATCGGATCGGATCGTTCGTTTCGTTTTGTTTTGTTGTTGTGCTGTGTTTCGGTTTTCCCTGAACTGTCTGAGAGAATAACTGCGTTTTCTCACACAGTTTTCCGGATGCAAGCGCTGTATTTGTTTGTTTTGTTTGTGTGCGTATTTTTGTTATTGTTTCTTCTTTTTTTTTTTTTGGTTTTTTTTGACAAAATTGTTCGATATGTTTTAGTTTTCGTTTTCAGCGATATACCGATAAACCGTTACCGTGCCGATCGGAACACGATCATGACGGTCAAAACGATAACGAAGCCGCGACTTTCGATGTCGCGCGTCGCCGTCGCGCGCCTTGCGTCGTGCGTCGCTCTTTAAAACTGTTGCTGATAAAAGGAAACAAACACGCGTACTACATATATAAATTGGAACAATAATGTTAAATGCACACACGACGCAGATCAGCGATCGACAACATACAAAAGTAAAAAAAAAAAAAAAAAAAAAAAAATTAATACAAATTTTGAATATATGATAATTGAAAATAATTTCAAGCAGCGCGCACAAAAAAAAATTAAAGAACAACAAAAAAAGCTTATGCCGTTTAACCGCAGTCGAGTCACAGCTCGAGCGTCGTGTTGCGAGCACTTACGCTGAGATCGATGAACTAAAATCCTAAAGAACGACAAGCCGTAATGATGCCTGGGCCCGGTGCTTGGTGTCGTATGCCGCCGTCGTCGCTGCCGCTGCTGCCGTCACAGAGCATCGCTGTGAGAGAGCGAACAACAAGTGCGAGAGGAGTAGCAGCAGCAGCAGCAGCAACAATCAAAACAACAATAACAACAACAAGTGTATGCGTGGCCGCTCGTGCTTGAGACGCGAATTTCTGCTGCCGACGCGACGTTGTCGTCACAACGGGTTTAATTGATTTAAATGTATTTGTGAGCGGAGCGCGCGCGCGCATCGTCGCTCACACTGATTCCGATTCCGATTTCGATTCGGATTCGGATTGCAAGCGCAAATTAATAAAGTAAAAGCAACAATACAATAAAAGAAAAGAAATGAGGCGCACGGTCAGCGAGTGGGCGGCAGCGTCAATTGTAGCCAATATCGATGACGTATAATACACACGAATATCGATATCAGTGCACGCAATTTTCGGACAGTGTTGCAGAAAGCAAGCAGACATCAAGTGCAATATGATCGCTCTATAAATGCAGCAATACGCGCCTATAACTGATATACGTACATAGACAATTTAACATATACAGACACATAAATATGTGCATATGTATGTATGTAGGCATAGCACATAGAATTTGACTGTTCACATTTGAGCACGCTTCACGCCTCAGAGCAGCACGACCACACCGAGCTACTTAAAAAAAAACCGGCGGACCCGTTAACAGTAACACAACAACAGTTATAGTGTTAAATTCTTATTGGCCGCACCGTGGCGCAAGAAAAACTCGAAAATTGTCAAAAAATAGAAGAAAAAACAAGAAAGCAAAGAAAGAAAATAACTTTGTGGCATCGAAGATTTAATACCCTTATTCTGTAATAAGCATTCGGCTGGTGACGATATCAACATATGTTATATATATACATATGTATACTCTCTGCAGAAAAAAGACTGGCTATATGGACCACTTTATGCCTCGTTGAAAGCGTGACAATATAATAATGCACGCGGCTGCAAGGGTATCAAAATCATTAAAAGAACTTTCGCTTGGGCTTACAATTGATTGTGCTTGGGGCTCGACACAGCACGCCGAAATATCATTTCGTTGAGCACAAATAATAAGAGCAAACAACAACAGGAAAATAGCGCGTAACTAAATAAATACAACATATGTAAATTGTAGGCAACAGCAGTTGAAGCAACTCCAAAAAAAAAAAAGAAAAAAATACCCGCCCCAACTGCGCACCTCAATCATTATCACAATCAACGTTCGCTGTCCCTGTCGTCATTATTATCGTGATGATAGACAGAGTTTTGGGGGCCAGCATTAAAAAAAAAAACAAAAATTGAGCGTTCAAACAAAAATTTGCGCGCGCCAAAAAACAAACTGGCAACGATAGAGGGCGCTTTCTGGCACGTGTGCGTCTCTCCGGTGAAAATGTTACTCATACGCAGCGTTTACGGACGATGACAGAGTCTGTTTGAACATTTAATTATAGGCATTAAATATGATTGGTACGAATTCTTATCCTCGTTTATAAAGTGAACAAAGTATATAGTGTTCTGTACAATGCCCTTCCATTCGACAGACTTTATGAAAGCAATTTTCGGCCCTATTTAAGTTAGGTACTTGAAATTTGGAATATATACTCGTGTGCACCCAAGTCTTCTACAGTTTAAGAGCCAAACTGAGCTAATTTGAAAGCAAGACTTCGACTGATCAGGTCCTTTTTAAGATCGATCCAAAAATATTTTTGTTTCGGGAAAAACGTCTTGAACAAGTATTACGCGGTCGATGTCACCCGTTCAATAGAAAACATATAAACTGAAGCTGATACCTAAGTATATTATTGATAAACAATAAATGGAATTTAGTAAACATTATATACATAGTTGCTTGAATGCAGTTTAAATGCATTTTAGGATTTTCTCGTTCTTGTTTGATTTCTGGCCTGGCCTTATAAAAAAATGGAAAAATTCCAAAACAAATGAAACATCGTATAAATAATTATAGACGCCAATGTTCTTGGGGGTCAATTCGGATTTTATTATTGTTGTTGTTGCTGTTACGGTTGCTGCTGCTGCTGCTGTTTTGTTGGTTGCAGTTTACAAAAGTACAATAAACCGTGTTAATAAGTACAGGTTTTAACCTTGAACCCATCATGGATTTTGTTGCTGTTTAAGCTTCTGTTTTTGCTGTTGTTGCAGTGAGTTTGGAGTTGGGGTCGCCACGCATTTGCAAAGTAGGGTATAATATAATACATTCATGGGTAAATATAATAACAACAGCAACAATAAATACAATCAAAAGAACACGAAAATGCGACAACAACTGTAATAATCAGCGTTGATCATCTGTCACAAAAAATGTTATAAATTATACATACATATGGGGATCGGCAATCGAGAGTAGCCTGGGAAGTGGGCATGGAAAGGGGTGTGCGTACTGGAGCTCGACATCGGTCTGTGGGGGATTTGATGACTTGGCGCGCACTGATTACAATGAATGTGAGTGTAAAAGAACTTTCAGCAGTATTCAATTTAATTAACAGTCTTTTAATTCTCAAGCCCCTCAAGCAGTCATAATTGCACTAATTAAGCACCTAAATATCGCAAATTATTTGCTTTCTTTTGTGTCCATAAGAATGTGGAAATTTCTGCAACAGGCATCAAACTGGTATTGGCCACTCAGTGTTTTTCCCAATTTCAATTCTATTTTTCACCTGTTTTCCGCCTGTAAGCATGGATTTGATAAACTCCAAAGAAAAGAAACGCCTTTCAAATATACTTTTAAGTTGATCTTAGACCTTTGATATATCAATAGTATCTTAACCAGTTGCCAGACAGTTCTTTTCCTAAAACTCTAAATCAGCTTTTCACCTATTGTTCGCACGTGTAGATGGATTTGATGATAAGCAAGTGTCAATTAAAACGTTTCATACATTTGTTCACCTTATTCGACGAAACACTTCTCAAATGAGTTTACGCATTGATCTCTGAGAATGCATTTTAAATCGTTCAGATAAGTCTAGAGTCTTGATGCGTATTACTTAACTTTATATGTCCGTTGCAGAATGCAGATGCTTATTAGCTCTTTAAAGGGCAACAAAATTAAGATTGAATGTATGTATGTAAATATGTCCATTTTAGCGAGCTGGTAATCTGTTCTGCTTTGTGTACCGTAGACGTCAGTCGATTTTTTCTTCGTTTTCTTTTGCGTTTTAGCTCGTTTTGAACCCGTTCGAACTGGTACAGGCGCTCAATTGGCTCGATCTAAACAACACACGAGTCCATATTGGCCCTATTTTCATTCAATCTTAATGCCGAAAAGTATTTCACAGCCAATCTGCGGTGCACACTGTTGTACATATGCACATACAACGAGTTTAAAATCTTAATAATGTTAAGTGCCCAATCACGATTTCGTTCGATTTATTTTAAATTTCGATTAACGTAAATCGTGGACCTTATACGACATCTGCATGTGTACATCTTCAGGTCCCCAAATGAAACGACAGATGCTAACACCAAATACAAATATGAAACGAACAAATTCAAACAGCGACCAGATTCGAACAGCAAGTCAAAAGAATATTCCAAATTTTGTGCACTGTTTTTGGTGGCCATTCGTGAGAAATAAAGACACAAGTTGAACAATTAAGAATTTACGACTACAATATAACCTGTACTCAATCTGACAATATATATATATGTATATATATATCTTAAGAATATATGTACATCCTTATATCTAATAATATGCCGTATATTTATCACATTTTAATCTATTCCCATCTGTATTCTATAGTATTGGCACATTTGTGATCTTTAAAAAAAGTATAGTCTAGAATTATTATAGCATTTTATTGCTTAACTTAAAACATTATAAACTATTTATACGATAGCTATATATCTGTTTTATTACACATAAATCATTAATTGATTTTACTTTTGCAAAACCTGATGCCCATTTTATTAACCCATTTTTGTAGCGCATAGGGTATACAAAATAATAAAAAATATCGTGCCATAAAAAAAGGGAAAATGGCAAAAATTGCGATGCATTTGATGTAAATATTTTTGTTTGAGCAACAACAACAACAACGACAATAAATTCAGAGCTGGATAAAGAAAAAATTAATGATATATGTCGATCTGTAGTATCCAGACAATGTGGATATGGATGTGTATTTAACTTTTTATTATTGAAAAGGTTTTATAGACATACGTTTCGGTATTTTTTTGGGCCATTTGCGTGTAATTATTGGCCATAAAATGTCAAAACGAATTTCTCGTTCGATATACAGAAAATTGAAGCTAAACAACAACCTAGACGATGTTTTATTAATTTGCTTAAATTTGTTGTAATTGCCTAGCTGCTGCTCTGTGTTATAATTATAGCCATTGTAGCACTACCAATCGCACTAGCTAACAATAGCGAACAAAGTGAGAGGAAAAGGGCGCCCCACTAGATGATACCCTGTGTACAGCTATATACTCTGTCTTTAAGCACATTTAAACTTTCTTGCAAACAAAAAACAAGCACACAAATGCACAGTTCTCTTTTACGAAAGTGTATACTTTAAGTTCCAGCTTTTTAGTTTCCCAGATCAAGGAGTTAGCGCAGCCAGCCGGACAGTTAAGCAGTTCGTCATTCTGTTCAAGAATATATTAACATTAAAACTTATTTCGTTCCGTTGACATGTATTTGGACAAAAACATTATGCCCATTGTTTCGTACACATTTTTAATGGGCACAGGGTATAGTTACGTATACGCCAAATACGACGATTGCCGACGACTCGGTCAGCTGTCAAACGCATGTTCAGACTATAAAGACAGCGGCAATAACAGCGAAGATAACAGTAATGTTCGCAGTGACAGCGCTGCCAGCAGCGCCGCGAGCAGAACTGTTGCGCTGCGGTTAAAATGCCGCGCACGCGCTGCTAAACATATATGCTGTTAACTGGCGGCTAGACGTTGTAAATTAAATTTTGGAATCTATTGATATTTTACTTATGTGAATGTCAATTTACAGTTTAGCTTAAACAACGGGTTTGCAGTGACCATCATTCTTGTTATTTGCATCATTGGAAATCGCCATTTGCTTCATTATCATGTGCATGACAATTTAAAACCGACTTTCAAAATGTTACCATCTGTTCTGTTATGATGAAATATACGTTTAGATAATATATTTAAAAAAAGATCTTTTATTTTATTTAAAGATTATTCAGATGTAGTATGATGTGAATTTATACTCGGACTATGCGAAATCTTCCATGGAACTGGAATAGTTAGCATCTGGTTATAAGGTATCTCCCTGTCGAGTCTCACGTGTTTTGCGCTTGTCTCATCGCATCTGATAAGACTTCTACCTTAAACTAAGAAAAAAAGAAAAACAAAACAACGTCAGCATAGATTGTGCTTTACCCCCAACAGCTAAGCACTACCGAATGATCTAATTTTAACACTATTCAGGATGAGCCTGTAGAAGTGATCATAAACTTTGATAAGCTGGCCAACGAATATCAAGAAGCACGTAAGAGTGCTTCAATCGAGAGTGCGATTAGAATATACCCTGTGGCCAGCTCTAAACTGGAGTACTTTGAACGTTCCTGCAATTTTTGGAAAAACGGAAGGAATGCATCCAAAAAGTTAAATATTCTAGTTCTATAAACCTACCTACCAATTTTGGGGTACATAGCTCCCATAATCTCCGAGATATGTTAAATAACTTTTTGTTTATGGAAATGGGCTGAGATATCGAACAAAGATAAACTCCCTCTAAATCACAAAGCTCAATTTCTCTCTTTAGTTTTCGAGATCGAAGTGATTATAAAGAGAGACAAAATCGATATTAATCGATAGTGTGGAAATTGACTAAGATATCGGAAGAAAGAGATTAACTCGTTATAAATCCCAAAGCTCTGCCTAGTTCTCTCTATAGTTCTCGAGATCTTTGTGACCATATAGAGGGCCTCGGACTGATCAAGAATATATATATATATATATATATATATATATATATATATATACTGTATGGACTGGAAGTTGCGTTCGTTTGCCTGCAACATTCGTTTGCACAAAACTAGCATAGCCTTTTAAATTCATATTCAATGAGTACAGGGCATACAAAATAAATTGTTGTCGCACTTATTCTAATTTCACGCATGTGTGTGTATGTGTGTGTGATTATGTGTGATTATGCTGTGACTACGTTTTTGAGTGTGGTTGGGCGTACTTCCGGGCTATCTCGCACACGCGCACTTTGTCGTCACTTGCATCACGTGTTGTTGATGTGAATTTTAAAAGCCTTAAATGAAATAGGTTCGCTTGCTCGATCTGATGAACATGATCGAATAACTATTTAAAGAGAGGTCTTGCATAATCCACAAAAGAACTTAGTGCTTCAGACGGCTTTTATGTAAGATTGAAATAAAATGAACCTCAGAGCACAATTAATTCAAAATAACAAAGAATGGGCTGAAGAATAGGAATATAAATCTATATTTAAGATATATGTAAATTAAGAGCTAAAGATTTTAAATATACATATATATATATATATTTTATCAGACGCATATGCATACTATGGATAAAATAAGTTTTGAAACAAGATTTTTTTGGCATAACTCGAACTTCATAAGAGCTTGATGCGTCATGCATGTACATATGTATGAATATATGTATTTTCTCGAATTATATGCACGTATCTATATTGTTTCACCTTTTGAATACCTGCCAACCTTTCCCCCTAAAACTGACTTTGTGTCTTAGCATAAAGAAATAAGTTTGAATGATTGCCAGCCCGGGTTACTAGGCACAGTGTATCTCTAATCAGGCACTCCCGACTCGAGAACGTGTACTTGTTTATTTTTTGTTGCCAGCTATAGAGTATCAAAACAACTATAGAAAGAAAAAAAAACATTATATAGTAAGCCAAACACTGAACCAAACGAAATTGAACCGGTTTTAACTACTTTGGCTTGTCGAATTCTTGTTGTAGTTTTTATAAATAATTCGCTTTTATCAATTCATGTAGACTGAGCGAAAGATTATTATTATGCTGTCTGCCTTGAGGCACAAATTTTGTGTTTGTATAAGAGTCTCTCTCTCTCTGCTTGTGTGTAAATAGTTTTTTTTTTTTAGGTTTTTCTATGGCATTGAGACCGCACGTGTAACGTTTGGCGTACGCCGAACTTGTAACAACTATGACGACAACAAGAACAATTCGAAACAAGAATGCCAGCAAATATGTAAGAAGCACAAGTTGGTGTGCTCTGGTCGGAAGTGTCCGACTGAGAGATACCTTCAACCTAGCGACGAGGTAACTCTCCCAGCCACAGGCAATGCAATGCAGTCTTCGGTGCTTACAGTCCGATCTATATACCAAGAGCCCAATTCTCGACCTTCAAGAATGGGGTTTCTTTTAAATTCAGAAGGGAAATGAGGAAGGTGTCCAGAAATTGAATAATTTGTAATCTGTGTATACTATACGAGAGCCAACCTACCATATTTTGTGTATTTAGCTCTTATAATCTTAACTTAACTTATCTTAAAATCAATTTTTATCGATACGGACAGACATGTTTGGCCAAAATAAACTAAATGCTCAAGAATATATAAACTTAATGCAGCCGGGATGCTTTTTTCTACTTATTAAATACAAAGAAGCCTCGCAAATAAGTTTTGCGTATGAATATAAGTTAAGGTAGTGTACTTATTGTTTCGACCACAAGTGTATTTAACACTTATGAGAATGCCAACTTTCTTTGTTATCCAAGGTGGTTTCTAGAATAAGTTGCTTTTTATACGATTTGAACCTTTGCCCAACATGAAAGCACTTAATTCTGATCTTCAAGGTTTTTGTCTGAATATTTTTTGATATTTGTGCAGATTATATATTTGTAAACGAATATTTAAAAATAATTTGTCAAAAATGTATATAAAAGTTTCTCATTAGCTTTTTTTCTGGCAGTTTCTTTTACATTTTATGTACTTGCTAGAAAATCTATTAATATTTCTATAATAAATGGGACTGATAGTTGTGCAAATATAATTTTGGTTAATATTTATAATAGGTTATTTGCGACTTTGGGGTCAAGTTATTTCCGAGAGAGCATTACTTAAGCATTTGACTAAAGTATAAGACCACATATCTGGCTTACTCTTTCTAGTAGGTGAGTCATTTTTTTTTTGCATTTTTGTATCAATATGTTAAATTTGTATTTGGCAAACGACACATCGTCGAATGTTTGAATTTGATATTGTTGAATAAATATATAATTGACAAATAAAGGCAAGAATAAATATACTATGTTTTACATATCATTTTTAAACTGTGCACATTAAGAATTTATGTAAGAATAATTAATTATTTTTGTATTATAAAATCATATTAAGTGGAATAAAATTATAATTTACATCAAGGCTGCAAACCGGACTTGAACCAAAACGAACACGAAATCCCATCTTTTTTTTTACTTTGAGCGGAACCTTAAACTAAATCAGTTGACTAAAAAAACAAAGCGAGATTAGAAATTATTTTGTTTAAGATTAAAAAGTTCCTTATTTGGCAGAAGCCAATTTTTGGGTAGGGATCAAATTTTTCCGGCAAATCCTATATAAAAATATTGAGGGCATTCAATATTTTCAGTGGAAGTAAAAAATGTAATTGTTTAGTGAATAATTGTAAATATAAATAATATAAAATATAGGAAAACCTAAGATTTAAACCAAAAACTGTCATGATTGTGGAAAATCAGCTTCACGAGCCGAATCTTAATGCAGGGAACTAGTTTGAAACGTGTATCGAACTACCGACAGTTTTTGTTGCTCTGCAGCCCTGGCATATACAACATTTTTATGTAAACTTTTTAATAACATATCTCTGGAGACTACCGAAATGAAATGAGGACTGTTAAAGAATTTGTAGGATACAAATCTAAACAATAATATAATAAATGTAAGAATATGCAGGCTAGGCTATTCTTAGTCTAGCTAACGGACGAAAGAGCAATAACACCAGCTGATAGTGTATGCAATATTCGTATTGAATTCAATATGATGCATATGTACATATTTATATTCAAATTTCGCGATACATTGTGAAATTCGCTAGACGGTAAATGGCAAATGACAGCGGGCGAGACAAACCTCAATTGTGAATGTATTTATGTGTGTGTGCGCGCGGACTTATATATGTAAATATATTTAATGTATCCGTATCTTTATGAGTTGGGCGTGAGCTACGACGACAACGACAAACTCTTCGCTAGCTGCTGCTGATAAGATTTTGTTTACTTTTCAGCAATGTAGAGTGAGCAAGAAGTTTTTAGTACGCTGTTCGCGCTCTCCACGTCCGATCACATCACGAAACAAAAGTGTGATGATATTGATGATGCGATCGGACGGCACGGGATGGCATGGGATGGGATGGGATGTGATAACTATAACTATGACGTACATTGCAAATCGGAATCCAACTGTCAAACGCTGCGCGCGACTAACAGAAATGTACCAAAGACAACAGAAATACATATGTATTTACGTACGTATGTACATATGTACATAAATACAACTCAGTAGAACGCACTCAGCTCCCAATTATTGTTGTTGTTGCTGTTGTTGTAGTGATTCTTACTGCTGCTGATTGCCATTGTTGTTATTGTTGATGATTTTCTTTATTGTTTTTTCTTGTTTTTTTTTTATTTATTTATTTATTTGTCACGTGACACGCTCATGCGCCTCTGTAGCGCTGCCATTTGTCGGTTTCATTTCGGGATAGCTCTTCATTTCGCTTTGCATACCCTACGAAGAGTATACGCATTTTGTGAAAATGTATGTAACAGGTGTCTCTTGATCATGACGACGTGCTGAGTTGTTTCAGACATAGCCATCTGTAGATCGGAAACCTTAAGTTTCATCAACTTTATATCATACTTTATGTCATACACAGCACTAGTTTTTATATCATACACAGCAAGAGTTTACCTTTTCATCGATATTAATTGCCCCTTGCATAACATCGATCTTGAAACAACATTTTAAAATCATAACTCGAAGATTATAAGAGCTAAATTTGATAGAAATCAGATTATTAAATTACGAAGTTCTTCAAGAACATATTTCCCATAGAAGAAGCACAGTCACAGAAACATTTTATCTATTTTTTTAATTTTATGAGAGTATATTTGAAAATCGGATTTCATACATAAGTTCACTCCACTTGGGGCCCAGACTCGAATTGGTATCAATCAGTCAATCAATCAAGTAGAATGAAAGAGAACAAGTGAACAGTCAATTGCATGCTGCCAAATGCCAGACAATAAATATTGGATACATACATATTTGATTTATACATAAATACATAAGTATCGACTAAGAGATATTCGTCTTTCTGTACCACGACAATTCGCTTTTAATTTTAGATCTGGGAAATACTATATATATATTTAGTATTGTGCGTATAGCAAAATGCTATGCAATAAATATATAACTTATGGCAAAAGCTTTTTGTGGAGTGCTATAATTCTCAAAATGTTTTACCAGGCAAGACTGAGCCGAACCAGCTTCTCTCATTGGCCCTTTTGAAGTGTTTTTATGCGTGAGGTAGTGTATGAAAAGCACATTAGCTATAATATTGGGTTGAACCACATATTGATCAAACTTATAATCAAGCACTTAAATTAAATGATCTAAATATTTTAGCTTTTTGCGTTCGTTCAAATCTTTCATAAAACGGAGCCATATTTAAAAGAAAGAGAAAGAAACTTAGTGAGAGAAATGTTTATATACACATTCCTAGCAAGGAAACCCCATACAGCTTGTATGAAAATCGCATAGAAAGGCGGTATAGAATATTAATTTTACTATTTTCTGCAATGAAATGAGGGATTCAGTCTCTGAGATTGACACGCTCACACAATTGCACATATAAATTGTGTTTAAACCCTTGTGTTGGATACAGGTAAAGGATTTTATTGGATATATGCGCAGGATATGTTCGAGTTAAGTACTCAAATAATTAATATTTGCACTTAATTGTGCTGATGTAAATTTCAAGCGTTGTCAACTACTCTCAAGTATTTTAGGCCAACTTTTTGCATGTACATTTGTTCATAATTTGTTATGAAGACCCAATTTTAGAACACAGGTATGAATATTATTATGAATTTGATTTGAAGCGTCTGCTCGGCTGTTGTCCGACTGAATGAAAATTAGCAACAATGTTTTGCAACCTTGAGAGCGCGTTTTGCGTGCGTTTGCGAAGCGTTTTTGATGGCTGACGGTTGCCGCCTTCGTTATTATTGCCATTTGCTTTTGTTATTGTTAATTTTTTGTGGCGCTTGCGCATAAAAAATAATATACTCATTTCTGTGTGTGCGTGTGTGTGTGTGCTGAATTGTAAACAAATATAAAAATCATATAGAACGCAAAACGACGTCGCAGAAAGATGTTGAAAGGGCAGACAAGAAAAACACTAGTTTAAGCGAAGAAAGATAGTGCAAGAGAGAGTGAGAGACAGTTAGAGAAGGAGAGAGAGTGAAAGAGAGATAGAGAGAGTGCAAGAGAGACTGTGAGAAAGAGAGAGGGAGACACGAAGAGAGAGAGAGAGAGAGACACGAAGAGAGAGCGAGATCGGGGAGCAGCTTTGGATTTGGCTGCTGTTGCTAGACTTTTTGTATTTGCCAACAAATTAGATGCCCATTAAAATGTATTTTGCACCTTTTTCCGTGACATTTCTGTGGGTTGAGTCATCAAATACGAAACGCGCAATCACAAAACTGATAAAAAAAAAATGTTTAAATAAAAAAAATATATGTGCTGATTATTATAGGGTAATCATAAACTATAATGATCATTACGAAACACGTCAACCAAATAATTACGAGCAGAAACAGATTATCAAATTAAATGCAACGTTAATCAAATATATCAATTGAGTGTAATTTATGTGTGTTAATATTTATAAGCAGCCTCTTCTCTCTTAAAATCAAAACTAAAAAATAATATTAATAATAATATGCGAAGAAGGGGCGTGCTTTGCTTATTGTTTGGATGAATGGCTGACAAAATAAACGTTCGTTTAGCACGTTAATATTAAAAAATAATAAATAAATAAAAGAGCTCAAATTTACATGTATATAACAATAGTTCATATGTATATACTATATAAACATTATAAATGTGCAATAATCTGTTGTACCGACCCATGAGAGCCGAAACACACCCACATTAGGCGTCACGTGAACATTTCGCGCTGCTCGGCAATTAAAAATGTACCGAAAAATAAAAAAAAACACACACACATGAGAATGCGTGACTCGATTGTGAGATACTCTTTAGTAAAGAAGTTAAAGCGTGCCTGCAAGCTCGACAAACGTTTACGTTGGTTCAATTCATGGTTCCAACCCATGATTCACCTTAAAGTGTGGTTCATGAAACTGGTTCATCACAACTGTGCATCAGTGTTGGGGCTTGAAACTTGGTTCCTAACATTTATTTCAGTTCTCAAAATAACTATTCTATGTTAATTTTTCATTAGTGATTTAGAGTGCCAAAACTATCGTCAGCTATCGTTAAAATAAATTCGATTTTGAAATGAAATGAAATTTCCAAAATACATAGTTCAGTTTAGGTATGGGTTCGACTATTCTGATGATCCATTCTAAGATTCGGCTTATGGTAAATGGAAAATTTGAATCCAACTCAGTTTGCAGCCTTGATTTAAAGTATCCTGAGACAACAAATTCTGTTAATCGCTTTTTCCTATTTGTGGATTATCAGCGTATAGGATAGTAGAGCCTACAATATAAATCTAGATTCAAAGGCTATACATTAGGAATACTTCAAAACTAACTTAGGCGTAAAGGATAGTGGAACCTATATAACAAATCTAGATTATCAAGGTAAATAAACTACATCAATTCCGAGCTATAGCTGGTTCGGTTCCTGCCCACTTGATTTAACCCGGACTTGATTTAAAGAACGCTATAACAACACATTTTCGTTCTTTCCGATTTGTGACTTAAAATTAACTTCGCCTGCGTATATGATGGTCTTACCAATATAACAAATCTACAAACTCCAGCTAATGTTTTACATGCGATAGTTGATCAAACATATGTGTACTCAATATTAGCAAACGTTTTCAGATAGTAACAGGGTATACAGCAAGAATAATTAATTTTTTACGAGTGTCTAAATTACAGGCAGTAAGCTTTTTCAGATAGTGAGCCCCGTTGACAACACAGCCCAGTTTGCCTACTTATTATAATTGCCGCCGTTTATTCGCACCCCTGGTCTCTCATCAGGCCAACCCGCCCACGACAAGTGCGTGGTGCTGGGCGGGGGGAAGCGCATGATTTGCTATTTATTGAAGGCTGGGCCCCAATCGACAAGTCGCCGATATTTGATTTTTTTCGGGGCTCGTCAATTGAAGCTCCGCGCCGAAGTGGATATACTGCATAAATTTCTCGATATTTGTGTATTGAAAGTGAGACACTAACCTGAACCGAGAGTCAGCGAAATTGATTATTATTAAAGAGCGAAAAATATGTGGGGGACGTTTGGATCTTTCTGGGAATGTAACCTGATGGCTAATGATGGGCCCAGTCCAAGCTTTTGTTTCAAATTTAGCTCATATGGTATTGGCTATGCATTGATCCCCAATCAATCAGTCAGTCTATCAAGCAGTTAGTCACTCAGTCCGTTCAATCAAATTTATCTTCTCGGATTGGTAATGAAAGTTAAAGTTATATACACAATATAGTTTCGGTGTCGCTGACTTTCAATCATTTCCGATCCAACACTTAAATAGTGGATTAATGCATTAGAATGTGCAACTTTGTTAAAATTTAAATTCGGAATATGAAAAATGTTTCGATTATTCTTTGATGCTAACTATTGAATTCACCAACTTTTTTGGACTTATTACTTGCTGCCTATCACAACAAAATGTGCTATTTGTCTATTTGTATACATTTGACAAGTTCAAGAACCTTCGGCAATTGCTACACAGACTGAACCAAATATTGTAATAACCTGGGGTCATCGCGGGCTCATTAATGAACCGAACGCCACGCCAATGGGGGGTGCAACAACGGCAACAACAATTACCAGACAAAATAATGTAACCACAAATAGAAGACATTTTTGTCAATGTTGAAGATAATTTATGTACATATATAAAATAAATAGCAGGCGTAAGCCAAAAATATATGACATCGGGCGAACCTTGTTGTTTATACCGATCATTTGGTGGCTGTTAGTTATCTTTTATTGTTGTTTTTGTTGTTTTCTTGTCTGCATTTACGAGACAAACGAACCCGGCCGAGTTCAAGGCTAGAAAAATATTGATAGAAAAAAAACAAAAAGAGTTACCCGAAGCGAGTGTATGTATAGATACGCCGCCTATGTTCAGACTATATCTAAAGAGTTTGATTAAATCAGAGCATAGACTAATATCATGTATAATTTATATTATAGTATATAGTATAATGTTTGGTGGAACCTTCATTCAAAAATTAAGACAATCGAGCTCGACTTAGCAGCTGTTAGATATAGAAATGCCGAAAATATGGGCTATATTCATATAAATTGCAGTTGTCGAAATGAAAATTTTAATAAATATATGTACCGACTAGTAGATACCCTGCGCATGTCCTTACAAACTAGCTTCTAGCTGCTTTACACACATGCCTTCACAAAATTTGCTTTCATCAGCAGCGAGGAACTACCTAAAATTAGGCATATTAGACAACGTCGAGAGACTGCAGCTGTATTCGAGTCGTTGTTATTTGTTTTTTAATAAAATAATAAATTAATTTAAAAAATTAGCAGCGCAGTGTCGATTGTTCACAATTGACGTCACAGTGCTTACAATTTCCGTTGCGGGGTATACAACCTTACTATACAACCTTACTAAACACAAGGAAACGCTTTTAAGTCAGCGGCCAATGATCTAAATATTCATTCAACAAATTTTAAAAATTAAAAAATATATATATATATAAATATTGTTTTCTCTTTATATGGATTCTAAACGATTAACAATTATGAGGGGAATGGGGAATGTAGCCAGAAAACCCTTAAAAATTATAAATGTAATTATATAATAAATATTTATCGATTTTATGAAAATGGTAGAAAATATCGGAGAGAAAGTGCAAAGCTCGTTCTATAAGTAAATACATGTTTCAAATTTAAAGTTTTGTAGTTCCTGAGATCGTCGGGATTACAAAAACAGACTTAAGAATCTATACATAAGCTTTATAGATGAGATGCTGCCCTTCCCATTTAAATGGGTCGCCAGACATTTTTAAAGTAAGTCTGCTTTCGGGATTCGAGTCACAGACTAGGTTTTGTGTGTGGATCAAGTTAGTTACTAGATAGTACAAATTAATTTCCAAAATTGTTGTCTTAATGCTTCAAAGGGTTTGTGTAAATCATCATTCAAATGCATTTTCACTATTTACAGAATGTTTTTTCTTACACACAAGAAAATTGCAAACACATACTTCACGACTTTTTTCTTATACCCTACAATTTGATGGGATTACAACTGCAGTTTGTCGCTGAAAACAAAAAACAAAAAAAAAAAAACAAGAAACCGGCTATAAGGGGAGTCACAAACCTGCATCGATCGGCCAATGACGGTGTGTTTTTTGTAAAACACACACACTCTTACCCGCAGCTTTTCATTTGAGGCATTTCCGGGGCAGCCAATCCAAACACCTCCCCGACAATAACAGCCAATTGGGTTTTGTAATTGACAGTGATAAAAGGGACAAAGTGGGGGGGGGGTCTCGTGCGCGCAACGTCGTTTGGCGGCGATCAATTTCTTAGAAACATTTTGCAGTGTTGCGTTTTGACCTTAGACTTAGGCATATAATAATCGGGCAATGTAATGGAATTTAATGCTCATTGTGAAATGACAACAACAAATGGCATTATCTTCGAGCGATCATGCAATGATATAGCCACTAACTCCAATCTAAAATAAACGTAAGCCGCTCAGCCAGTGGATACGGGCTTACGTTTTTTTTGTTTTAACAGGTGTGGATGTTGATATTTAAGAAACTCCATTAAATTCGCGTGTATTATAGACATTATATTCAATAATTTTCACAAACAAACATTTTAAGTTTTGAATTTTTCACATATTAATCATTAAATATGGGTCGAACCAGTTCAAGCCAGGAGTTCGAACTTGTTATTTAGCAATGAACCGAACCTTACACAAATGTACCACCAATGGAACCATATCGAAGAACCTAAGTTCATTGACGTGAAAAACCTGGCTCACGCACCGAACCCAAAGGCAGCGAGTCGGTTCGAATCGTGAACCAAATAAGCAACAATATTATTTGGGTTTCCAGCCCTGGTTAAGACAATATAAACTCTATTGTGGACATTTTACAACGGAAACCTGCACACGAACACGAATTGTATAAGATCGTAAGAAATCCTTACAACCTTCGGGGTTTCTCCTTTTGTCGTAAGTTTACCAAAAAAACAGAAAAATGCGTAAGAAATTTCACTTTATACAGCAAATGCGCTGACAAAACTTCAAATACCCGCTTTAAATACTCGAGAATGTGCAATATGTTGATTTTCATTCACATTCACATTCACATTTAGCGAATTGGGCCAGACATTCATTCAGAATTAATTTACAGTTGAACTGCGATCGGTGAATGCATAAGGCAAACCAATTCTTTATAGTTAAAGGGCTCTAAAGTTAATTGTTAATCGAATCGATATATCGATATATATATTTATATATATTTAATTTTATTTATTTCACATCTGTTTCTGCTTTAGCACGAAAAAAGCTTCAGGCTTTCGGCCACATTTCGTTCGGCTGATCTTGAGTCATATTGTGGTCGAAATATGAGAATACGGCCACACTAAATTCACTTTATGCGATTGCCATAAAGATTTTGATTGCATTTTATTGATATTGTTGCTGTCGTGTTTATTTGCCTCCATCAATTTTATATACATTTTAGCCCAGTTTATTTTAATGTATTAAATTAATTGAACGAAAACAACAAATCGAAAACTTTTCAAAAGTGCAGCCAACATGATACCCTAAAAAGAGGTTTAAGGAAATCAGTGAAAATATCCTGCATTATACACAAAGAATCCTGCACGACTTTCTTAAGGAACTCTTCTGCAGTACTCTCTGAATGAGATGCTAGAAGTAATGTCGCCCCAGCTTTATCCTTTTAGAGCTAAGCATGACATTGCACAAGACATGTCATTGAGCATGTTTATTTAAGAAGGACACAACCGATGACAAGTCCCTTAAGCTGTCTGACATGATCATGAAATGGCACTTGGGCAGCTAGGATTGCCTCGACTTGAGCAGACACATAGCTAATAAATTCACAGAGCGGTAAGAGTATTTAATTAATTTGTGGCGACCACTAGGTAAAACCCGATAGCAAAAACAACAACATTAGCAACAACAGCAACGGCGACAACAACAACAACGACAACAACAATGAGCACTAATCATTTTGTTTTGACGCTGACGTTGACTTAGAAGGGGGGCAAATACAACAACAACAACAACAACAACAACAACAACAACAGCAGCAGCAGCAGGTGGAGAGGCAATGCGAATATCTAATGATGTATTGTCGACTTCTATATATGCGATGTCTGGAACTATTCATTCGCTTAGCTGTGAACGCCACAACAGCAATTTGATTGAGGTGGGCCCGCCGAAAATTTCAAATGCTCATACGTATGTACATACACCAATGCATATGTATGTACGTGCATACACATGTATTATGTATGTAGAAGTTAAAGTACAACAAGCAAGAATGTGGCATTCAAACGCAACCGACTGCGCAATACCCTTCGATCCGATCTTTCGTGTAGATCATCAGTTGCCCACATGGTGGCTAATAATTCGTAAGCTGTTGGAAATATGCATTTTCGCGTGACACGATGTCAACGGAACGGAAAAATAGATATGCATATAAATGTGTATAAAATGCGGCAGATATAATGATGGGCGATATAAAACGCACAGCAATAATGCAAGATTCCAAATACAATTATATTGATTAGCCAACTTGAGCTTATTGTGCTCGACTCCAAAAAGGAAACAGCTGCCGGCGCTCTAATCGAGGCGTTTCGTCAACCAGATACCCTGTACCTAGCTTCAACTTGTAGAAACACACACTTATGGACACGCCAGAGCCAAGCTGCGGCATAGCTTATCTCATCTCCAAGAGAGGAAAGCTGTAGCTAAAAAATTTATATTTTTTATCGATACATATACAATTACGGTTACCAGCTCTATATGCACTCTACAGAGTATTGCTGAGTCGGCTACGTTTTTTGTTTACTATCGTTGGACGATGTGCTTGTATCGCTTGAAGCTTTGCATACCAATATAACCTGAAAAACAGAGTCGCGACAACGCCTCTCGATCATTAACAAATCTAGTGAGCAGAAAATTGCATTTAATATAGTCACAGAGGGGGCGGGCAGCGGGCGGTGAGCAGATGACAGACTGTGAAGGCTAACATGTCGTCGCCAGTTGCTGACTAACTCAAATCACGAGACCTGGCATAGAGAGCGAACGATAGAGAGAGAGAGAGAGAGAGAGCGTTAGCGATAGACTGGCAAGTAATATGAAGGGAAATGTAAAGAAAAGGCTGAGCGTGTCGTGAGAGAAGCCTAGTTAAATTGTAAGACATTTCAGGCGGCTTCCTGTATGAATAATCGCACTGCAGATCTTACAATTATAGAAAACAGGCCCAGACAAAAATCCCCTATGCAAGTGACGCACTCCGGCATTGAGAAAGACTTACATGGTGCCAGTATTAGCATGCATCCAAGTATTGCAACGCATATGCATTGGGCTAAGAAATAAACAAGAGTGCCCAAGATGGGATTGCCCGACCTAGCTTCGAGTGGTAGTTGGTATCCTGAAAGTGATATATTCTTAAGTTATGCTTAAAAACCCAGTATTCAAATTTAAGCTTGTTGATATTATGGAAACTCAAAGTTAGATAAATAGTTCGGGAAGTGCAAAACAAGCCGGTTCAACTGCGCAGAAGCAACAAGCTTGGGTGAAAATAATTGGAAGACCACAAAAATTTGGTAAACATGCCCTTCAACTAGAAGATGGAAAAACAGTTAAGCCTCAGCAAACTATTGCAGGACATTGCAGGGAAGATTCACGGACGAGCCTTAAATTCTCTTAAGAGCAACGATAGATCTTGAATATCGCAGTACAATAGAAGCCCATATTAATTAATGTACACTTAAATAAGCATTTAAATGTTTTAAATGAGGCAATATTCAGATTAAGTAATCTATCGTACATACATATATCTGTCTATTCATTATAATTATCTTATATTATTCTGATCTCAAAATCTTATCTTATATCTTATATTATTATAATTATAATTAAATTGCCTTTTTAATAAAACAGCGCTTTAAATGTATTATGTACATAAATTAAGGAAAAGCTTTACACAAATATCTAACAACAGAATTGTGGGTAACCATGGCAAGAATATTCAAGTGGATTAAACACGCCCCAGCTTAGCTGCAGGCGGGGTGGTGTGATTGGTGGCATATTTCATCACGTCTTGTTTTAGCTACTCCAGCGGCTACTGCTGTTGCCAAGGACCGTGGCCAGGATGGCCGGGGCGGGGCGGTGCGGGGCGAGGCGCATGGATGCGCGCCAGGTGGCCACTTCCGAGCACGACCTTGTAGACACTATTAAATTCAATTAAATGAACATTGGCAAACAAGCGAACGGCACCCAAGAGCGGAATATCCACAGACAGCAACGGCCACATAATGGTAATCGAGTACAAAATACACAAACAACAAACACCCTTGAATCGACTGGCTTTGGAAAGTGGCAGCACCCATCCTTATAAGCCATTATGCTTTCTAATCAATACGCAGACAAGTGTCTTACAATATTGTTTTCGAGCGTGCATACCCTGTTTGGTTCTTAATTGGAGTGTATCTGAGTCAAGCCCTTGATGAAAGTCAATTAGAAACAAAGGACCACATCAACAAAGTTGCTATGAATATATCTGAGGTATTAAATGGCTATTCGAAGACAAGTTCATTTTGATTTAGAATTTAATTCAACAGATTTGAGTTAAAATATTCACGCTTACAGTTCGATATTTCTTATTCTCTTAGACTCGCTCCGTAAAATTATAATAAATGCAATTATTAGATCATGCTCTTTTAACTTCGTTTATATTTAGTATTGTTTTTAAATTTAATTAGCTTCTATTTTTATTTTTTGGATGCATTTCTTTAAGATTGTTTTTGAACCTTAAATCTCTAGAAACTCTAATTTCAATGGCATATATATATATATACATATATATGTACATATATATGTATATGTATATGTATATGTATATGTATATGTATATGTATATGTATGTATATGATGTAACAATGCGGCCGTCTAAGTTATAAATACTGGGAAAAAACGGGCTTGTGGCAAGTTTTCTCGAAGTAAGTTGAAAATTGAGAAACTACAGAGTTCTTCTCAAAACTATACAAAAATGCATATATGTACATACATATATCATCCCAAACTACCGAAACAGTAAACTACAGCTGATTTTTCATTGTACTTTCGCCGAATTTTTCTTTAAACAGTTGCAGAACATCGTGTGCACGTGTAGGGTATGTTAGGGTCGAGTAACTGTACTCTATGCCTGTTGTTTTTGTTTTTGCCACGTGTGTTGTGCTGCCTGCTCAAAAGCTACGCAAACAACCTTCCTCAGTGCCAGAATCATAGACACAGATACATACATGCATACATTTGTACATACTTACATACTTAAATTAGTCAAAGCGCCGACACCGCTGCCAACGTCGCAGTCGACACCGCACAGTGGGACAACGCTCTATTAAAGTAAGTTCGATTTTATTTTATAATTGTAGGCAGCACAGTATATTTAGGAGCACAATTACTGTGCCAAATCAATGTTTTAGTATTGAAATACAACAGTTATGAATATCGGGCATCTAATTAATTTTGTAGAAAATAAAAACCTTTAAGGAAGACCCAGCACCAACCAATGGATTTATCTAAACATATTCGTTGGGCACCAATTGTGGGTAGAGATCAAATTTATCAATCAATTTCTAAATGAACATATCTAGGGCTTCCGATATCTTCAGTTGAAAGGGCAATTAGAAAAGAAAAAACTTAATTGTTTCATTCAAATATTTGTCTATTAAAGTTATGTGCACTTTATTGATTTTAACCACTGTGCGACCGAGCCGATGCTTTGAATTCTGTTAAAACGTGCGCACAGATGTTAGTAGGAGAGGGGGGGCGAATTGACACACAAAAAAAGAAAAAGAAAAGAAGAAGACGCGTGGCGTCCAATCAAAGGCAAACAAGTCTTTTAAAGTTAATGCTGCTCTTTTTTATTGTAATTAGTATTGTTGTTGTTTTTGTTGTTGTAATGCGCCGTTATCAAAATCAAAGCACAAATCTAAGTTTTTTTTTTTTTGTTTTTGTAAGTTTACGTATAAGTATGCATACATATGCAAGTATTCGAAAGGTAGAGGTAAAAGCGAAGAAAAGGCATAAGCTAAAATGTTGAAATAAGAAAATAAAAACAACAAACCTGTTCCACCGCGCACCGCATACGTTGTAGTCGCTTGGATGGATGAACTGGTGCCCGAACCCGCGCCGCCGGCTCCACTGGTTTTTGTGAATTTTAAGAGCATTGTGTTGATCCGTTTTTGTTGCTGTTGCTGCTGTTGTTGTTGTTGTTGTTTTTACTCTTGTTGCTCTTATTTGAAGTCTATATTTTGGTGTCCAAACAAAACGCAGCGAAACAGACAAGAAACAAAACAAAACGAAAACTAAAAACAAAACAAAATAGCAACAGTAATGTCTTGTATTTTCACTTTTCAGTTATTTGTTGTTTTATATATGTATGTTTGTTATGTTTTGGCGGCTGCTTCGGCCAACAGGCTAACGGTAACTAACCAACACTTTGATAATACGGAGGCGAGGCCCAAAGTTCGAACGTCGCCAACGTCAGCGGCTGCGGGGTTTTGTCTATTTGTTTCTATTTTTAGTAACGAATTTTTTTTCTCTCTTGCGGCGGCTATTGACACAGGGACTACGACGACGAAAAGGCGCACACACAAATCGCGCCTGGCTCGTTTTGTTGCCGTTTCGTTTGTTCCCTCCTTTGGCTGGCTGCACAATCGGTTTTTTTTTGTGTTTTTATTTCTATGAATTTATCAATTATATTATTGTTCACTATTCCACATACTTTGTTGCTCTCGTGTTGTTGTTATTGTTGTGTTGGTTTTTTCTATGCTTTGCTTATATGTTTATGCACGCGATACGCGTCTGTGTGTGTTAGTTTTAATTGTGTTCAAAATTGTTAAATTACTGTTTAAAATGGCTTGCGGCTCATGCATTTTATGCTGCAACTGTGCCTCCTAGCATGCACTTTCCTTGTGTATAGGTTTTGTTAATTAACACACGTTTTGCACTTGAAAAAAAAAACAATAGTTGATAAAATTCTAGTACGACGCTGGCCCATTTGCATTCAACTGGTTGCGCAGTGCTGCCGGATCATTAACAGACGGCCATGTGCCAGGGCTAAGCAACAATCAAATTATCGATAGGTTTCATCGACCCCGATATACACAGTGACCAGCTGGCAACTTTTCCAGCTGACAATGCAAATTTCAAACAAAAAAAAAAACAGAAAAAACGGGCGAGTGTGCTTAAATTATAGAAGCCAATGCATATTTATTAACTAAATTGCAAAGTATGATGTCGGATGACTTTTGTGGGGTTCCATCGCTATATTTATACAAGCAATCGCAGGGCACCGTGGCATAAAGCACAACGGATAAGATAATTCGGCTCAGCGATAATTTCTTGATAAACAAAGGGACTCATTTAAAACGTTTTCCAGCTGTATTTACGCAAAGTTTGCGTGCATTTAATATTAAGTACAGAAGCTAGTCAAATTTGGAGCGTCGAGCATGTGTGTCATATTCTTCTATGCCAATTCGCAGCCAAACGCCAATGGCTATAAGCTCATATTGGCCTCAAATCGGGACGAGTTCTTTGCGCGCGACACACAAACGGCGGCCAAATGGTCAAATGTGGAGCACGTCTATGGCGGTAAGTGCCGAGGGTAAATGCGGTATAAGCAAAAATAACAATGCACTTGAATAATTACAATTGTTGCAGGCATTGACCTGGAGCCAGGACGCGAAGGTGGCACCTGGCTGGCCATTGGCAGCGCACACGGCATCTTCAAGGTGGGCGCGCTGCTCAATCTGACCGGGGAGCCAAAGCCGCGCAATGCAGTCGGTAAACGCAACTTACACACACACACACACATAGACACAACCATTCAGGTGGCAACATAACCCAATCCATTCCATCCTCTTAATCCCTTATCACTCATAAACTGATAACGCACCAAAAATTTCTTTGTTTCGAAGCGCACAAAAACATTTTGCAACCGCATAATAATACCAAGAACAGCTGCCACAGCAACCAGAACAAACAGCGGCAATCAAATAACGAACATTTCTTACTAGGACGCGGCATGATCGTGGCAGACTATGTGCGCCAATCCGATGTCGAGTATAACATTATTAACTATAATCAACGTCTACTGGGGGACTGCACCAAATACAGTGCGTTCAATTTCGTTTCCATTGAGATTGGGTAAGTGTAGATACGATTTAGCCAGTTGATCTATCAATATCCGATTATCAATATTTCTAGCGCCGTTTCGCAGCCGGCACAGATCAAGCTGCTGAGCAATGTGCCGCCCACGCTGATGCCCTTTGAACAGGGGCAATGCTACGGATTTGGCAACAGTCTGCCGGACAGTCCATTCGAAAAGGTGCGACACGGCCAAGAGCAATTCGAACAGATTGTCAAAGAACATGGCCATGCGGATGTGGCCACATTGAGTGCTGAGCTGCTTCAGCTGCTAAAAAACAAACATAAATTCTGGCCAGATGCGGAGCTAAAACGACGTGCGCCCAGCTGGGGTGAGGGACTGAGCGCTCTAAATGTGCACATTCCTGAGCACGGCTATGGCAGTCGCACACATTCTCTTATCCTGGTCGATGCAAACAATAGGCTGCATTTCATAGAGGAGACCATGGCTGGCTTGGATCCCAACGGCGAGTGGGAGCGAACACATATTGAAAAACAGTTTGAAAACATTCAAGCATAAGACTTTTTCTCTAATACGTCCTTACGTGCTGCTGCTGCTGTAAGCATGTATATTTTGTTAATAGGGTAAAATACCAAAATTCATAAATATTTCGAAGCTCAGCTAATATTGAAAACAAAAAAAAACCCGATTTCTTTAAAATGAACCATATTAGTTGAACTACAAAGATTTGAAAGGCATGCACAGCAAAAATAAATTTCTCACTAATTTTTAAATACGAATTTTCACTTAAACTAGATAAACAGACCATAGGCTTAAGACTGTACCCTATATCTGGTTAACATATCCAAGCAAAAAAAAAGTATTCTAAATATACTCGTAAGTAGCACATTTGTATGGACTTTGCACAACTATTTTAATATTATTTGTAGTGCTATATAAAACTACACTCATATGATGCCATATATGTAGATAAGCACGCATAGACTACGTGTAACGCATAATAAAGCCTATATCTTTATATTTGCGATTGTAATGTGTTACTTTAAATGCAGAAGACTAAAATATATATTATACATAAGCTTGTGAACACAGGCGTACATATATGTATCTCTTGTTTTTATTTCGTAATATTTTCCAGTCCGAATGAAACTAATTCAACAATCCCTTAAGAAGAAAAATGAAATCAATATGAGAAAATCAAAGCACGCTTAGCCAAATCTAAATTGAAGCATCGCGAAGATAGCTATTCGTAATGCTAGCCATTTTCTTTGGTACACTAAATATTTATTAGTTATAACCAGAATGTATAACGTTTGATGATAACAAATCTTGAATAGTAAAAAATGCTTTGTTAAAAACAAAACCTTTATATATAATTTTTTCTTTGAACGTTGGGATTACAACTATAAGCATATATTTTCGTATATGAAGGGAAACAGTTTTGCAAAAAAAAAAAGAGTTAGTTTCTACGAATGATATTATAAATTTTTAGATGTGTATTATAGTTGTTGTAGTAGTTAAAAAATAAACATATTATAAAATTATATCAGACGCTTTGGAGTTCTTTCCGTCGCGTTACAGTCCCGCATTCCCAGACGATAAAGGGCTACTCTATACATTTCATATATAATTTTATATATATAGTTAAGCAAAATAACAGCAAATTATACAAATTATTCATGTTTCTTTATGATCTTTATGATCCTGTTTTCATAGCTGTTTACCGTCTACTTGTAGCTTTTGCCAACACGTCCACGCTTGCTTCCGCCACCACCGCCGCCACGTGCGGGTCTCCCTGTTGCTGATTCGCTACCATCTGCACCAGCGCTACGCAAGACGCTCTTGAACTTGCGCGAGTTCATGGCTCGTTTGCTGCAATTGATAATAAATGATTAGGTAAACAGTAAGTTATTGATTGAGTAAACAATTACCGTTTGTTAAGCGTATTTCGTGTCAGCGGTATGTACGCATAGGGGTCCAGTTTGCCGCGCTGTTTCATGTCTCCCTTGGCTTTTTTGCTGCTGTACTCGCTGCCAGCTGCTTTGCTGGCAGCTCCACCGGATTTGACAGACATGGCATCATGTCCGGCTGTGGCGCCGAGCGTACGATGTATACCCTTGCGTGTGCTGGCGCTGGTCTTGCCTGAGCGCATGCTTAATGCATCGCTGGCCTTACGCTTGCGCTTGGCACTGCTTGCCTGCTGCAGTTCCTCCTCATCACTGGAGTCCTCCTCCATACCGCGCTTCGGATTTCCATTGCCCGGCTCATGGCCGCTATCCGCCGAGGAACCATCGCTGTCGGAGCCATCCTCAATGGCATCACTTTTCTGACCACGCAGCGCCTTGTCGCTTATTATAAGACGACCATCATCGGCGGTCTTGAAGCCGCCATTAGCCGCCTGAGGCTTCGATTTCGACTGTTTGCCGGGCGCGGCAGCAGCAGCAGCTGCAGAGCCACTTGCTGCAGAAAAAAATTTGGTTATAGGCTAGACAGATTTTTGCTTAGAGCATGGAGCTTACTCAGCACATTGCCAATCGACTTAAGATCGGCCAGGTCGACAATCTCATCGGCATCTTCGCGTATGTAGGTGCTGCGCGCTTGCTTGGACTTGGACTTTGTTTTGGACGTACGATTCTTGGCAGCGGTGCCGCCCTCCTCAGTTTCCATATCCTCCGGCAAATCTGAGTCCGAGTCGGCCAAAATGTCATCGATGCTGCAAATAATTTATGGAGCTGTTGCTTTAGCTGAATTTGGTTGAAATTCTCGTGAAAACTTACGTATAGCTCTTTTGCTCGAGATCCCCTACGAGCTCATCATCAGAGCTCTCGACCTGGGCCTCCTCGTTCTGCTTTTTGCGTGTATCACGACGCATTTGCTTGCGTATCTTTTTGAGACGGCGATGGGTAACCTCATCATCACCAGGCACAAAGCGTGCCAGCTCCTCTGTGCTAAAGCGTTTGCACAGTTTTTTGAGGAAGTAACCGATCTGTATGCGACAATAGCGCTTCGTATCCTTTGTCATGGCCGAAAGGGAACGCATCTGCAAGAGATCAATGGCTAGATACATAATTGATTCAAATATAGCTAGACTGTACTTACAATCGTCTCCAGATGATTGGCAACCAGCGGTATGGGCATCACCTTAATGAATGTGATGAGAAAGGCGACGGCTGCCTCGGCCTGATGGCGGGACTTCTGCACGAGAAAGACGGAAACCTGCTGTAGCACAAACTCCAATGTGCTAACCGTTAGGTGTTGGCCCTGTTGCTGGAGCACAGCACGAAAGGCGAGAATCGTATTTGTTGTTAACGATTCGTCGCCGGTAAAGCCAGCTGTCAGTATGTCCACAAACTCATTAATCTTGCCAGCCTCCTGATACAGAGTGGCAATCTGTTTGATCAGCTGTTCGGCCACCTGCTCCTTGCGTGACGAGAACTCCTTATAACTAAGCACCGCTTCCGGAATGGCCTTCATCACCAACTGATCGTTGTATGTCAGCTTGCTGCGGCAGTCCAGCAGCGATTTGAGGCAACTGTTGATTGATTAAAAATGAAAATGATTGCATTGCAAGTCAGAAAGAGCTGTCATAAATTGATGTCTATAGATGCTACGTACTGTAAGCGAGATGCCTGACAAACGCTGCAGGTGGTATTGAAGGCCTCCAGAAGTATCTGCTGCAACGAAATGCAGTTCTTGCGCGTAAATTTCTGGCATGAGGGCAGCTCTGAGGTCATAAGCTCACGCAGCAGCCTGTAAGAGGACAAACGAAGCCACATATGATATAATTTTATAGTGGATAGTGAAAATGGATGTGTAATTGCTCTTACTCATATGTCTTGCGCTGCTGCTTCTTCATCTTCTGTTCGTCGCGAGCCACCAATTTGGACTTGTCGTTGCGCAGCACGGGCGCCATATATTTCTCGAAATATGCCTCGATGCCGCGACACTTTTGGACACGAACAATGGCCGCATTGATGTCAAAGTACGCATCATATTCAAAGCTGGCAACTGCGCTTTCCGCCAGCAGACTCTGGGCGCTTTCAAAGAGTTGCGCTTGAACCTCGGCGGGCGCACGACCGATATACACACGTATCACGTCCAGAGCGCGTTTCCGTAGATCTGCCTCGTATGTGCCGCTTGGTTTTTGTGTATAGATGTTGAACAGGCGCGGCAGAAAATTGCGCGCATACTGTCCAATGGCCGCATGGCATTCGGGACTCTGGCTATCGTCCAGCAGCTCCAATAGACCATCATAGATGGGCGCACGAAATTCTGGATTGTGCTCCAAAGCATCGCCCAGTGTGGGCGCCAGTTTGCGCAAATACTCCGGATCGCGTGGCTGTCGACAGAAACCCGGAAACAGACCCCACAGCTGACAGCATAAAAGCTCATAGATGTGTGCCTTGGACAGATTCTTTTCCTCCAACGAATACTTGCGCCACTGAGACTGACTATTTAATGCCAATGGCACAACATGCTCCTTGAAAAACTGCAAACTGGCACCGTTGGAGCCCTCGCGCATCAATGGCAACAGCCACGAACGCTCCAGGGATAGCTCCCCCTTGGCATCGCTCAATGGTAATGCACGCAGCACCAGCTCGGGCCCAAGCGCCTTAATTGCGCTGATCAGCGTGTGCTCAATCTGCAAACGCAAAGCGCCCTGGCTCTCATAGCGTTTGCCAATAGTGGCCAACGAGGCGATCAGCTCGGATCTGGGTGAGCGAGAGGGAGAGAGATAGAATACAATTGATACATTGATATACTTGAGCTGTAGACGGTTTCACCTACCCAAAGTGCTTGCCGCACGCCTCGAAGACAATGGAGAAGATGAGTATAACATATTTGGAGATCTCGCCAAAGGGTGCATTGAGCACCTTGTGCAGGGCGCCAATTATTTTGGTTACAGATGCACGATATTGATCGGCCAGCTGCTTTGTGGCACAAGCACGTGACACACAATCCTGCAGCAGCTCCTTAATGCAATTGGACACGCCAACGACCAGTTCGCCCCGGTCCGACAACCACAGATCGGTAGTGCAGATGTCAAAGAGGCGCGGTAGCGCTTGCATACACAAATCCAATTGCAGTGCGGCCAAGTGTAGATGCCCCTCCTTGAGCACCGTGATCCAGGCAAGCGTTTGACGCACATCGCTGCGATCCGGCCGATACTCGTGTATGGCAGCAAGCAGCTTGGCGCACAGCGTCGCATTCAAATTGACGCTGCGCGTAAGGAAGAGAGCGTGCAATGCTTGGAAGCAGTTGGTGCGCACCAGCACATTGGCAGCAGTCATTATGGAGAGCAGATGCTCACAAACGCTGCGTATATCCTCGGTGCGAAAGCCGGCCAGCGTATCCTTGAGTAAGGCCAGCGTATGCAAAACTGTTGTCTGCGCATTGGCCAGCACTTCGGGCTTAAATTGGGCCAGACAAAATTTTGTTACACGATTGCTGGCCGGATGATGCTTGATCTTAGCCGCCGCCGCCGCCTGCTGCTGCTCTTGCTGTTCGTCCTTACTATCCTCATCCTTAGCGCTGTCGACTGGCGTTGGTGGCAGCATAAAACAGCTACCATGTATGATTGAGACCACGGCATGCTGTGCCGCCTTTCGTATCTTGGGTTTCGAGTGAATGCTGAAGGCGAGCAACGCATCAAAGTACTGAAATGTCGAGCTGTACGTCCATGTCGCATAGTCCTGAGCGCGCAGCAGCACCGACAAGCATCCAATCAACTGCAATTAGACGTGAAGCGGAGATTTTGTAAAATACAATTTGAATTACTAAATCAAATGGTCAGCATATGTTGGCATAACAGGGTATGCAGACTGTATTTCTGACTGATCAGCGTAGCAGCAGGGTTTCATTACTTACATATCGTATGACGGATTGGCTGCTGGAGTCAATGAAGCGCTTCAGAAGCTGTTGTAGCGTGGCGGCTGTCTGATCAAAGCGTTTGCGCAGCACCGGCGCCGGCACAGACTTGATGCCCATTGAGAGCAGCGCAACGCCGGCAATGATGTCGCGCTCCTCGCTGGCCGCTTCAATTTGGCTGATGAGCAGCAGAAAGTATTCGGTAGAGGATTCGGTGCCGCCGCGTTCGCGTATTATTTCCGTCAGGGCGCTTAAAATTGCCAGCATCTCCTTGTGCAAATCGGATGAGGCGCGAAAGCCAGTGAGAAGCTTCTTGAAGCTCATATTACTGCAGCTACTGTAGTTAGAGGCAAAGGTCTGGAAGGTCTTGAATGTGCCAGGCTGTGTGCCGGTGCCAGTACCCGTACCGGACATGCCATCATCGTCGTCTAGCGTAAAGGACATCAGGCTGCCGGCAACATCGTTAACAGTCGTGGTCTCGGCATTATACGCTTGACGCTGTTCGTGTTTGTGCAGTGCCTCCATGGTAAGACCGTTGGCGGAACCAGATGCCGCTGTATATCGTAATGACAGTAAAGCCATTTTATAGTTTTTGGAATGTTGGTGTGTTTATTGCCTTTAGCTTACCCAGATTCAAATTTGGTTGGAAGAAACGCGACTTGGCTTTCAGGCGATGTTTCATTTGCTCAGGATTCGATACAGCCGACTGGCCCTTGCTCCAGTTCTTGCCTTTACCATGGCGTTTCAATTTCGAACGAAATTTACCCATTGTCGTTAGATCTGAGTGCGAGTGGAACGCACAGAAAATAGAATTTACGAAATGCCAAATCAAACACGTGCAGCACACAGAAGTTAGAGCAACATGTTTTGCTCATATCGTATTTTCATCGATATTTTGACGATTATCGTAACCGATCGATATCGAACCGACTCAGATGAGCATTTATACCCGTTTAAGGAGCCTCTGAATTAATTGAGTTCGCACGTGAAGATAATTTACATTTCTTAAAAGTTTTTCCAAAGTAAAACACGTAAAATGAAATCTTGTTCAAATCAGCACCTGACTGCATTTGTTAAACGTAGTTAATAATAGCGCGCGATAAGGTTTTTAAAGGGAATTGATCAAAGTCGGCGTCAGAGTCGTGCGCCTTATCGATATATCGTATCTGACCACTGCTCAAACTACCAACCCTAACGCAACTAAAGCGACAAAAACAAAACAGAGAGTCAGCTGAGCAGGGTTGCCAGCTGTTTTTGTGGGGCATATTCTATCGATAGTGGCAGCAATATAAGCCCATCTCTACAATGAAAACAAATAACTCTCGTGCAATACTTATGAGCTCAGCCGCTAGTATTATTAACATAAAGAGCAGCTAACAAAAGAAACCGCGCAGCTCAACACACAATGTGGCAGACGCTGCTCGGCCTCAGTTGTCTATAAAGCAAGCGGGCGGACGGACGAGCAGCAAAGCGATCAACAACAATAATAGCGACAAGAACGTAATAACAACAATAACAATGAAACAATTTCATTTCATTAAATGTATGTAAATGCGTAACAGACCCTAGCGAGCGCACCCTCACCTCACCTACTCATTGCCAACGCCGGAGCCAGCAGTAATGAGTTGCCATCGCATAAATGAGCACACCACAAACAGTAATAACAAAACGTACATAAAGAATAAACAAATAAAAATCAAAACAACACCTGAGGGCGAACAGCGACAAACACAAACACAAAGGCAAAGACAGCGTCGACGACGACGCAGCCGGTGAGAACCTGAACCCACTTCCAAATCAACCCAACATAAGCAAAGCGCAAAGAAAGAAAGTAAGCTTCACGTGAAAATTAGGCCAACATTTGCAACAGCCGCAAACGTTGGCTAACAAAAACAGCAGCAAAGGTAACACGAAGAAGACATAGAAGTAGAAAGAAGAAGAGAGAACCGTATCCATGAAACCTTAGCCATAAACAGCCGCAACAATACCTCAAAATGGACTTTCTGGCCAATTTCATGAAGAACCCACAAAGTATGTTGTGTAAGTATTAAAGCCCTCTTATCATTCCTTTTATATGTTATATATAAATAAATGTGTAGACTGACTGACTGACTGATTGATTGACAGCCGAAAGAATCTCAAAAAAAAGATGTAGATTTGTTTGCAACCTCTATACATCGTTCCGCCCACACCAGCGGAATATGCGTGAAAAACTGTTTGTCTGAATCACCAAACCAATCCATACTTCTGGGTGAATCAAGGGGGAATTCAACATTAGAAGGCACATGTTGACAACAAATGAAAGATAACAAAATGTATATATTGCCGGTTAATATACATGTTTATACTTATATATATAGTATCTTTATCATTATCTGCAGCTACGTACATTGATCTGGACTATTCGCTATGGCTCTATCGATTTCTGACGCCGCTGATTGTCACATTCCTGCTTCCGCTCGTCTTCGTGGCGCTTATCTACATATCATTTTTGGTGCTCTTTATCTACAAGCTGCACAGGTAAGTCCGGGGCACGAAAGTGCTTAGGCTAGCATATATACCATACCATATAGTAGTACCTGGTAGATATGTACATGTGTATGTACATATTTATACATATATCTAGAATATACGCTGGCAATGCATTTCTGCCATTGAACTCTCTCTCTCTCTGACGAAATTGTGCCGCCGTGGCTATACAAAAATTTCCGTCCGTTTTGCCTTCTGAGTAAACCGCGCAATTGAAAGTATACCGCCCCCCCCCCCCTCCTCCTCCTTCACCCACCACCCCATCCCGCTGTCCGGCCACCTTTAGGGTAAATGGTACTTGACGCTGACTTTGCATTATTTATTTACGTATATGGCTCTCCAAATGCCATTTTTGCAATGTAAAAACCTGAAACCGGTTCTAATGCTAATTAACTATAAGTTAGCCCAGACCTCGACACTATTGATAGCCACTACACTCTATAAGCATTCTAGTATCATTAACTAGCGTCCACTAAACGGGATCGATAAGCCCCGCCCCACCACCGCTCCCGCTTTTCGGGCAGAAACAGGGGGATCTGGCGCATATTAAAGCTGTGCGTCATTGCGCACTCGATAAGCGGACAAATCAGACCAAGACACGCCATCATATTGTTGCTCCCATTGTATTTGCACTGCGGCTTGTCTCTGTTCATTTATATGATAAGAAGTAGCCTTGGGCTCATAACATTACCTAACTACTTATGATATCAGATCCATTGGGCGTCGATTTGTCATAAAACTAATGTCACTGGAATTTTGTGGCACAGTTAGACGCAGTTTGCGAATCCACTCATGCATGCGGAAAATGAGTGAACTGACGGTAATTGCTATAAAAACAAGTTAGAGTGCTCTAGTTGAAAGGGCCCTCAATCCGGGGCCGTTACAATTATGCTAGCTTTCTTCTTTATACACATACGCATACTTCTTCTTCTTCTTCTTTCATTTGCTCCACACTATGCATGCTTGTTCAACTTCGGTGCTTACAGTCCGATCTTTATGAAATTTTCAGAGCTTTAATATGGCATACCAATGTAGGTGTATACCACAGCAGAAGGCTTTAGCTCTTTTAATCTTCAAGTTCTGCTTAAGAATCATTTCTCAGAGTCGATGTTATGAAAGGGGAGAAATATGTATATATATAAAGTTTTCACAAAACATTACCAAAAGTATTTTAACATGCCAAGTCTGTTTTTTAGCAAATATTTCTTTTGTCAGTTGTCAATTGGGGCAACAAACAAATTAATGCCACGCCCACCAGACAAACATACAATCGATACACAACAGAATTGTTTGCCCTTCTTATCAGCGACTTTTTAATACAATTGATGAAAATTGGCCGTTCTGGGGGTCACCATGACCAGGTGCGGACTCCATTGTAGAGCTCCCGGCTTCTGACTATATGCGATCAGAGACAGGCGACGTAAATGCTTCGTAAAAAAGAATGTTCGCCCATTGATTTATGAAGAATTTGATACGCGTCGCCAATATACTGATAACACCTGAGCTGACGATGATGCTGCAGCTGCCCGAAAACTAAATTTAAACAAAATTATCAATTTTGCAATTAATTAACGCCTCGAAGTGCAAAACAAAATATTTCATTGATATTAACTGAATGCGAATAGTACCTACATCTGTCTCGCCTAGCAACTACTGATAAGGGCCAGATAGCCCACGCACCAGCCCATTAAATCCCCAAAAGTTTTGGGGCCCATGTCCCAAAACAAATTCATCTAATTCGACTGCAATTCGAATTTTAATTGAACCAAAAATACTTTGTTTACACTATCTTTAACGTTGGATTTGTCAACTCCACCCTTATCAAATATTCACCCATCTTTCGCCTGTTAGGGTGGATTTCTCATAATGCAATTGTTATGTAAAGCTTTTAAATCCAATTAAACAAACAATTAACTTTCACTCTTGCAACAGTTTTTCACCCATTTTCCACTATAGTGGGTGGAAATATGTGAATTCCACTTGAAACCGACGCAAAACGATTTCGTGCTTGGCTTTCGATTTTTAATTGAAGCGAAAATACATTGTTTACACTATCTTCAACGTTGGATTTGTCAACTCCACCCTTATCAAATATTCACCCATCTTTCGCCTGTTAGGGTGGATTTTTCATAATACAATTGTTATGTAAAGCTTTAAAATTCAATTGAACAAACAATTAAATTTCACTCTTGCAATAGGCTTTCACCCATTTTCCACTATTATGGGTGAAATGGCTTAAAACCACCTTCTACACAAAATATGTGATTTCCACTTACAATCGACGTAAAACGATTTCGTGCTTGAGTTTTGCATGTATATGCGCTCAGACATGAGAATATTATAATACCTTCCTAAACATTCCGAAAGCAAATTTAATGGTTTGTGCTCGCTATCTCACTGTTCCCTTCTCTCTCTCTCTCTCTCTCTCTCTCTCTCTCTTTCTTGCAGGAAGGTCATAATGCGATCCGTGCAAACGGATCGAAACTTTTGGCGCGTCGGCCGCAAGATTGTGGCCGCTATTTGGGATGCACATGCCCGCATCTATCATGGCTATGAAGTGATCGGCTTGGATAACATACCCCAGGAGGGTCCAGCGTTGATCGTTTATTATCATGGCGCAATACCCATCGATATGTACTATCTGAATTCACGGATGCTGCTGCAGCGCGAGCGTCTGATCTACACAATTGGCGATCGATTTCTGTTCAAGCTGCCCGGCTGGGGCACCATCTCGGAGGCATTTCATGTCAGCCCCGGCACGGTGCAGTCCTGTGTCAGCATATTGCGTGATGGCAATCTGCTGGCCATCTCACCGGGCGGCGTCTATGAGGCACAGTTTGGTGATCATTATTACGAGCTGCTCTGGCGGAATCGTGTCGGCTTTGCCAAGGTGGCGCAGGAAGCGAAGGTGCCAATAATACCCTGCTTTACACAGAACTTGCGCGAGGGCTTCCGCCAGGTGGGCATCTTCCGCACGTTCTTTATGCGTCTATATAACAAATTGCGCATACCCGTGTATCCCATCTACGGCGGCTTTCCAGTCAAATTTCGCACATATCTGGGCAAGCCCATCGACTATGATGAGAATCTGTCGCCGCAGGAGCTGCAAATTAAGGTGTGTTCCTGCTCCTTTTCTGAATTTGTAATCGTAGGATTGTTTATTAATGAGATTTGGCATTTCAGGTGGCCACTGCCATTGAGGATCTAATCAATCGGCATCAGCGTCTGCCTGGCAGCATACTTTGGGCGCTATTGGATCGCCTGCCGGCGTTTAAACGTAATCGCAAGAGTCCCGCCTGCAACTCCAGTAAAAATGACAAAGCAGACTAAAGGATCCAGCAGTCCATCTCCATCTCCGATTGTTAACAATAATAATAACTGTGTTAATCACTAATATATTTTATCAATTACGAGGGCATTGAACATTTAATCCGATTGTATGACAGATACAATGCGCCGCCATAAGACTTTCGTTCCATGTACTTCATTATAATATATGTATATCCTAACGTGTACTTCCGTCTAGTTGTAACTTAACAATTTTATAACTCGCGCTCGTTTAAGGTAGCCAGCCCTTAAGTGCAATAATCCGCCTTGTATAGCTCATTATTTTTGGTACATAGTATAATACTATACAGAATACAATATGCTTTGTTAGCCTTAAGTTCATTGTCGAACAAATGAAATTAAGTAATTAATAATTACTATAATTCGTCTAATTTTTTTCGTACTTTTATAAACATATATAAAAAACAATTTAGCCGTAAATGCTAGCTGTTTGTAATTTCTAATCCCACACTCCTGTGTGTGTGTGTGTGTGGAGAATGGTTCGCGTGCGTGTGATTGCGTGATTGAATATAGCTTCTTGTATTGTGTAAATGTAAAACTAGAAATTCGTATACGTCTAATGGAATTGAAACTTTATTTATAAGCAAACCTTAACTTTATGTTGATTTTTAATAAAAGAGAAAAGAGCCTTTAAAAACACAAGCAAATCTTTTATTAATTGGGACATAACTAGGGGTCCAATACGAATTTATCAAAAAATTACCATCCAGACACAATCTCCACAAATTCATTTTAAAATATTATCTAATAGAAGAAGGCAGGCAGCAATAGAAACGCTTTATGTGCTAGATAGAACTGAATTTCATGAAAATCGCATAGAAAAGCGATCTATAATGAGAGAGAGAGAGAGAGAGAGAGAGAGAGAGAGAGGAATAGATAGACATAAAGTGTGGCTGTGCGCCACAGAACTTTATTATATCTCTATATCTAAAACTGTTTGTCCTGACTAACTGACTGACTGACTGATAATTCAATAAAACAAAACAACATATTATTTTTATATACAATTCAATGTTGTTAGGCCAAGCACAATTCATAAAAATCGCATAGAAGGGCAATATTCTAAAGAGCGCAGGCTAGAGCCAAAAATACAGATTACCAAAAACAATATCGGGATTTAAATTTAGTTTTTACTATCAAACGAATCATAAAGCTAACCGAACCGAAGCATAGATAACTTGGGCCCCAACCATGGCAATAATCCAATCATATTTGGTAGATGCCGATTTTGGGTATAGATCAAATTTAGACCGGATTTTGTAAATGAAAATATGTACGGCTTGCAATATTTTCAGTAGAATGGGCAATTATAGATTTAAAATTAAATCGTTTGAAAATCTATGACAGGGTGCAATATTTGACTCAACTCACAGGTATTATCATATATTTAACTTCATTTTCTAAAAATTTGGTAAATGTGAAAAAAAAACACTTTATTTTTTAATTTATACGTTTTATTATAAGTAAATTCATCTATTAACGCTATTTTAAGTAATTCGTCAGAGTTGAAATTTGTACAGCTTATTACAAGAGCAGCCGGAGGGATTGACCCCTGGCAACAGAAGGTTATACTTGTACATATCCATGATATTATGGTACGTACTACACAGTGGTACATATACTATATATATGCGTTTAAATATCTAGATCTTTGGAAAGTAACACTTGGCTAGTAGCTAAAAGCTAAACAAACATCGCAGTGCACACGGAATCGGTTTTAAAGTTTTATTTTTCATATTTGTTTATTTCGTGAGTTTATCACAGGAGGAACTCGCCGCAATCGGAGATGATGGCATTAGAATTGTTCGGCCATTAGTAGGACGACGAGACCGCTCCAGCCGGTAAACGGATTGCAGCCCTTGCCCTCGCCGGTGGTATCATCGTACTGTTCCCAGATGTAGCCCGTACGCTGATATTGCCTAAAGACGTTCCTCACGAGATTCTCGCGCAATTCCCCATAGATTTTGCGGGCCAACTCGGCATTGGGACCCTCAATTTTGCCATAATGACGCAATGCCTTTACGGCCAGATAATTGATATTTATCCAGATGGGTCCACGCCAATAGGGCGGATCGTGTTCCGTATTGCGTTTCATATACATGGGCGAGTTCTTGGACAGCGAGCGCAGGCCATAATTAGTCCAGAGCAGTTCCGGATCGCGCATGTCGCGCAACATTTTGCCCAAATACGGCGAATCATGCTCCAGCTGCTCGAGCAGCATTGGAAATAGACTCACATAACCGAACATGGTATCGACAAACTTGTAATCCGGCTGCTTCGTGACATAGCGTTGTTTCTCCTGTGGCGGCTGTGGAGCAGCACCGCCGCGTGATCCAGCCGTGCGCTGTGTTGTCAACGGCGGCGGCTGTTTCAGTGCCACAGAATCCGTGTGTAGGCCCCAATCGGCATAGTGTTCACTGTATGGATCCAAGTGCAGCCGATTGAGCAGCTCATTGTCCGACAGATAGGAGAAAGTCTCATAATATTTGACATCATCCTTGCCCAGCAATGTGGACAGCTCGGCCATGACGCTGGCCGCCAGTGCGATCCAGCAGCGTAAATCCACATGACGTTCCCGGAATGTGGGATGCGAGGCACGCGGATAATCGTCCAGGCCCGAGGACAAGCTCTTCGGATTTAGCTCACGCAAGGTGCTGGCATTGCGTCCTTGCCACAAATACGTGCCGAGCACTTCACCTGCAGCAGGAAGACGTGTGTGTGTGTGAAAGAGAGAACGCGCATACATAACAAAGAGAGAGAGAGAGAGAGACTTACCGCGTTGCGTGGTGTTATACCAGTTGAACCATGCCTGGAGGCGGGGATAGAGACGCTCCAGTGTGGCGAAGCGACCCTTTTGCGACAGCTGCTCCTTGTGCTGGGCGAGCAGCTTGCGCAACGTAAGGAAGAACGTGGGCGGATTCGCATTGCTGTTGCGCTGCGTCACAAACTCTTCGGGCACCTTGGCCAGCGCCTCGGCGCCGAGAATTTGCTCTCTGGGTATCCAGCCCTCCACGTTGAGCAGATCAAACCAATGGCATATAATGTCCAGCTCAATGTCCACATCCCAGGCGCTAATCAGCAGGCCATGAAAGCCCTCATCCCAGAGAAAGCCGCGCGGAAAGAAGCTGCGAGATGGCACCGCCGTATAGAGCGGCGCCTTCCAATATGGCACCGGATTTTGTGTGTGTACAGATTGCACCCGACTGGCTCCATAGAAGTAGCCAATGCCGCCAATCATGTTGCTAAATGCGTTCCGTGCAAAGCGTATTTCGTCGGGCGCATAACCCTTGGCGGCCAGCTGAAAGGTGTCCTCGAAACGTTTATCAAATTCGCCAATCTTTGCCTGCAGCGAGTCAGTGTAGGCGCGTCCGGTTGGCGGCTTGGGTATGGACTCACCCAAGGCAAAGCCTGATGTCGACTGATAGGTAATGTCCAGCGTAAAGTCAACCTCCGCCGTGATCTGTATGGCAATTAGATTTGGCTCCGGATTCGTTGAGGGCACGCCGTTCTGGGAGACAATCTCACCGGGCAGACCGATAAAGCGATTGCCCCGCTTGCTTGCAAACGCCCGAAAATGCGCGAATATGGTCTCCTTGAGCTTGCTCAGACCAGATGCCACCGTGCTCAAATAGGATTTGTGCAAAATGCGTCCCTTGACCGCATGGAAACGCACTTGAAACTCGCCGAGGCCCTGACTCTCGCCATAGACGCCCGGCTCGGGGCTTTTCTCATCCGATACATACTTGATGTGGCCATTTGTGCGCTCATCCAGTGCCACATACCAGATGAGCGATATGCTGCGGTCCCATGCCCGCGTTGTATTCCGCACCGAGATGCGTGCTGTCCAGTCGCCGCCATACTGTTTCTCGCCAGGATACTTCACAAACGAGGTCTTCAGCTCAAAGGGCAGATCTTGTATCTCCTGCACACCAAAGCTGCGCCCATCGTGATGGGTCCAACCATAACCATCCAGCTTATCGCCCAGCTCGCACCAGTGTCGTATGCCCTGACCGCCCGGTCCCAAATTGCTCGGTGTATACCACATGAGACCCATTACCAGTGAGTGTGGATCGCGGGTCTTCATGCCAAAGTATGTGTGTGGTCGATATGTGCCCCAGTATCGCTCCGGATCGTCCAATCCGGTGCGCAATACCATCTTGTGATTATCAAACGGCGTATTCACGCGCGTCTCCAAGTAGCCCAAATAGCCAAAGTAACTGGCTACTGCCAAAGAGACGCATCCAACCAATGTCTTCCACTTGTCCAGCATAAGTTTGGAGGACAAATTGAAGCTGAAGCTCCTGTTGCCGCTGCTGCTCCGCTTGTGCTTGGCGCTAGCTGCGGCTGCAGCAGCAGCAGCAGCCGCCGCCGCTGTACCGGCCGCCGGGTGATGATTACCCGTTGCGTTCGATTTGGTTGCATTATTGTTGTTGCCGCCTGCATTGCGCGCCATCGTAAACGTAAGCTTTAATATTAGATTTAATCTATATTTCTTTTTTTTTTTTGGTTCACACACGTATACAATCCATTCAAGACTGACTGGCAGTTAGGAATGTGTGACTCGGTTCAGTTGCCAAACTAGTTCTTTTACAGCTTTTCCAAGGCATGCTAGTGCACAACGTACGCTGCTTGCAAATGCGTATTTTACAAATATTTAAATGAATTTAAGTTTAAATCATTTACTCAGCATGCATTTGCAACAGGTTTACCTCTAGTTTCATATATTTTCACTCAAATTGGTCAATTTTATGAACTAGTATGGTACATTAAAAAGTGTTCAGCACTAACTACCTGACCGTTGCCGATATTGTATCGATATATCGCTTGTCGTTGAATCGATACCACGCAAACCAAAACAGCTGTTTATTGTACAAAACTTTTTTGTTTACACAATTTTGTGTGCGCTTAACGCAAGAATGATGGATACGAATTCGCTGCACAAGCCCAAACGTTCGTTTAAGCGCCCCTTTGCGTTTCCCAGGAACTGCGTGTATCGACCGCTGCGTCAAATTCACAACATGGAGCGCAATCAAAAACCGCCAGCCGATCAGCCGACATGTACGTGGATAAAAAGCCAAACTCTGGTGGTCACGTTATTAACATTTTTTGCTTCACTTCACCAGACTTCACGCTTAATGCACCGCCCTCGCTGCTGCCAGCCAAGAAATACTCGGACATTAGCGGTCTGCCGGCGCCCTATGTCGATCCGCACTCAAAGCTGCGCTACGCTAATGCCGAAGAGTACGCTTCCATGCAGCATTTGCCCTCAGACATCATCAATGGCTACTTGACCCTACGCGGCTACACGAGCGCCGTTGGCTAGCAACAGCGATGCCAAGCTTCGGCAGATGAACATAGCTAGTTATAGATCTTGCTTAGGAAAATGTAAAAGTAAGCTTACTATTTGTATTCAAATATACTTAGTTAAATAAGTGCATGGGATGTTCCGCGTATAATAAAGTATATGTATATATATATTTTAACAAGCAATATTTGTTCAATTTATTTGTTTTTTATTTTAATTTAAATTATAAAGTGAGATAGAAACTGGGAGTAATCATGTCTACACTATTATTCAACTACACACATTACCTAAAAGGTGTTTAAATTTGATAATCACATAGAAATGACATATTTGTAAAAGGAAGGTAAGATAATGTAAATTTAATAAAAAGAGAGAAGCAGCAACAAATTCCTAAAAAGCTTTATATAAGAGAAAGGGGGAGGAAGATTTATAGGAATGGTGTGTGAGTATTGAGGAATGAGAGGCGATGTGTTTTACCTTGGAGAGAGATAAGCGAGAGAGTAAATAAGAGGAGAGAGAAAAAAGAACGAGGGTTTGTTTCTTTCGAGCCTTACTTGAGGCCATGAAAATCGCATAGAAAGGCGTTACTATAACCTATAATAATGATATTTATTTGCAGCAGAGCGTTTGAAGTTAATAGTAATAAAGTTAACTAAAGAGAATATATACGAATTTTGTTGCTCGAGCTCGCAGTCTCTGAGATCGTTGCGTTTAAGGCAAAAATTGATTTAAGCCGACGCCCAACAGTATTTTCAATAATAATAATATGCGATTTTTATTTAAGATAATTATATATAAACACTTTACAAACTAGAGCTAATTATGTAATTGTAAGTCCAAGCAAGTTTCTGAAACTGCATTGTTTATTACTAGTTTTAGTGTCCGTGTGTGCGAGTCTGAGTGTGTGCGAGTGTCTCTCTCTCTCTCTCTCTCTCTCTTTCTCTGTATGTATGTGTGTGTGTGTGTGGGTGGTGTCATTTGATATTTCGAGCACTTTTGGAAGAGATCGGATGCATTGCTCGACTACTGGGACTAGTGCAATCCGCTTCCATCAAGCGTTGTGGAAAAAGCGTGTAAATTAAGCTAAATAACTGTTGTTATCTCATGATGTTTTTTTAACGCATTCTCTTTGTTTTGTTTTGTTTTTTTTGTTTGCTTGTTTTTTGTTTTGTGGCAGTCGCTGATAAACGACAAGGGGGCGACGATCCGAGCACCAGGCGGCATCAATCGATTGTATTTTTATCTATTTCCAACATGAACAATAAATGCTAGCCGGCCTGATTGATGGGCCGGGTAATACTGTTCGGCTGTGTCAGCATGTTAAGATCCGCCCGAAAACTGCGCGGCAAGCCGGAAATGTCCAGCTGATGCTTCAGCACCACCATCGTGGCAAGCGTTTTCAGCGTGGGCTCAAAGTCCAGCACATGCAGATCGCTGTAGTCAATCAGTGTGGTGGTTGCAGCTGCCGCTGCAGCTGCTCCTGCTGCTGGTGGCGCTGCTGCTGGCTGCTGTTGCGGTGGCGGCGCAGCCGGCGGCTGCGTTAACTCATTGCCGCGCAACACTGAGCTCTGCGATTGTGGCATGGAGCAGCGAGGACTGGTGCCGCCAAAGAGGAACATGCGCGTGCCCATGACAATGGCACACTGACGTCGCCTGGCCGTCGGCGCCTGGCCATTGGCGCGCACCAGATTCCAGAGTTTGGTGCGCGGATCGAATGTGTACAGATCGTTGAAATGCTGATCCAGCAGACCATTATAGCCGCCAAAAACAAAGATCAATTTATTGTGGACAAACATGCTGTGACTGCGCCGACCCACCGGCACCTTGCCGGCGGTAAAGGGTCGATGCCAGACCTTTGTCTTCATGTCCAGATAAACAATCTCATGACAGTAGGTCTCCTCCTGGCTATGGTATGGACTGTGCTTATCGCCACGCCCACCAAATATATACATGCGCTCCTCCTCGTATGCGACGGCCGCATGAAAATCCCGATAGGTCGGCGGGACCCCAAACGTTTGAACATAACGCCATTCCATTGTCTCCAGATTTAGAGCATGCACATCGCTGCTAAACTCATTGATCTCATCCACAAATCCGCCAAATATGTACATACAATTGCCAATCACACACGCCGAATGGCCATCCCGGGCGCCCGGCAGGCAACCGCTTACCGCCGGGCGTGCCCAGCGCGCCGTCTTTGGATCAAAGCAATAGAGCACATTGCACAGATGTTCATCGTTCCGGCCGCCCCAAATGTAAATGCGCTCCTTGTACGCAACCACAGTGTGGCCATAACGCTGGAACGGCACCAGCGGATACTTGAGCGGATCCCCGTCGCTGTCACACTGCTGCGGCACCAGAGTCCAGCGCATCGAGTGCACGTTCAGCACATGCACATCGATCGGTTCATTGAAGCGATAATCGTCCCCGGTGCAGTAGCCCCCGAAGCTATAGATGAACTCGCCGACGCCCACAGCTGCATGATTCACGCGCTGCGGACCACCATCGAGATGCACCGTCCACAACATGCTTCCAGCTTTCTGCGAAAAAGTAGACAAGATTAATATTAAAACTCGATTATATTTCCTTGCACACATATTTTCTAAATTTATATAATTTATATATGATCTACTAGCGAGCATTACCCGGCCTTGTTCGTGCCATTCAACATTCAGCAGTAAGTTACGACTAAGAGAGCTATAAATATACGAAAATAGAACTTTCGCTTAGACAATCTTTATTTAACCTTTATATCCCCTGAAGGTGGAGTTTGGATTTTCTAAAACTTCTCTTTTTCGTACAGTGTGAAGCACATTTTCAATGAATTTTCACAAAGATAGTTGCCAATGAGTTAAAGGCCGTTCGGTCCGTAGTTTTCACCTATTTTCCACACTTGAGGGTGGAACTTTCAAAAACGTTTGTAACTATAGTGGGCCTTGAGCACCAATCAATCAGTCAGTCAGTCAATCTAAAGTCAATCACATGCGTGCACTGATATCAATTCCACTTATTTTTCGACAAATCTAACGTTTTTGAAGGTGGAATTTGTGAAAAAAAAGCGGACAGCGAGAACTTAAGCTATTTGGAAGGTATGCTGGTTTTTTTCTATTCTTTGCTTTAACTCAGACAATATATATGTTAGCAACTTAATTAGCAAGTTAATTGTTTAGCACTCAATTAAACTAAATTATTGCTCAATGATTTTGTAACTCTTTAAAGTGTAAAATATTGACCTAATTGAGCGTCAAGAAAGTCTAATTGACTAAACCGAACACTGGTCGTAGATACTATCAGACCATATCATATATACTACAACCGATCTGACTTCGAGGTCGAGATATTGAACAGGCAATAAAATGAAAAGTGTGAGTAAAGGCCATTGAATATAGTTATATGGTAAGAAAATGAAATGACAATGAAAACGTCTGCTTATTAATTGGCGCAAATCAAGCGTAAAGCGTTCCATGATATGATAACATTTGCGTAAATATACAAATAAAAACCACAAGTTCTCATGTCTAGGAAAGAAGCAAAACAAACGAAATCTACTTTTTTTCTCTCGAATTCCAGCCAACCCAGCTACATAGTTTCGGCTTGCCTGAAGTGGGCAGCACAGTCATCCTCAGGGTCCTTCATGTACGTTGTTAACACGCAGATGAATACAATTGTGCTATTAATTTGTTCACATCTCGCTAGATAAAGTTGTAAACAATAGTAAGCTGCTTGTTTTAATTCAATCAAAATCATTTGCAGAGTTGCAAAATTTGCAAGGACGGGACAGGCGATGTTGGATGCCAGTCATGTGTTGTTGTCCTTTTTTTTTTTGTGGCTTGGCACGAAATGTATACACTGATATATGCATATATATACATGTGTATATATATATATACATATAAATATATATATATATGTATATTAATATGTACATAAATATTTATTATCTGGTTAGGGGGCCTTGGGTTTTGCCCACTTATTAACGCTTACCTCACACAAGCAGCGACTATTGCACTGGGCCAGCGCCGCCTGTCAACTGTTTTTAAATTGTTGTTTGCTTTGCACACTAACAAAATGGTACCAATTTTTAATTATTTCACAACAGTTGTGCAGCCTATTTATTACTTACGCCTGGGTTTTTCGTAAGGCGCGTGCTGTGTTATGAGAATTATGTGCTTTTCCTTTTTTTTTTTGTGCAGCAGCAGCAGCAGCAACTTCTTTTGGGTAATTTTGTTGCTGAATATCGATAGTATCGATGTTTCAATAACGATATATTGTGCTGAGTGTTACCAGAGTTGCGCAAATAATTGAACTCTATTACAATTCCCCACACACAACGCAAACACACCAGCGCCCCCACAGCAAAAAGCACGCAAAATGAGCGAACGCAAACAAATATTGTATTCGGTTCAATAAATTGATAGAAATATTAATGATGCAAAAGTGTTGGATTAGTATTATGCAAACGGTGTGAAGAACCACAATTAAGTGTCATTTACTGAGTGGGTCGTTGTTGCCTCGTTTTGTTTGTGTGTGTGTGTTTGTTTGCGTGCGTGTGTGTGTGTGCGTGTGTGTGTGCCTGTGTATCGCACAAAACAACACACAAGAAAACTCTGCAACTGCAACTGCAACAGAACCGTAAGTTGTTATACGTTTTTGTGTGCCAAAATTTGCCATTTGTTGCTGTTTTTGTAAAAGCTTGAAATTGCGTGTATATAAATATGTTCCATGCATTAACATATGTAGTTGTTACATACATGTATATATATATATATATATATATATATATATATATATAATCCATATGTATATAAGTATGTATATACCATCTTACGTATGTTTGAGGTACACTAGCTTTGTTTTTCCCTCTTCTCCTTCGCTTAGACACATATACATGCACATACACAGGCAGTGCAGCAAAAACAACAATAAGAAAAAGTGTTGCCACTGCAACGCAGTTTGCTGCGTATGGAAAAAAGGTCCAAACAAGAATTTTTTGTCATAAGCATTTGTGTTTTTATGTCCCCGTACATACATACATACATACATACGCATGAACATATGTGTTTAGTGACTGCATGTGTTGGTAAATGCGCGGGGGACGCTGCTGCTAAACAAATTGCGTCTTTTAGCAACTCCGAAGTGCGATAAACATTAGCAAGTGTGAAAGAGAGAGAGAGCTGCGTCATTAAAGTTCATTCATCTGATCTCTCTTTCGCGGCCTTTTTTGTTGCCCCCGCTGTTGCTTCCAGTCTCAGCTGTTCTTAGGAAGCCAAGGACTTTACTTCTCTGTCGTCTGGTTTGTTTGTTGTGTTTGAGTATCGAGCCATGCGCATCCATATACATATACAGAGAGCAGCTGTATTGCGCATGTGTGTGTGTGTTTCAATGCGTCGGCAACGCCACCACAGAGACACAGCTGTTTCTGCGCTGTATTTTTGTTTACGCTTTCTCCCTATCGTGTGTTCTCTCTCTCTCGCAGTCTCTCTCCGTAGTGGCTCTTGCTCGCCCTCACATACTGCCCCGCTTGGCAGCATTTTTGCCGACTGCGTCGCTGGCGTCGCAACGCAATAAATTTTGTGTTGTTATTTTCTTTGCCGTCTGATAAGAATATTATTTTTGTTTCATCAGCTGTTGGATGTTGTTTTTTTTATTTTCGCTCTGTTAACAGATAGTGCCAAACGCTTTCTGTTTTGCCCAAAAGTAGCGCGCATTTCTCTGCGACTTTATATACAGTGCTCGTGTTTCGACGGTAATTCATAATTCTATTTGTTACCACATACACATATACATACGCAACTTAAAGAGCATTGCCATTGACGTTATTGACCCCAGCTAAAAGAAAGACACCACGAAACCACAACAACAACACCAAATGCTCCGAGCGCGATTGTGTGTGGTGCGTGTGGCTTTTTGTTGTTGCTGCCCTATCGGGCTTTCCTCTTTGTTTGGAAGAAAAATACAACAACAGTCCTCTAATCCGAATAGCAGATACCCTGTACATAGTTCAGAGTTACCGTAAAATACGTGCTTGAAAAACATTATTTGTTGAGATTACAAATATTACTAGAGCTTTCGAAAAAATAATGGCTAGATCGACTCAGTTTGTCTTCCTTATCAAGCACACATTCGCATATACTCTAGGGGGTCGGAGTTGCTTCATATTACCTGTTACATGCATCTGCACAAAACCATTACACCCATTGCTTATCCATTTTTAATGGGTAACAGGGTTAAAAAAGACGACGCAAAAGTTCTATTGACGTTTAAGGCGCGCGCAAAATGAAAGCCCAGCGGGTGAATGACAACAACAACAACGATAAGAAACGAATGCTGAGATTGGGGGCGAGTGGTCAAAATTAGGTTTTTATGCACACACATAACTGTAAATGCGTATTGTCAATTGAATAAGAACATGCTGTTGTCCGATTCTGAATCAGCTGCACAAAGCTTGTTGAGCGCCAACCGCTGCAACAGCAACAGCCGGGGGAGTGCAGAATGTGGATTGAACAAGGTAATGCCAGGCAGCAGTACCAGCCAGTCACCTCGTCGGCACAAAAACCAGCAACAAAAACAACAACTTATCACACAACGATACAGATACATTAGCAACACAGCGACGTTCTTACCGTTATTCGCCACATTGTATATAAATACAGTGAGGCTTAAAATTATTGTGCAGGTTCTAAACATCATTTATTAAACTATACAACCTTTTGAGCTTCAGTTCCAAAATTCTAATTATATATGTATATCTAAATATGTACATATATAACGCAGATATTATTCAGCAAAATAAAGTTTGCAAAAAGAAATAAATCAGCAAAATTTCTATTTCTATATGTATGTATGTAGTATATATCTAGTCTGTTAGACCATATTCTTTCCGAAAAATACTGTAAATTAGCATGGTTTTATATTTGCTTTTTTATTACATTATATATATATATATATATATATATATATATATATATATATATATATATATATATATATATATATATATATATATGTATATATTACTATTTTTGATTCGATCCAAGTTGAGTTTTATCACAAATGTACAAATTTTTATGGCAGTGAGTGTGGCACGCATGCCCAATGCTGCCGCCACCTCGTTCGCGGCTGTTGCTGTGTCATGGCGCTCCGGTCTTTATATGCCCACACTTAGCACCAACAACAAGAACAGCAGCAGCAGCAGTTACAACAGCAACGACAACATCAACCAGAAACACAGCCACAGCAAAATCAAGAATATTGGGTTAACATTTCTAACGGTAATTGGTGCGCAGTGCACATAGAGTTTTGAATTCACCTTGCGCATTCGCACACAGACACCCACACACCTATAGGGGGATACGCGTTGTTATTGTTGTGAACTATGTAATTGCATGAAGCACTTGACTGCGTTCTCAGATTCTGCTTTCTTGATTGCATTTAATATGCGTATGCACACACATACAAATGTCTATGTACTTGTATCTATTTGTCCATTTTGCAATTGACGCGCTGTTTGTTGCGTTGCTTTGCGCTGCAGTCGTCACTGCCACCTGTATGCCACTTTGTTGTTGTTGCAGTTTTCTTTACTTCTTTGTTTGTTGCTGTGTTGCTGCTGCTGTTGCTGCTGCTGCCGCTGCTGCTGCTGCCGTTGCCGCCGTCGTCGCTGCTGCGTTGCCTCAGCTGCCGACAGTTGCCAACAGCGCACCGCAGCAGCGACGCTGCCCGTCAGTCGCTTGTTACATTTCGCATAGCGCGCTTCGGTTTTTGATTGCAAAATAAAAGTGAAGTCTCAAATCAGAAGGCAGAAGGCGGGCCCACGCAAAATAAAAAAAAAACAACCAAAATAATACAAATTAATAGAAATAAAAACGTAAGCGAGTTGGTGCCAAAGAACTTTTAGCTTCCTTTTCTCATTCACACTGGTTCACTGGCTGGTTCACTGAACTCACGAATTTTCGGCAGCTTCTTTTTTTGCTGCTCTTCTTGATTACTGTATATGTGTGACTGTGTCGTGTGTGTGTGTGCTTGCGTTTGTTTTGGTTTCAGTGCAAAAATAACGTCTTATTTAATTAATTAACTGTTTAGGCGCCAAAAGTTGTCGTCGTTTCGTTAATATCGCACGCTAATTAATATTGAGAAACTGCTTTTTATGCACCCACCTCCTCTCTCTCTCTCTCTCTCTCTCATCCTTTTGCTCAATGTAATTTTCTCTCCCACTGGCTCTCCACTTGTAGCAGTCAACGCTTTGTTGTCTGGCCAATGCAATGCGCCATCAGCCACCCCGGCCAAGTGCATTTCCCTGTTGCCTCTGTTGCTTCTTTGTTCGCGCTGCTCTCACCCACTCGCCTTCCCTTTACCCGGTCGCTCCTGTTTCTTTGTTTTAGTCGTCGACTTTCGCGTCAGCAGCCAATTTGCATTGGATATTGAACAGAAACCCCAACCAAGACGGCGACGGCGACGGCGACGTCGACGATAATGATGATGATGATGTTGTTGAGGGCTTGGCAGCACCACGCAAAAAGCAACAAGGGTGCTAATTATGAAAAATAGAGTGTTTACATAAATACAAGTTTATATATGTATTTACTAAAAACTTTTACACATACATATGTACATACACACATATTTAGAAGAGCTTACAAAATGTTCCGGCCATTACGTTTCCTTGTAATTCTCAAGCTGTTAAAACTTCATTCCCAGAAATCGCCTGTGCAAGCGAGTAGTTGCGGGGGATGCACAGTGTCCACTTTGTTCAAAGCTTGACCTTGGATCATTGCTTTGTCATCTGCACCTATGAAAACACAAATTTTCGAGTATTTAAATCATATTTTTGAAATGTTTTTAAGGGAATTGAAGCAAGGCGTAATAATTTCTTTGAATAAGAGAACTCTTATGAATGTTTATAGACTAGCAAAAAAAGTAGTTGTGTGAAAAAGTCAGGGTTTCTCGGATTTTGTAAAACAAAGAGCATTATTTGTAAAATATATTTCATAAACAAGTCCAGAAACCCCATACAATTCCTGGTCCCATAGTATATTATATACCAACTAACATATTGGTCGAAAATATAGCTCTATATAAAGAATCGCTCGAAAAATTTTGATTTTTTTTTAAATTTATTTTTTTAACTTTTATTTTGTTATGTAGTTGTTATTAGAATACTGCTAATGGATAGATGTATTTTGTCTGTGGACGATTTGCAATATGTAATTACTGCTTACAGTGAATACACTAATATAAAGTTTTGCTGGCTGCGAATACACTTAATTAGTTAATCATTCAGATACCCAGATGCTTTGTATGGGTTAATTACCAGCTGAATCGACTAATTTATGTTGTTGAAATTGATGCCTAATGGTTTTTAACAAAGCATCGCATATATTGGTGTATGACTGTATTTATTGAGCCATCTATCTACACACAAACGCCAGCAAGTGCGGCAAGTGTGCGGGAGGTGGCGTTGACTGGGGGACTATGAATGAATCATTTGGAGCCGCTTTTGGAAGGCAGCTGTTTACTGTAAATGCGGACGCATCGGTAGCTGCCTGCTTGGGTTGCTCTGCTGACTCGCTGGCTAAGGCGATGAGGCGCACATAAATCATAGAGTAGCCCCAAAGACGGACTAATAGGAATACCGCCTGCATATCATCATTATAATTGACTGCTATCTACCCCCGTCCCCTCTCTCTCTTTCTGTCTTTCTATTGCTTTCTATCGCTTTCTGCTTTTGAGAGTCCAAGTCGCCCCCCAAACCCCTACGAAACTGTTTAGGACATGTGTTTTGGTCGGCTATTAGGCCACATTTGTAGGTTGGCCCAGAGACTTGTGAATGGAAATCAATAATGTAAATGCACCGACCATGTTGTACTTTCTTCCTCTCTGCTTTGTTTGGTCTTTTTTTTGTTGTTGTTGTTCCAACAATTTGTATATGACTCGTATATACAGAAAACTGAACTACATTAATAATCATTTGGCTTTGCCATTGTCTTTTTGTCTTTGGCAGGAAATCTGATATATTCCGTCTGTACACACATACATATGCATAAATATACACACTGCAAAAGAGAACGCACGTGGAACAATAGCAGCCGCAGTCGCAGTTGCATTCGAAGCCCTCAGACACCAGACAGAGACACAGGCACAGTCACAGTCACAGGCACAGTCACAGGCACAGGCACAAACAAAAGCCAACGACATTGGATTGTGGCTTGTTCTGTGACCCACGACACTGGCAGACGCTGGACATAATCGTTCAATGACAGCAGCCACAGTTGCTGCCACCGCCTCTGCCTCTGCCGCGGCGCCGTCGTCCTCATCGTCGCCGTCCGCTGTAAGCAACGCGCGCAGTTAACGCACAGCAGCAGCAGCAGCAGGAGACACTGTTTGATCCGGTCTCAGCAGGTGAGGCACACGACGTGATATATGGTAGCCTTGAGAGTAGCACAGAAGGCCCCTCACTCCCGCCCAACCAACAGTTTTCAGCTCAACCGCAACTCGGGCTCTCCTCGACTAGGGTTGACCTATGGCCAGGTTCATAGTGTGCAGATATACCAAGATAAATCCAGATCCGAATAGCTTACATCCATTAAAAGACCATCCAAAACTTTATTTCTTATATAATACCAGAGTCTATTTTTTGGAGCGAGTAGAACAGACGGTCTTCTACTCCGTAAAGTATATATTTACTTGATCAGGATTAGGAGATTAGTTAATGTTCTGTAGGAGGAATCAGACGAAAAGTGAGCTTTAGTAAAAAAACTTTGCTTTTTTAGATACATATCTTCACAAAACTAAGCAACAAGCAACTTTATTCCTTACGTACCTGCAAAACGGTATAAAATCGGTCTACTATATTCGGCTTTAATAGGAATAACTGGTTAGAAACAAAGTTTTTATACCAAAGCACTTCGATGGCATATGGGAGGAAAGGGAAGTATGTTAAAAGAGAAATATTCTGTTGCAAGAAATACATGAAAACCCGAATATATTACAGATCGATTTTTATCGATTTCAGATGGGCGGGGGTATGCCAGACAATATTACAAGGGAAGAAAGTTTGTTGAGCTCATAAGAAGTGAGTTATATATTTAATTACATGATTTGGGAACCGACAAGCTGAAAGGTGTTACTCATAACTCTGCCACATATTTAAGAATTGACAATGCAGAGCAACTCGAGCTAATTTTATTTGTATTTTACAGCGGACCAATTGACAGCCAAGAAGTGCACTTCCCTGTGACGGATACGGCTGCAGTTCAAGACTATTTACAGACAACCAGCTAAAAGCCAAGCCACACGCCCAAGGCACCAAGCCAGCGATAGAAAAACTAACAGCAACAGTAACAGCAACAGCAACAGTAACAGTAACAGAAACTGTAACTGCAACTGTAGAGAAACTAGCAACAATGGTGAAAACCTTTCAAGCCTACTTACCGTCCACAAATCGGACCTACTCATGTGTTCATTGCCGTGCGCATCTCGCTTCACACGACGAGCTCATCTCGAAGTCGTTTCAGGGCAGCCAGGGGCCGGCATATCTTTTCAATTCGGTGGTAAATGTCGCTTGCGGCCAAACGGAGGAGCGTGTCCTGCTCACTGGACTCCATGCGGTCGCTGATATCTACTGCGAGTGCTGCAAAACGCCGCTCGGCTGGAAATATGAGCATGCGTATGAGTCCAGTCAGAAATACAAGGAGGGCAAGTTCATCATTGAGCTGGCGCACATGATCAAGGAGAATGGCTGGGATTGAAACTAAACGTCGGCGATGTGGTGGGCTGGCAGTCCGGGCGGTTTGGGTAACGTTAATAATGCGGCAACAGCGAAAAGTTGATGGCACATGTGAAAAGGCTTGAAGCTAAATGAAGCGAGCAAGCGAGTGCAAGTGCCAGAAAGAATGAGACAAATAGAGAGAGAGAGAGAGTGAGAGACGGCGATAGACGACAGCGAGTGCCGGCGGTTTGATCGGTCGAGTTGAGGCGCGAGTTCGAGTTTTAGGGTACCACAATATATATATGCTATTATATAGTACATAACTCGTCGTATCTTATAGAACAAACAAAACACACACATAGACACACACACACACACACGCACACACAACACAACCCACACAAACTCTCTCATACACACACACACAGCCAAACACACACCTCCAAAATGGCCGCTGCTTTACTGGGCTTGGAGAGATCTCTGCGCTGGGCGCAACAGCAACTTGAGCTGGCGCCATCTACCGGCGTAAGCGCCAACTACTACTGTATTATTTGTTTTGTTGCCGTTTCGTCGCGTCTTTCATTTGTTTATATATTCTTTTTTGTGTTTTTTTTTCTTCAAATATTTGCAACTATTAAGTATAAAACTTTAAGCTCAAAGTGTCTAGTAAACAGTTTTAAATGCCCATTTATATTTTGTAAATCTTAAAAAGATATTTATTTTTCATTTAACAGTTTGAGTTTTTTGACAAATTTTTGGTTGCCACCAACACAAAAAGGAACACAAAAAACTTGCACTGCCAATAAACGAGAAATTATTAAAAATGTTTTTGTAACAAACGATTAAAAATAGGAAACAGAAGCAAATTAAATGCATACGGCATGCAAAATTAAAATGCACCCACAACAAACACAAACATTAACATAAACATAAACATAAACAAACACAAACACACACACACATATACAAACATAAGACACTCACATATTTACACCTTTTCAATGTATGTAGTAGTTATTTAAAAAAATATATTTAAAAAAGTAATTATTTAATGCAATTTAGCTTGAAAATCTGCATAAACTATTTAAAACAAAAACAAGCGCAAAGAAATGCAAAAAAACATAAGAAATTAAAACAAATAAAATCGTAATAAAATGGAAAAAATTAAAAAAAAAATTTAACAGAAACAGCAAATTGTGAATGCCAATAAAATAAACTTAAAAAACTACATAATGCAAGCGAGCGAATAATAAAAGAACGATGTGTGTAAACCCCGACGCAAGGTGGCGCCACATAAATTTATATTGTCTTACGTGTGATGTTGCGCTAATTTTTGTATTAATTAGTCAAAAATAATAATAACTATAAGAATAATTGAAAATATGTTCTCCTGTAGTATGAGAGGATGAGGACGCGAGTGGAGTGTGGCAAGTTGCAGTGGCGAGGGGAGTTAAAAATTGAAAGCTGAAAATGCACAACAAATTTATGAAATTTGTGAAAGAAATAATATAAAATACATTGCGCAATGTGCGCATAAATGTACATATATATTTACATATATATATATATTGATACTTGTTTATGTCGCAAAAAAACCGTAAATTAATTGAAAACAAACACACAACAGGAAAATCAAAGAAAAAAGTGCAAGCAGCAAAAGCAAATTTTTAAAAAATTAAATAATATATATATATATATATATATATGTATATGCAAAATAACTGCCAAGAACTATTCGAGTTAATGATGTTCTCTAAGTAGTCGATAACTAAATAAATGATTAAATAAATATATATATATATATATATATGTATATATACTATATATATATGTATGTATATGGGAATATATTTTGTGGTAGCATTAACTAAAAACAAAAAATTAAAAACGAATATCGAGCATACAAGCGCTGATATGTTAAAATCATACAATAAATTGAAATCTCTTAAACAAATTTGCCTCAAAATAAAATTTAACAATGTTTGGGTAATTGTTTTAATTATGCCGCCAGGTTGCAGTACTTAATGCTTTAAAACTGTAGCAAACAAATCACGAGAGAAATTTGCAAAATTCGGTAAATTAAACATTATTTATGTGCAAATCATATTTTCATTTGGCATTCCAAAAATGAGAAAACGTAAATCCTAGTTCAAAACATCATTTGGCAATCATTTGATCTCCTGTTTAACAATTTAAATTGATTACAAAATTTAAAATCTACATAAATATTTGAAGTGTATTTTATAAAAATGTGTTTAGATTACTATTTTTAAGCAAAGAAAAAATTAAAATTAAAAAAAATCGAACGGCTTCATTTGAATGTAGTTGGAGTTGGCAAAATTTTCATCAATTAGGCTGAATTTTGATCAAGAATATATATATACATACTTTATCGTATTAGAGATGCCAACTGCAATGCATCTCACATTACTTTCAACCCGTTTAATTTGTGCAAACATAAAATACATGATTATATATTGTACTTATGTCTATAAGAAGCATTCGATGTCTTATCCATAAAAAGCAAAAGACCAGCAAATCGCGATCTTATCAAAATGCGCGTAAACATAAACAAATGATGATATACATATAAAGAACTATGTATTTACATGCAAACGTGATATAGTAAATTGATGTATTGATGTAAACCTAAGAGATGTTTTATGCACATGGCATATCCATGTGACTGGAGATTATTCTTAACATCGAGCTGGACATTTAGTCATATGGATATATACATAAATATATATATGCATATTGTACATACAATCGTGAATGAAACCACCTTTGACATGTACACCGCACAGTGTACATTCATATTCATATTGGCACACAGTATAGTCGACAACCAATATAACGCACACTCCTCCCACGCCACACCACAATCAAAACGACAAACAATATTTAAAAGAGTTGTGTTGGAGACACGATAGCTATTTAATTTGCAAACAGATGAAATTCAAAAATGGATATGTGCATAAAATAAATATATATATTATGTATATATAATATGTGTATATACATGCATATATATATATATATATATATATGTTCAGGATTGCAAGTTTGAAATAAAGCGCATTTCTAGCTTATTTCATGGCATATATTTTACTATGGAACTGGGTTAGTCTTTCGTAATAGTGAGACAATTCTCAGATAACAAACTGATATTTATAAAGTATAAACAAATTGTATGTTTTATAGGTGCATACATTCAAAAACGGACAAAGAGCACAGTTGAGTGTCTGCAAAAACTCTCTACGCATCATCAAGAACTTTCTACACAAAGTAAAGATTGTGGTTCCTTGAGAGGGACGCGACTTTAAAGCACTTTCAGGGTAACTGGGGATGAGATGTTCAGTTTAAGTATATCAGTATATCAAAGGATCTTAGAGCACGAACTATCCTTCCTGCAAGCACAAAGAGCTAACAAAAATCAAATTTCAGGTAGGGAAAAAAGAATGTCGCCCGCAAGTTTTATATTAATATATCATAAGGTTGGCAATATATTCAGAAGAACGGGCAATTATGGATAAAAAATAAATTATTTCAGTAAAAGTTTTGCAAATATATGTGACAAGCTTGAAGCGAAACCTGGGTTCAGCCATGTGAAAAACAAGATTCACAATCTAAAGTTTAATAGAGGGAATTGGTTCAAGCCGTAAAACGAACCGCCGATCATTTATTTTGCCTTCAGCGCGACGAAGATTTAATTTGCTGAGCTTAATGAAAATATCTTGGTAAACAGAAGATAATGCCATATAAGAAACTACTATTCGACCGATCGTTCCCATGGCACCTACATGATAAGGTGGTCTGATGTTAATAGAATTTTGCATATATGTAGGGAGCATAGTGAAACTTATAAATGACGAGTTTTGTCAAGATATCTTAAAAAAAAAAAGTTGTACCTAATTTCGATCGTTCCTCTGCAGCTATATGATATAGTGGTCCGATCCGACCAGCTCCGACATACATATGTACTTCCTGCAACAAAAAGACGGACCAATGCAAAGTTTCAAAAATAAGAGAATAGTTCGCCTGGGAGCACACAGATGGACAGATGGGCATGGCTATATCAACTGGACTATAATATATATGCTTTATGGGATCCTACTTTACGTTACTCATTTCATGACAAAAATTGAATACCCTCTACAAGGGTATAATTAAAGAGAGAGGAGAGCGAAAGAGATAAGTTGGTAGAGCTAGAGATTCGTGAGTGGACACGGCTAGCCCATCTTGGCTATTGATGCTCGGATCAGAGATGTTTTGTTTTCTAGCCTGTTACAAACATTGGCTCAAGCCCAAAAGACCCAGATTTAACTTATTTAAAAACGAACAGGGTATTCAAAATCAGAAGGATATATGGTGGTTGTCAAGTGACTGGATGATGGGTATTTAATCTTTGGCACTGGAAAGATAACTACTTGGCACTTACCTCTGGGACACCTTCAAAGATCGGCTAAGTCTATCCATTTAGCCAAGGAGCCCCGTTTATTCAGAGTTACGAATTCTGCTGCATCTTGGCCAAAGATGAACGAAAGCGATCAGCATCTGTAAAGGGAGCTGATAAAAAGTAGCCCATGACTTGCTTTAAGAACTTACCACGTGTCTGGACATAATTTTCATATAATGTATGTATAAAAGAAACTTTAATTATTGGAGCACAAATATGTAATGTTCGTCATGGATATGGCATGAAATTTAATAAAAGCTTAAAAACGATTGACAATTTTTGTACGAAGCTCAACATGTATGTATGTGTGCGAGTGTGTGGGTGGTTGGGTGTATGGTAGGTAATGTTACTGTGCAGCAGCATTTCATTCAAATGTGTGGCGAACAATTGGGGCAGAGATAACACTACTTCCACTTGTTTTTGCTGTAGTCCCACTTGGATGACAGGCCCTCTATGGGCTGTATTTGCAAGTGTATTATGCGACGCAGCTGCGCCTGACGGCGCTCCTCATCAAAGGTCTCGGGCAGATCATCGTAGATCGTATTCACCGCAAGGCTGACGAGAATGGCAATGGCAATTGCCCATAGACCGATGCCGACAGCTAATTTCCATTCGGGCGTAAAATGTTGAAATTCCGCATAGGTCTGACAGAAGCTATGGCGATATAATGCCTTTTTCTCCGGTAACGATAGCTTCTTCCAGTCGCTCAGCTCCTTTTCGCGCAGCGCACATATCTCCGGCGTCACCTCGCGATAGCGTATGGCCGGAAATGGAAAATCGGGGCAATCAATATAAATGGGATTGCCATTGACGCCATAGCCAACGACCTCGCGATCGCCGCTCATACAACGGGTACCATCATGATGGGTGAACCGGCGCATCAAAGCCGGCAACATAGTCATCCGGCCAGCACTTGGACGGCAGGCAGCCGCTGCAGCTGCTCCAGGCACACGCAAACCGGCGCAACGCAGCGAGTTCATGATGGAAGCGCACTGCACAATGGAAGATCGCAGACATATGTGAGGTGCGAGGTGTGAGGTGTGAGGTGTGAGGTGTTTGGACTGCTTACCTGTAATTTCACTTTCTACTTTCGAGCTAGCAAATCGAAATTTTGTTGGCAATTTGTTGGAACAGTTTTCGAATTGATGTCCTGTGCTTTAACTTCAGGCAAATAAATCTTTCTGACTGTGTGTGTGTGTGTGTTTTTTTCCTCATCTGGCAATTGACAGCTAGCTAGGGTTGTCGACTCTCAGACAGACGCACAGGGTCTTCAGCTCTATTTAATCAAAGTCGGCGAGGGGTGCCCAACACTGAACACCGAACACCCAACGACAAAGTCGCCAAGTGTTGACAGCCAAAAATGGAAAACAAAAAGAAAAACCATATTCACACACCCACAACTTACATTTCTCCAACGGGGTTGCCTTTTCAAGCCAAGTCAAGTGGCAGCGAGGCAATGAAATGAAATAAAATGAAAAGAATAGGCAGCTAATCCTTTTGACAGCAAGACCCAAGTGGTTGGAAAATGAAACTATAAAGAATGAGTCCGTGCGCTAGGCAGGATACACAAAAAAAAAAACAAACAAGAGGTTCTAGTCGGGAGCTACCGACTAGGGGATACCCTGAACCCTCTTTTTCCGACAGGCGATAGGTATAAAATGAAAGATATTTGATATATACTAACTATTCTAGAAGCTACATATCAAGTTTGGTGACTCTAGCTCATATTATTTACAAAAATTGCTCAAAAAACAGGATTTCGATATCGATTTTTATCGATTACTTGGAAACGGGGCAAGTTATCGCATATCGGAAACAAACTCGATCTGAGCGGGCACTAGGAGGACCTACAGCTAAAATTTCAAGTCTCTAGCTCTTATAGGTTCTGAGATCCTTGCGTTCATACATACGGACAGACAGACGGACGGACAGACAGACGGACACGGCTAGATCGACTCGGCTGTTGATGCTGATCAAGAATATATATACTTTATGGGGTCGGAGATGCTTCCTTCTGCCTGTTACATACATTTGCACAAATGCATAATACTCTTTTTACCCATTTTCAATGGGTTCAGGGTATAAAAAAATAAAGACATGTGAGGGACAGTCGTCAGACACGTGAAGGCGCAATGCAGCCAGCCTTCGCCTCCACCCTCCCCAGCTCCGAAACAGTTGTCAAAGTTCCCTCAATTCTGACGTAGGTCAATTTAATTTGAAGAGATTGTAAAGCTGAAATGGTTGTACATATCTGCCTGTCACACGCCCACGTGCCACACCCACCCTTTCCAACCTCACCAAAAAAAAAAAAGAAAGGAGCTGGCCCCATACCAAAATTTAAGCATTCGTTTTGTCTTTTCTTGTGTTGTCCCTTTTATACCCTTGCCGGATATTTCCGTGCTCAATTCAGGCAAAACATCATTTTAAAATGTTTTCTTTTTATATGTGTATATGTGTATTTAAAAGGAAGCCCGCGAGAATAGAGAAATACACCCTAGAAAATGTACAAATTATTATGGAAAATAGAATTTAGAAATATTTTTCTATAAAATAAGCTAAAAATATTTCGCTTAATATGAAAAGTGTTGCATGAATCAATAGACGACAAGTTTGTTTTGTTTATGATATGGAAAGTTCCACATTTCATTCTCGAGTTCTAGATCTTGTAGTCGCAGCAATTGAGGCATTTAGAGAGGCGATCAGGCAGATGATTCCCTTATACCACCTATATGCCCACTTTCCAACAGAAGCGTCGAAAATGAAATCAGTGAAAAATTGTTTAAGGACGAAACTTAAACCTCAACTTTCACTCACACAACTTAAGACCCCGCATTTCCAATATCGGTTAAGCGCATGTTAAATTGTTGCTTGCATAAATTCTCGAAACTGAGCTAAAATCCGATCGGACAGTAATAAAAAAAATTACATGCAACAGTTTTAGGCAATTTGGGGTTGGAATTCTCAATCAAAAAAATCGCCAAACGAAAGCCATGGGAAAAAAGTTCAGACTTTGAACTCGGAATAAGTGAAAAATGGAAACTTCGCCCATAAGACCTTTGAGCCTCATTTTCCACACTGAAATGGTGGAGTTTGCGAAAAGTGTGAAACACGACTCAAATAAATGTTCTTAAAGAAGCTAATCGAAGGGCAAATTCATCTGTTTTCCGTAAGCTAACTAAGTAAGTCAAAATTTAATTTCCCAGCTCTTGCGCTCTTAAGCATTTTTTTATATATATTTTTTGAAATGTTTTCGTTTTAATTTATTTTCTTTAGAAGATTATTCTAAGCTCTTTAATATGAAGAGAATTTCTATTATTGTGCTCTTCATATGATTTAAATATAATGAAGAAACAGGCAAAGGAGCTCTAGTCGGGAGTGCCCGACTAGGGGATACCTTAAACCATCTTCTACCAACAGCAAATGCATTTCGTGCAATGTGCTCGGTTGATTATGCATTAATAAAATGTTAAAAAAGTTACTTCCCTGCACAAGACTCGAGCTCGCAACTCCAGTTTACCTTGCCAACGCCGCTAAGAATTCCGCTTCGATAGCAAAAAAACAGGATTTCGAAACCGAATTTTATCGATTGCTTGAAAACGGGGCAAGTTATCGATTATCGAACATTCGGAGATTCGGAGCTGCTTCCTTCTGCCTGTTACATAAATTTTCACAAATTATCCCTCCCTATGGTATACAAATTGTGCCCTTTGTGATTTTTTAATTATAATAATTATACACTTTGATTATTTTCAGTGTAAAAGTTTCGCAGTAAACAAGTGAAAATTAGCTAGAAAATTGCCCGCAAATAAAACGAGTGAATGAGTGAGTTGAGGGAATGTAAAAGTTCAACGGGTATTTGCGATTGTTGAGTTGTTGTTGTTGCTGCTGTTGTCAGCTTGTCTGTGTCCTGTTTCATGTCCTGTTTGGTTTTGTAAGCATTTAATTAATACTGAAAGCAACAGATAAAGGGCTTAAATGGCCAGTTCAGCGCATTTTACAACAAGCCAGTGGTCAGATCGCATGGAGTGCAATGCACAGCAGGCCAATCATATTTTGCTGCGTGTCCAGCAGAGGGGCAACTCGCAGGCAGAGGGCGGAATCAGAGCCGCAGCCAAGGCCTGCCTGTCATCACTTCAGAGTCTAATGGGAGTCAACGCTCACAGAGTCGAGCACAGTTTAGTGCAGTTAGTTGACAGTGGGCTGACTGAATGACTGACTGACTGACTGAATGAATGACTGTCTGCCAGTGAGCCGTGCCCAGTTGGAAGCCGTAGCTGTCGCATGCAATGCGCCATCATTCACCAGGCAGGCTCCATGGGGGTGCGTCTATGCCAACCCCAAATCATTTACTCCTCTTGTGCATTTTCGACGTGTGCAGTTGGTGGCTTTTAAGTGCTCTGCATGGTACAATACTAATGGGTGTATTGGTTCGATCGAGACGTTTTGTTGCAGACAGAACTATTAATGCACTATGTACTCTAAAGGCAGTTGCGAATATTTATGTACTAAATAGAATGTATTAAGAAATTTGTTTTAATTAATTCTAGCTTGGAACTGTTATGAATTTATTTTTTAACTATTTAACTTTAACTTTTATATTATATTTTATATGTTTATATTATTAAAACTTCTTTTGTTTTACTCTGAGTTATACTTTTTAAAAATTGCCAGTTTTAAGCAATTTATTTATAATTAACTTCGTAATTTTTAAAAATAATTTAAAAAAATCTCATTTCGTAGAGCATCTATTTTCCATACAAGAAATATGCAAATTATTTATTGCAATAAATTCTAATAATTATTGAGTAAATTTAATGAATGTCTAATGACAGACTGATATTGAATTCATTTTGAAGAACTATTTTAATGTAGAGGAATAAAAGTTAATGAATGTATTTTAAATAAAGAAATATCTATATTTTTTTACTTACACAACGATTTTACTTTCTAGAAGTCCATATCAGCATTCCAAGTAGTTCAGCCCCAATATCCAAGCATATTATGTCACATAATGTGCATTTTTGTGCGATTGGCGATTGAGGATCAGGCAGCATTATACCCGCGGCTTACTGCGATTGCGACTACAGTCAGCGGCGCTTACATTAAATCTATGTGTAAGAAAAAAGCATTGCTTCCAAGTACCATAAAGTGACAAATCCATCAACGGCTCGAAAATGAAATGATGCGAAGCGTGAGCAATTTGTCTCGCATGAGGGCCGAAACGGAACGCCAACGAGGGCTGCCTTTTTACTGTGCGCTTAGTAACGAAAAAAGAACCCCAACATATCATTGACAGTAGCTATATTTCTCCACAAAAATCCATATTTTTGTACACCCTTTTCGCATGCGATTGAGCCCAGACTCCAAGCCCAATAAATATATTCTCGTTTCGTGGGCTTGCTCTTAAACTATGTTTCGGCTTATAGCTTGGCACGCCACATTTCTTACAATTTGTGATATCTGTAATCAATTAAATTAAGAAAAATGTATTTGAGCATGTTAATTCTTCCTGTGTATGCCACGGTCCAGAATATCAAAGGCGACCCTCGCATACGCCAAGCTGTGTCAATTGAATTGCCAGTGCCATCGACGACGGCTCTGGGGAGGTACTTGCTCGTCTGCGGTCTTATCCCACATTGGGTCTGCGGTTTGCCAACGTCGAACCGTTATCCACATTACCGTGCATATGCGGACGCGCTTTTCCGTAAAAGCTTGCGCAGCATAAAGCTGAGCCTGTGTCCCAAAACCTGAACTCCACATCGAACATCGGCCAGAGATTTTAAATTTATACAGTCAAAAAAAAATAATAATTAACGAGATAATAATAATATAAAAATAAATCTAATGTACATCTATATGAAGAACGCCCCAGCCCTTGGATTTGTGTAAGCTAACCATATTTGGTAGATTCCGATTTCGGGTAGAGATCGAATTTAGCCCACAACTTCTATATAAAAATACGTCTTGCCATATTTTCAGAAGAACTTGCAGTCATAGAAGCAAATTGTATTACATACTTTAAAAATGTGGAAAATATTTGTTATCTGATATGCTGTCATCAGTAAGCTGGTTCGAACCATGAACCGAACCAATGACAACTAAAATACTATTATTTAATGCTAAATACTAAAATAAATACTATGTACAAACACCAATGTTCCAAATGCGCATTTTAGGTGTTGTGAAACGCAACATTCCAAAATATTATATTGTAAATTGCAAAAGGTCTGCAAGGGTGTTGAGTCTTCGTTACGCGAAAGATAACTTTTTTTTTTTAAGCGAAGTGGACTGCAGAAATAAATTGAAACCTTAAAAATTTCCAATTGAACCAATTATATTCCCGACTTCCCGACAGCCAATACTTTAACGGGCTTATCAGTATTTACTGCTCGGTGATTTATATGCGCACAGTTGAATATTGTAAAGATATATGGAAGGTGCATTCAGGTAACTATAAAATATAAAAGATTTAATTATGTTCGCCATTAATTATTTCAATTGGCATTACGCTGACATTCGCCCGAAAGCGCAGTTCTTGAAGCTACGTATATAGCTATTATTCTCTCGTATACAGCTCCTTTCTCTCTCGACTCTCAAGTAAAACAAAGCTGTCTCATATTACAATCTAACATCAAGATGTTATTTGGGTTTCGGCACTTTCATTGTCCGTGAGGGATTTCCCAACATTGAACTCTGACCGAACTTTAGAGAGTAAAGAAAAGAAAAGCTCTGAAAAGCGTAATGCTTATTGCTTATGAATATGGGACTATAAAATGTTAATCGTACGGTTAAATAACTAATTACAATGTGTTTTTTCAAAAGTTTCCGCCAAAGTGCTCGAACAATTTAAATAAATGTTAAAAGTTGAATTTTTAAATTGTTCATGCATATATAAATATTTGGTTGCGCGCAATTTATTTATGCGTTTCGAGGTTGGCTTTTATTGTGCAATATTTTGTAAATTTAAATTGAGCGTAAACTTCGTTGGCTAACGGCGCATTATTTGCCAATTCACACATATACCTGCACACACACACACACACACACACACACACACACACACACACACACACACACACACACACACACACACACACATACATTTTTCATAGTTATTTTCCACACCCTGTCAGCGCACAGTCCAGAGTGCAGTTGTGCAGATTTGAGCTATGTTCGGCCATAAGCCGTTTATGCCCTTGATTTATTACGGGGCAACAAATCAACAAGCCAAATGATCCACCAGCCAACAGGATGCCCACAACTCCAACGGCTGCCAGCGGACCTTATATATGGCAATATACGCACATCTATATACATATGTATATATAAATATATATATACATGCATATATGTATATGTACATAGTTTAAAAAAGTAAAAAAGTACACAAATACATAAACAACAGCTAAAAGTGTTCTAGTCGAAAGAACCTAGCTAAGAGATACCCCTAACCCAGCATCGAGCTGCCAGCATAGAAGGAAACTACACACACACATATATACACACATTCACACACAATATTACTTGGGTGTTTATTGTTCGATCTTTATAAAACTGTCAGCGCATAAATATGGCATCGAAATGTGTGTAAATACCAAAGCCCAAGGTTAAACCTCGAATAAGGAGGTTTTTTTTTTTAGAATTTTGGAAGGAATGGTGGAAGGTATCTAAAGAGTGAAATATTCTGGATGTTTTTGTACTTTATTTGGTTTCTGAAGCCTTATAAGCTCCAAGAAAATATACAAAGTTTATAAAATGTTTTAAAATATCGATAACTTACCTAATTTTCACGCGTATCCCCAAAGAAAGGGCAAGTTATCGATGATTTAAAATATTTTTGTTCTAAGCATAAGGAAGCCTACTTTATAGTCCCTGAGCAAGACGCTTTCTTACAGAGACAGACATGAATATATATAACTTAAGGGCAAATTTCCCTTTGCTTGTTACATACAATTAAACAAAACCATCATACCTTTTTACCAGTTTTCGATGGATACAGGGTATAACAGCGTGTTGAATGCGCATTTTTAATGCTCTATCGATGGTGAAAGGGGCGAAAGATTGAAGTGGGAGTGGATTGAGTGTGTGTATGCTGCACAGTTGGTATTGCATTAAAATTGGCTGCCCCTAAAAGTTCTAGATATAAACATTGATCCAGGCCAAAAAATTTCGGGGCATAGTCTTGGAGTGGCTGAATTTGGCTGCAAAGGTTGCCTGGGGCACAGCTCACACCCAATCGACAGGCAAGGCAAAAAAAGCACGCATATGCATAGTGAGTAGTGAGTAGTGGGTAGCTGGGTGTTGTCTGTACCACAGCCCCCTTCCACAAGCAGTCGGAGCTGCGAAAAGTGATGATGACATGGCCCAAATGGAAGTTTCGTGTATGTATTATAACTTCTTTAACTTGCGCTGCTCGTTTTTATACACACTTCTCTCCTGCTTTTGGTTTTAACTTGATATTTATTTCAATACCCTTTCAGTGGGCATTTTCAATTTGTCATGATATACGCCACACATCGAAGGAGACTTACGCAAATATACATACATGTCCATGTTGAACCATCCTCCTCCTACATTTGTCTTCCTGACCTCTTCCTGCCTGTATTTCGGTCGATTGAAAACAATCGGTCATCTATGCCACATGTCTACAGGGTATTTAATTTAGAGCGTTTCGTTGTTTGTTTCATTTTCTTCGTTGCCTTTGCTTGCTGCAGTCTGAAAACATAATCCTATATTTAAATGCTCTTAGTACATTCATTAGTATTTAGTCTTATTAACTGAACTATCGCAGTTTGTAGGCTACAAACTCAACTACCTCTGCTTGAGATGCCAGCAAAAGTGGCTTCTCCCTCTTCAGACCTTTAGCATAACTTAGTGCAAGGCATGTCTCTCTCGCGGTCAGTGGGGCGATTTGTTGTTCAATGTATTATTAAAATGATACTTGACGTGTTCAACGACATATCATCGAGAATGTCTTTGATGAGGACACCCACGCTGACATGTCACTGAGGGCGTCATCTAAGATCATTGCATCGAGCCAGATTTTCATCGGGGTACTTGTAGCACTTGTAGCACAAACACAACCATATGCACACACACATTGAAGTCCCAGACAGACAAAAAGTGTTAAAAAATTTTATTTGCGTACGCATAAAAGGCAAATAAACACCTGTCGGTGGATAGGGCGGGAAGAAGAAAAAGAAGTCTGTGCTTTTGTCTGTTGGAGCCTCTCTGTTGTAAAACGCTGACGTGGACTCAGTTGTTCCTGCTACCTTCATGGCTTGATGCCTTCTGCTGTCATTGCCCATGGAACTCATTACAGATGTACGTTTATGTGTTATTGTTTTTATTACTTTGCATAGGGTATTTAAATTTTCCTACAACGCTTGCAACATAGCTTGGAAATGTTTCTGGGAACCGAACCGTTTCAAAGTCGAGAGTCCAGTTTGGTAACAGTTTTTCGTTAAGTTAAATGTAATTGTTTATGACCTATTTATGTCTAGATATACATGTAAATAAGTAATTACCGAAAAAATGCAAAAAAAATACATGATTATATTATTTCCATCTTCAGGTAGGAGGGAGGCAGGCTGTTGTGTATACACGTCACTGAAAAAAAGCAAAGCAAGTAAAGAGCAGGAAGGAGTAAGAAAAATAAATAAAAGAAGAGAGAGAGAGAGAGTGAGAGACCAATCGAGAGAATGGAAGAGTAAAAAAGAGTGAGAGAGAGAGAGTTGAAAACTGTGATAAAGAGAGCCAATTAGAGCGCAGGTATGGCCAGAGAAAAGGTCTATTAGATTCCTAAAACACTAGAATGTATGAGAATCGTATAGGAGGGCATTATTTAAATATTAGTTGACTTTGTTTGGTATAAACTCACGTAAACATAGATGCATGCATGCATAAATACGTACGTACATGCATACATTCATAGATATATTCATGCATACAAGTTGTAGGGCATCGTTAAAAAAGCGTTATTTTTGATTTGAAGGGTAGCGGCAAGTAAACTTGACCTAATGTATATCCATATGTATATGAATGTATATCCATATGTACAGGCACACATACATACATACGCACATATACACAAAAATATATATACATGCAGCCATACATGCATACAAAAATACATACCTACACACATACATACATGCATATCTCTATATTTAAACCCGACTCACTGACTAGGAGCTAGAAAGCTGAAATTTTCACTGTAGTTACCTTATGTGATGTAGGTGCACGTAAAGACGGGGTTTCGGGAAACTCATTTTCTAAGCTCTTTGTTCAAATTCATTTGAGAGGTGTTTCGCACTTTTTGGAAAATCCATCCCTCCTTAGTGGAAATGGAGGTCAAAGATTTGGTGGGTGTCGTTTCGCCCTCAAATTCATTTCCAAGCATCTACATAAAAAATCATTTGAGACGGGTTTCACATTTTTTTCCGATTTGCTTCAAACTCATTTTCAAAGCTCTGCATAAGAATTTTATGAAAACGTGTTTCAGCGATTTGGGAAATTCCACCCGCAACAGTGGTAAATTGGCGGAAATCGTTTGTATGAAAGTTGTTTGTCGACCATCCACCATTTCGAAATCATTTTCAAAGCTTTTCGAGAACATTTACTTTACACGTGTCACAGTCAAGGCCGGAATATACCCGTAGAAGGGAATAGCTAAAAGCACGTTATTTTCAAAGTGAATTTTGTTTGAATTTGATATAACATATAACATACATCTACACATATATATAGTAAGTTAATATGCATATATGTACACTTACTTATAAGTCGATGGTATAAAAATTAAAAAGTTATTCTCAACAGTAATTCGTCCATGTTCCACACGTGCAATTTCCTAAAAAAGTAAAAAGTCTGGCAACCCAGCTCCTTGTTGTGTGGCTAACCATTCAGTCAATCAGGAAGCCAGCAAAGGGAGTTTTTTGTTCAACTCGAATTAGCTTAGCTAGCTCAACAAATTGTTTTATTGGACTTGAAGAGCATGCAAACTTCGTCGGAGCTAAGCGATGTGTGGCTTCTCGTTTTTTGCACCATATTTTCATAGCGATAGCAGGAGGAACCCGACAACAAAAACAAGCAGCGAGCAGCTAGTGCATAAATGGCTTTGGCTCCTGGGCGCCTGTTGGTGAACCGGCTGGATGGCTGCAATAAAGTTAACTTGATTAATTAGCGTTAAAATAGCACGCAACGGATTGAAGATTTAATGAATAAGCGTGCCATAAAAGCAGCTCGTCCTTTCTACTCATTTCAGTTCAGGTTTCCATTTAGTTTAGTGCAAAAATATATATAAAACTTTCCAGTTTTTATGTGCAGCTTTTTGAATGCCGTTCGCCTGTCGGCATTTAATTGAAATGCCATTGCGTATACGCAGCGATGCCAGGCCAGTGAAAACTCGCTTTAAGTGGAAAAAGTGCATAAGCCGGCATTAAAAATAAAAACGGCACTAGCAAGCTACTAACTTAATTGAAATTAACATTAAAGTAATGCCAGCTCCTGTCCAACTGGCAGCAAAATTAAATTCCCTGCTGCCGAAGAGCCAACAGCAGGGCAAATGCCCCAGCCATGGATCCGTTTTTGTAAAGCTGCCAGTGGATTCAGCCTGATCCGATCACGTATCATATAGCTGCCATCAAAGTATACCATGAAATATATTTTTATTTTTCAAGATATCTGCACCACAATCTAAACTTATTATGTTCTCATATTATTAACATTGTGTTACTACTTCCTATCAATTAAAATTGGAATGTTTTATTCAAAGTATGAAACTAAAAGGCTAGCCAGGGTCTAAATCAGCTAGGTTTGTGGCTGCGAAAAGCCAGGCTCACGAAACGAACTCTAAGGCAGCGAACCTCAAATCGAACCAGCGACTTTCTTGGCTGGCAGCCCATTTGACTGTGCCTAAGCTTCACTTGAGTTAGCTTCTGGTAGTTGAGAGTATTTTAAAGTCGACCACAATGAGACTTGAACAATTTAAATTATGCTGCCATTTCAGAGTATCTGGTTGCAAAAGTGCGGCTAACTTTTTCATTGTCAGTCCTTCAAATTTCAGCTTGAATCTGCAGCAGATCCCGGCTGCGATGTCAGTGCCAGGATTTTACTTAATGCCTTATTCGCCATCCAGAACATCTCAATAAGCCAAGTAAGTTGTGCCATTTGTTTTGGGCCATGTTTTCCTTTTTGTTTTTGTTTTGTTTTGTGTGACTAATTTGATTAAAAAGCACTTGGTGGGATGCTAAGCAGTACATTTCATTAGGCGGTATTCTATCAAATTCACGCCCAAACAATGACTGACTCTGCGGCCCAAGGCATCATTTTCATTTTCATTTTCATCCTCATCAACGTTTTCCTTGTTCTTGTCCTTGTTGCTGCTGTTGCTGTTGCTGTGCCTGACAGTTGTCAAATCAAGTCCCCAAAACCAAATACCTACCATTAATTTTGGCCACAGTCACCGCCAACAACAACAACAATAATCGCCCGGACTTGCCTTGGCCAGCGGAGCCATTACATTTAATTATCAGCGCGCTATGCAAATTTTTTGTGGCCTTAAATAAGAAAAATAATGCGCCGTGAAAAATTTAAGTCCAAAAGACAATTGGAGGCTGCTAAAGCGGCTCTCAGCATGGCCAACAAACGTAAACGAGATGTATGAAACTAAAAAAAATTCAAGTTACAAGAAGAACGTTTAGCTTTGGCGCGTCGAAGATTAAATACCCTTGCTCTTTTGTTCAAACGCTTTAATTCCAGCCGATTATAGTAGACTCAAGCAGATTAATGAAGCTCGTGGTTATTGAGTACGGCGAACATATCTTAAACACCAGCAACGTTTTCAACATAGATATGTATATATTTTTTTCAATGCTTCCTTGCCTTACATTTTACGAAAATGTCAGATAAAGATATTTTGTTCGAAACACCTAAACAGTGAAGTTCTCCGAAATTGATTAGATTTTTCACATATGTAAAGATTAAGTAAAATTCGTATGTTCCAAGTTTGTCAAAATATTTTAAGAAATAGAAAAATAAAATAAAATTTGTATGTAAAAGCTAATATTTGACCAATCCTTCTTAAAGAGCTATAGGATAAATATAGGATAAAGTAGTCCGAAATGGATAACAGTTTTCACTTATGTAAGGATTATGGTGAAATTCATGATCACCAAATTTGGTAAAGATATTTTAAATATTATGAAAATATAATCCTTTTTTATGCGCTTACCTCATTTGTCGCCCAATCCTTTCCTTAGAGCTATATGATATAGTAGGTTGATCTAAGCGACGCTGACATATTTGCAGCCTGGAATAAAAACACAGATATGTGTAAAGTTTCATTAGTTAGTTTGTTTGACATATCGAGTGGGCTGTTCATGATGATCAAGAAAACATATACTAAATGGCGTCAAAGATGTCTCCCTTTAAGCGTTGTACATTACATGAGAATATTATAATAGCCCCCGCAAGGGTATAATGAGAGTTGCGCACGGAAATTAAAATCGGCTTAAATAGATCTAATATAATATAAAAATATGAATAATAATAACATATAGTATAGGGCTCAAGGGGACCCTGGACTGTATTTCGCATGCCAATCAGCCACAGAGTCGACTCTCTCTGTAAAAGTTTCTACGACTGGGTACAGGGCATCTGGCAATCGGGCCCACCCGACTAGCGCTGGCTTAATTGTTTTGATTTGAGAATCTTTCGTTTTCCCCCTTAATTACTGTAAGAGCTTATGGTTTGTATTTGCACAAAGCTTTAACAAGAATACAAATATTTATTTAATTTTTTTTTCAAATTCCAACGATTTGTGCGTGAGAGTGAAACTAACTGACTTTATGCAGGGATATCCGCTGTCCGACCCGCTCACTGGACCCCATTGCTGTTTAGTTGTCAAGTGGAATGTGCTGACCATTGGCCGCGCTGGACAACGGAGCAGCAACTGTCTGGTCGCAATTACAAGAACTTTATCAAAAGCAAATTAAAATGGGTGACATCGGCGGCGGCGGCGGCAGCGGCGCCAGCAGCAGCAGCTGCCCTCCTTGGGCGGCAAACAAACAACCTAATTAACTTGTCAAAAATTCGGTCGCGTACCGGAAAAAATGGCAAAGGCAAACAAAAGGCAAAGGGAAATGGAAAGGCGACAGGCAACGCGGCAACGCGGCAGGCGGCGCGGCGCGGCGCCTTTTACTTTTGCAACGTGCCCCGACTTAAGTTCTATTAAAATTTCAATTACAAATTTTTTCCATTTGCCCAGTGCCTTGGTTGTTGTTATTGCTCTGTTTCGGCCTAATACTTATGTGCTTTAATTGTTGTTTTTATAATTATTATAATTATGATTGTTAGACAGCACACCCACGGGCTGTTTGCTAATGGAGGTCCTCAGGGGGCGCCACGCTAAAAAGTTGATTGTCTGCTTCACGTACTGTTGCTTTGTTCTTCCGGAGTACTTAAAGCATGCATACAGTATGAAAATGTTTTGAATTGTACCGGCCAGCACGGTGAATCAAGCCGAACAGCCACTATACTCTATCGAGGAAGTTTTGCGCATAAGTCAAAAATAAATTTGTTTCGGGCAGTCCTAGATGATTTGTCTTATGGAGTTACGCTTTCAGGCAGCGACAAAGTAAATTAAATGGGAGTTTACTTCAAGATTCATTGAGGACAAACGGATCAGCAAGCGGACAAAAGGAGGGGCAGAGCTAGACGAAAATTTCACAAGCCCTACATTATGTTTACATTTCGTTTAATGAAGAAAAGTCAATTTTACACACAGCAATAAAATATTTGTCGATTTAACAAACTGTTCGTTTGTTTTCGTATGGGAAATATATATTTTTATTAAGTTTCGCTTGAGGCGATCTAATCAAGATGAATAATAATTTATAATAGCTAATATGCTTTAAGCTAATTTTTAATTTAGACAATGTGTTGAAAGAGCCTTCAATTTGCCATGCAGACTAAACATGACCCACTCTAAACACCTTGCCCACCATCATTCCCACAAATTGCAAAAATGTATATTATCTTTAAAGTTTGAAAATCACAGTTCTCGGCTCGCTGTCTTAAAGTCACCAGGCCAATACAGAAGAGAGACTCTATGCGACTGAATAAAACGGTAATTACACGGTGAACAGGGTATTTCACAGTCGATTATACTTCTTTTGTGCTCCCATTTGTTATAATTTTAAAAATTGAATTAATTACAATGTGCATAGTGTACTTTAAATGTAAAAATTGCGCATACAAGAATCGGTTGCGTATACGTAATATGCGTCGTGATTGAATCTGAACTTGTACGCACATGTTATTGCGCAAGGAGTATTACGCAGTCGGATATACCCGAGTGCAGGGTTATGATTTCAATTTCAAAGTGTACATTAATTATAATATGTTTGAATTTAAAGGTAAATATTGCGCATGCAAGAATCGGTTGCGTATACGTAATATGCAACGTGACTGAATCTGAACTTGTACGCACATGTTATTGCGCAAAGAGTATTACGCAGTCGGTTTTACCCGCATGTGGCGCTCTTATTTTAATTTCAAAGTCTTAATTAATTATAATATGTGCGGTGGACTTTAAAGGCAAATATTGGGCATACAAGAATCGGCTGCGTATACGTAATGTACAAATGACTGTGCACAAGCACAAACATGTGAATTTGTATGCACATGTGGTTGCACAAGGCGGGCTGACATCACCTGCTCCTAGCTCTGGCCACTGACTGTGTGGCATGTGCGTCAGTAACATATAAATTTATATATATATATTTAGACAGCATGCAGCCTGCCAGCTGCATTTGGCACTCGGCTAAGAACGCGGGGCACGGGAAGGATGCCGTTGATGGTTACGAAGTGTGCGCCGCGAGCGCTTTTTCTTCAAGCAGCGTCACAAAATGTTGGGTAAAGACGTGTGTCGCTGACGGGCTGTGACGGTAATGCAACGTGCTACAGTTGCGTGCCGTGCCACGTGTATGTGCGCGTGCACTCTCGGCGCTGCGAGTGCCTGAGTGTGAGTTGTCGTTGCCGTTGTCGTTGTCGTTGTCGTCTGGCAATGTCTCCATTTGGCGTTTGCCCCTACTACGTGTCTATTTAAATTTGCACCGCTGATGCTGCACTTGATGATGCGCTATGTTCAAAAGATTGGCTATATTAGCTGTGCGTGTGCTTTTGTCAAAGCGATTCGTTTTGTGGCGGTTTAAAAAATCCAATTTATGCATATTCAGCTCTCATAGTCAAAGGCTATTTTGTACATTTAAATTCGAATTATTTAATATTTCATTCCAATACTCATAAAAATTTCAAAACAAACAGCAAGAAATACAATATTCAATTCTGGAATATTGTGCTGCAAGCCCATCAAAAAATTAATTTGGTTCTATTTTTGGTTTGAACCAGTGTCTCCTTCAAAGGTTCAAGAACCAGTTTGTCCACATCCAGTCACAATATTTCAAAAAAAAAAATTCTATTAATGATAAAGTAAATAACAACAATAATAGTATAGTATAGGTAGAGTATTCAATAGTTTTAAATTGTCTTTTATTTTTTGTCACTCGGTTTTGGTTGCATTCTTTTAAGTTGGTTGTAAATTGAATTGAAATTATTTGGCAAATGGCAGCGTTGCATGTGGAAACGTTGCAGCACTTTATGCAAATCCAGTGACAGATTTTCACGCCCTTCTGGCAACAGCCGCACCTCACTCCGCGCGGCCCCTCCATGCCAATGCCTGCGTGTGTTGAGAGCGTAATTGAATAGTGCAGTAAATGCGTCTTGGAATGCAGAAGATATTGTTACACCCATATGAAGCGTAGAGTACATCAATTTGCTGTGCCCGGGCGTTAAGCGCCACTTTGTTTGCCGTTTGTGCGTCATTTTCAGCGATGGAAGAACGTCAGCATCGGCGCCGGTTACACTTATACGCATTTAAGTGATTCAATGCGAAGACCACAAAACCGCAAGAACATCATGCAAATGACATTGGCATTGTCAGCGGCCAGAGCCAGGAACAGCGCGCTGGGAGGTCGTCGTCGTCGTCGTCTATTTTGCGTTATGTACTGCACAGCGGAACTGATTGCACCACCAACATCTATTGACGTGGGCATTGTGGATGTTATATATGAAGTAGTTAGATAATGCACATTTTCCGTTAGCCTAGCATTCAAGTTCCCTTCAATTGCAGCCGAAAAAAGGTTGTACAAAGAGCCCATTTACCATACACTAAGCTCTGTTTGCCAACTCAAGCTCCAGCTGAGTTATTTGTGGGATGAGAACTCAATGCTATCGAGCCTGGCTGAGTGGTTGAGAAATTACATACCCTGTTACAGGCAGCTGGAGGGTAGTCCGACCTCGTTTATAACATACGACGATGAGCTGAGGGCATGCCTGTCTGTCTTACATCGGCAGAATCCTTTTATTCTATGTATATATTCTCGTATACCATAGATATAAAGTATTTAGTAACTTTTTTCGATCCCTCCCGCCACTTTCATAATATCGAAGAATACGGATTTAAGAATTGGCTTTTTCCTAGCCATAACTCGAAGATTTGCCCAAAAATCGGTCCAAGTGATATTTTTATTAAGGCAAGGAACTGCCCGCCAGTTATATTAAATGGCTCCACTATACCAGTTAATGACTTTGTAAAATACTTGGGAGTGTATATGGACCGAAGACTCACATGGAAGCTTCATATAAAATCAAAACAATCACAGCTCAAAGCGAAAAATAGAAAAATGTACTGGCTATTAGGAACGTGCTCGCAACTGAGTCTTGAGAAGAAAGTTCATCTTTACAAGACGATTCTTAAACCAGTGTGGACATACGCAATGCAACTATGGGGAACAGCAAGCAACTCCAACATGGAAATCCTGCAAAGGTACCAGTCTATGAACTAAGAACTATCAAAGGCGCTTGTTGGTATATGAGCAACTATAATATTCATAAAGACCTAATCATGCCCTTTGTCAGAAGTGAAATAAGTAGATATGCTGTGAGGTATATAAAAAGATTGCACAACCATAAAAATTACTTGGCTCTGGATCTTTTAGACAGTAGTATGGACACATACGTTATACGTTCTGGATCTTCAACACATAAATTAGGTTTACAAACTAATCTCTATATATATAACTGTTTGTCCTGACTGACTGACGGACTGACTGACTGACTGACTGATTGGTGATCAACGCACAGCCCAAACCGTAAGAGCTAGGAAGCTGAAATTTTCACTGTAGCTACCTCAAGTGATGTAGGTGCACGTTAAGACGGGGTTTCGGGAAATTCCAAGTGTGGAAAAATCGCGAAAAACGTTTGTATGTAACTTTTTTGTTTACCATCCAATCGGCCTCAAACTTATTTTCAAAGATCTTTGTTCAAATTCATTTAAGGGGTGTTTCACACTTTTCGAAAAATCCGTTCCTCCTTGGTGGAAATGGAGGTCAAAGATTTGGAGGGTGACGTTTCGCGCTCAAGTTCATTTTTAGAGATTGTCTGATTACGCAGCCAAAACAACTGGAGCGACCTCGCAACTGATAAGAGCAGCATCTTAACTTTATCTTATAATACTCGCTCTGCAAAGCAATTGCCTAAATTTCGCTCTTAAGAATTCATTTACATAGAGCTGCCGCTCTTCGCTGTAACGATCGTTTTATTGCCCTAGCTTTACTTATGCGAAGGCCTCGATGCTGCGCATCGAGTTAGTTAAGTTAGTTCGCTTCATGCATTTGGTACGCATCGGCCAGTTGCATTACTCAAAATTATAACTAATAATTGTCGCTTCGCTAAAATTGGCACGTACTAATTCGGGTTCGCTTGCCTATATATAAACTATTGTTCTTAAATAATAAGCACAGACCAATTCGGGTCTGCCTGCTTCTCGTAACTTTAAGAAATATAAAAACAATTTTGAACACAAAAAATAAATAGTTAATTATTTCTATTTGTGAAAGCTATTGAAAAAGCTCAATAGCGCAACAGAGATCTATAAGAAAAATCATTTGATTCGTATTTCATACTTTTCGCAGAATTCAAACTTCTTCGGGGGGAATGCGATTTAAAGATTTTTGGGCGAAGTTTTAAGTTGTGTCCGATTTGCTTCAAACTTATTTTCAAAGCTCTACATAAGAACTTAATAACTACGTATTTCAGCGATTTGGAAAATTCCACCCGCAACAGTGGTAAATTGGCGGAAAACGGTTGTATGAAAGTTTTTTGTTTACCATCCGATCGGCCCCACACTTATTTTCAAAGATCTTTGTTCAAATTCTTTTAAGGGGTGTTTCACACTTTTCGAAAAATCCGTTCCTCCTTGGTGGAAATGGAGGTTAAAAATTTGGAGGGTGACGTTTCGCGCTCAAGTTCATTTCCAGAGATCTATAAGAAAAATCATTTGATACGTGTTTCATACTTTTCGCAGAATTCAAACTTCTTCGAGGGGAATGTGATTTAAAGATTTTTTGGGCGAAGTTTTAAGTTGTGTCCGATTTGCTTCAAACTTATTTTCAAAGCTCTACATAAGAATGTAATGAATACGTGTTTCAGCGATTTGGGAAATTCCACTCGCAACAGTGGTAAATTGGCGGAAAACGTTTGTATGAAAGTTATTTGTTTACCGTCCGATCAGTTTCAAAATCATATCAAATTTTGTTGAGAACATTGATTTTATAACATACGTGCCACGGACAAGGCCGGGTTATAGCCGCTAGTGTAATATATATTGTTGGAGCTAAAACAATACTGTCTTTATACCTTAACTTGCTAAACAATTTGTTTATTGTCAGATTGACAGATTACAAATAAAATATGGGATAAAAAAACAAAAATAACTCGAAGATGATTGTAATTATAATAAAATTAATTGTAATCAAATTATAAAATGCTTAAAAACCAAATAGTCGCAAAATTTTGTAAAATCATTTTCGTTGATCATCTTGAATCTTGAAATATAACCAATATTTTATGCCACTTCCCGTGAGCACCAAAGCTCCCTTATAACAGCAATATGAAATTGGGCATAGGGTATCACCTAGTTGAGCACTTCTGCCTGAAGCTAGTATACTTGGCCTTGGCTCTTACTTTAATCCGAGTTGAGCGGCAGATTTGGACGAGAAACAGGAAAGTAATACGCTGTACATAATTATGCGTAAATAATAAATTTCGCTTTATTGAATTTCATTCCATTAAAATATTACCACATAGTGAGATGTGTGTACTTGCAACGTTCTTGCTCTTTATAAGTGTGTGTGTGTGGGTGCGTATGTTTGTGTGTGTTGTTTTTGCTGGTTTGCACATGTATAATAACGCCTTAGTAAATTCATGTTGTAACTTTTTGCGTTTGCATGCTCATTAAATCTGTTACATAAATTATATTCATTTTCAATATACAGCAACACAAGACATTGGGGGTATTCCGTCAATTTTTCGCATATCAGCAACAGCTGTGTTCAAACTTCACGAACTGGACAGTCGCCAGTTGTAATATTTTCAAGAAAATTAAAAACCTGAACTTAAAAATGTTTTTCTTTCTAAATCAGTTTCTTAGAGAGCATGCCAAACGATATATTTATGCATATATGTATACGTATATATTTTCTTTGTTTATTTCCATATGTGTATCTGTTCTTGGTTTGTGCTAAAGCCAACTAAATATGTTTTTCCACTTACGTTTGAGTCGTTTATTGAATAAGTATCTTGGTTAAGCCGAAAAGATTCTACAATACATATACTATGTACATTCAATACTGCATTTCATTGCATTTTGTGTGATTATATTTATTCATTTTCAATGTGTTCTTGTTGCTTTTGAAATAATTTTGAAACCTATTTGATGTTGCGTGCATTGAAAGTGTCGGGCTCTGGAAACAAAATTTTCGGGTTTGGGGATTAAGAAAAAAGCCATCTATTAGCGTTACGAGCTTTCTAGAACCTTGCTTCTAACATTGGTCAAGCCATAAAAGCCAAACTACAATCTGGAAATAATAAGTTGCATTACACGTATTACATATATTTGATCGGTATTTCTAGGTTTTCAATATTCAATGTTGTTCTTAAAAAAAAAGTGAAGCATACATTCAGGCTCTTTAAATAACTATATCTTATTTCCACAGCTCCTTCAGGTCTGTCTGCCTGTGCTGTGTGTGTCTGTGTGTGTGTGTGTGTGTTTCGTGTAACTACGGTCGCGTTAATGTGGTTGGTTGTCTGTGTCATTTACTATCATACACCAAAAAAATTTTAGCTTATATTTAATTTTCTTTTCATATTTTTTTTTTAATATTTTTGTCTTTATTTTAATTTTTTTTGCATGTTTTTTTCTTCAATTTTTGTAATTTCCTATAACTTTCTTCTCGTTTAGGTTCAATATGCAAGAGTTCTTATCCAAGACCCGCAAAAAAGTCTGGAATCAAACAAATTTTAAATCTTTTTAGTTTTCATTTTTTTTTAGGCTTTTTCACCTGCTCTCAGATGCGAATCAAAATTAGAACTAAGTACAGTACACATCGCTCGAAACTTATGATTTAATTCAGAAGCAACTACTGAAATTTATGTCTATATTTAGTTTTAGATAAGCAATGGGAAACCGGCTTAAACCAAGGCGAAAGAAAGATATTTTTACGGCGATTTGTATGCGCATCGTTGATCGATTAATTGCGCCCGATTACCGATTACCGATTACCAAAAAATCGTTGATCAGTTTTGCTTGAGAGTCATAAACTTGCTGGGTTTTGATTTTTCCTGTGTATAGCCGTATTCTAATTACTTCTGCTTTCATAGCATTGACATGCTCAAACAGAAACTCGAGTCGAAATCCTTTTTCTTTTCGCGTTGGTTTAAACTGGTTTTCCATTCTTGTATGTTGCTGCTGCTTCCGTTTGTGGTTGTTTTTCTACTTCTACTGTAACGTCTCTTGCGTTCCCTCGATCTTCCCGTTGTAGAGCGGCTTAAGGCATTGGAAAGTGATTCTGCTCGAAGTCTTTGTGTCGTTCTCCGAGCAACTTATGGGCGCTGATGTTCTCCAGCCGTCGATCCGTGATGGCCACGAAGGGCAAACGCTGCTTCCGGCTGGCTGCGGACGATGAGGAGAGGGAGTTGGATGCGCCAATGCCATCCACGACACGATGATAGACAAACGAGTTGAGCGGCGAGGATGGCGGCATCGGAGTGCTATCATCGTCATCAACAGAGCTGGCGGCAGCCGGGGGAGCAGCATGCCAGCTGCTCTGACCGCGTCCGGCGACATTCGCCACAAACTGTGCGCTGCGGCTGCGCGGCGTGCCCAAGAAGCTGTCCGTTATGGCCGGGTAGAGGGGCAGCTTAAAGAGTGCCGGCTTTGGGGTGGAATGTACGGCGGTGACGTCGGCGGCGGCAGCGGCGGGCGGCGACTGTGGCAATGCTTTGGTGTCCATTTCCCTTTGCCAGAATTCAACGGTAGCTGGCTGGCGATGCTCATCATCATTCAATTGCTTCTCCTCTTCGGGCAGATGGTTGGACAGGCTGCTGGTGAGCGTTGCGGGCGTCGTCGTTGTTGTCGTCATCATCGTGGTGCTGCCGCTGTGCTGCTGGGCAAAGAGATCTTCGTAGCGCTGCTGATAGCGACGTCGCTTCTGCTTAACGTAATCATCGTCCAGTCGTATGGGCGCCGATTGGTGCGGACCCGGCTGCAGCTGGGAGCCGCTCCAGAGGCCGCTGAACGGCGTGGGCGTAGCCGGCGGCAATGTTCCCTCGAGCAGATTGAGCAGCTGTTTATTGCGTCGATTGTATTTTTTGATATACGGTGGCAGATTGGCCTCCTCGCCGTGATCCTGCTGTGCCTCCTCCAGCTCGGCAGCTGTCTCATAGTCATCGTCCGCATCGTAATCGGTGTAGAGTTCCGGATGAGCTTCGCGATAGTGTTCGTCGTACACCTGAAACTGTACGCGTGCCAGATGCGGCCACTTGGCATAATAGCGCTCCAGCTGCTCCAGCTCGGTGATCTGATGTCCCAATTGCGGCTTTGGTGGCGGCAGCGGCGGCTCTGGCGTTGTAGCCGGTGCCGCTGACTGAGCCGCCGTTACCTTGCGCTGATATGGACTCGGTAAGCGCTGCATGCGAGCATGCTTGTGATGATGCTGGTGATGATGATGGTGCTTCACATGATGATGGTGCTTCACCTGGTGCTGCGGCTGCGTCTGCATCACCTGCTGCTCCTGCTGCTCCTGCTGCTGTTGCTGCTGCTGCTGCTGATGCTGTTCACTGCTCTTGACGCCATTGCGCAGCACTGGACTGATGCGTCGATACCAGTTGCCATTGTCGTTTGCGATTAGACGTTCCATTTCCGTATGATGAGTCTCCAGCGGCTGCGGCTGTATATCCTCCTGATGGTCGTAGTAGCTCACTTGACCCTCGTAGAAGGGTTTGGGCGTCATGCGTTGTGGTCGCACGCCCAAGGCAAAGATCGGCGCTGCATGGGAGTGTCTCTCTTCCCGCTCCTGTTCCTGTTCCTGCTCCTGTTCCTGCTCCCGCTCCTGCTTCTGCTGCTTTTCCTGTTCACGCTGCCGTTGCCATACTCGCTCGCGTTCCTCCCGCTCCTTGCGCAGCTTGAGCGCGTACCTGGGGGTTATCTTGAAATTGTGCTTGAGGTAGTCCTTGTAGCGCTTCTTGTGGCTCTTGTGACCAATCCGGCGATTGCTGCGCCGCAGCGCCTTAAAGCGTTCAAAGGCCGATGGTGACTCGGTGGTGGTGGCATCTGCAATGGAAATTAAGAATCGCAATGGGTATGAGTAAAGGAAGAAATTGTGAGTCTCGGCACGATGCGCTCGCTCGGAAGTAATAGATTTCTATTAGTCCCGGGGACAACAAATCGCCATATTTGTGGATGGCTGTTGCTGTTGCTATTGCCCGTATTGTTGTAGCTGTTGTAGCTGTTGTTGTTGCTTATGTGACCCTCATCTAAGACCACAAAATCCGTTGCCCATAAGACCACAATTCATTTCATTTGATTGTGCATAAAAGTGCGGCAACCTCGCTATCAGGAACCCAACCCAGCCCAAAGTCAGCGAGGTGCGCTTAAAAGCTTTCCGAACGTTTTAAATTCGAAGTGTAATATAAACGGAACGAAAGCAAATAAAAGCCCAAAAATGTATTTGTTTTTATTATATATACTTGCAGGAGATAGTTTAGACTTTATTAAGGATATAGATATCGAGGCCGAATCAAGTATTTGCCAAGTTAAATCATTGGATTTATTAGGCCATATTTGTTAGATGTCCATATTTTATGGAGATCAAATATAGAAGTTCTTCATGAAAATATTTTCAGCTAAACGGGCAATTATATTTAAATTATTTTTTATTAGGAAATTTGATTGATGTCGTAAGTTATTTATAAGTTTTGATTGCAACAACTTTTTGGATATACATATGTAAATACTATGCCCAATATTATCTTTTTCGCAATATTCCCATACATCATGACAGATTGAACCGCCCTCAGGAACAGAGCACACACGGACGAAAAAAACACACTCACACACATAACGAATATCCTGAGACTGGCTTAAGTTGTGGCCAAGCAAAGGACCTCTGGCAGTCTAGGCACGTTTCAGGGACGACTCCTCCACTACAATGAATGCAGTGCGAAGTTCATTTTGTTTTTTTATTTTTTTTATTTTTGTGCTGATGTTTCGGGTGTGGGCATGTGCGGAGGGGCAATCCTCGAGACATGTACTACTTGGACAGTACCAAGCCACACAATATATGCCGTTTTGTTGGCTTTATTGCTGCAGGCAGGCTGACAAAAAAAAAATAAAAAACAAAAAACAAAAATGAAAAAGCTTCTCAGAAAACAAAACTGTTGTAATAAAAAGCCTGCCCATGGGACTTTGGTGTTCGGTTGGACGCCAAAGCTCATTCCGTTTGATTTCTTGCATTTGCATAAGTTGTGCAGGCCCCATAAACTAATTAAGGCCACATGCGAGCCGACATTGGAGTATTCACATTTGCACCCATATTAAAGAGGTTTTTCGTTTTTCAAATATGGCCGAATTTTGCCATATTTTGGTGTACACCGCCCCCGGGGTGTCTGCATTCAATTGGGGTGTGCTCAACATATTTTCAATTTACGGTCCACAGTGACTGTCCCTTGCAGGACCCAGCATCGGTGGCAGCTTAGTGCATTGCAGTCCTGTCCAGCTAACCAAATCAAAAACAGCAAGGCTGCCCCACGCGGATGAGGCCGACTAGCAGATACGCTAAACTGAATGCTGAGCTGCCTTCTTCCCATGGGAAATGCACTCTTGAATAACTTCGGTGTTTCTAGCCTGAACTTTATGAAAGGGCTAGATGGCAATATGGCATATCAAAGTGTTTATATACAAAGGCTATATCTCTAAAAGAATATTCCGTTTTGGGGAGAATAAAGGTAGGTTTCAAAAATATGAAGTACATTAATTTAATTCCTCTAACTCTTATAGGCACCAAAATGTGCCCCAAAACCAGGAAATGCAGTTGAAAAAACTGAATCTGTGCGTGAAATAGAAGCACGTACGTTCCAAATCCCAGACATACTAGATCGATTGACACCTTATGGCTTGTTGCCTGTAATGTTTTGGCCTGTAACAAACATTTGGCGAAAATCATAATGTCCTCTTTTAGGCATGTTTAATGCGTACAGGGCATAGAAGAGACCATAAACCGAAACCAAATCAAAGTATGTGAGTACGGGACGCCAAGCCGCAGCTTTCAGCCAAACAGTGACAATAATTCCACAGCAATTTGTGAAATAATTTGAATTTGATGCCAATCAATTATAGATTATACACAAAACTGGTTAACAAATTATAAATTTGGCCAAATATTTTTTACCGAAATATTAAAGTTTAACCAGAGTTATTTAATATGAATTTTCAAGCAATTAAGCATTCAAATCGCGGTCATAAATATTCGATATTCAATTTTGGTCTTAATCTAAAACCGAGGCGCTTTAGATTGTTTAATTGGAACAATAGAAGAATACGAATTAAATTTGCTGGAATTCTTTTATTTATTTTCAAGGAATTTCAATAGTATTTTCCGTTTACTAATTGCTTATTGTTATAACCCACTGTGCGGCTGCTTGGCATTCCTCATGCTCGCTCTGAATGTGTTTGTGTTTAGCTTGCATTGTCTAATACCATTCCGACTGCCCCTCACTCTTTTTCCCTCGCCGTCTACACTGACTATGCCGAACCGTGTCCCGATTGCAGTCCCTGCGTTCAGCCCGGGGCTTACTGTATATCTTTAGCTGTATATCTATTTTGCTGGCATCTGTTTTAATACCCTGTACCCATTGATAACTAGTGAAATTGGGTATGTTGCGGCTGTCTCAATCTATGCAACAGGCAGAAGGAAGCATCTTATACATATTATTGTTCAGGACGACGAGCTGAAGCCCATCTGAAGAGCTCGAGGAGCTTGATTTGTTACAAGGCTTTTAAGTATATGTATATCGAATATGAAGACACCAAACGGAAGAGAGAGAAACTTCTAAAGGTATAGCTTTGTGCTTACGTATGTACCCACACTTGAATGTCATTTTCAAACAGGGAATATATAATGAAGATCGGACTATTATCACCGAAGTTACTTCGGGCTTGTGTGTGTAGACCGAAAGTTGGATTGCAGGGTATTTGCTAGTCGGCCACTCCCAACTTGAGCGCTCTTACTTGTTTTGGTCTGACTTTGTACAAGCTTTGGCACTCACAAAATACCCAAATGACTTACCCGGATGATAACGCAATGCAGATTCCGATTCCAGTTGTGGCGCCCGCTGCTCTCCGTTCTCATCGTCCTCGAAACGAAAGTCCTGCTGCTGCTGCTGTTGTTGTTGTTGTTGTTGTTGTTGCTGTTGCTGCTTGGTTTCATTTATTGTCTGGCCCAAGTAGCTGCTCAAGTAATTGGCTTGTGATTCGTTGGCAATGTCTTCGCTGCTTCTCGGATTCTCTCCAGCATCGAAGTAGTGCAGCTCTCCCACGTCGCTGGACTCCATTTGAAAATCTGTGTTGGGGTTCTCGTGATGGTGCGTCCAAATTCGGCCTACGTCGTAGTTGTTCTTGTCATAGTATCTACCTCCAAGCCAGGCATTAGTATTGGCGCCGCTGCCATGTCGCTTCTGCTTGCGTCCAATGGGCGGCGACACATTCCGCCTACTTGAGCTGTTCGATGTGCCTGCTGCTGTTGTTGTTGTTGGATCAGCAGCTACGGTAGTTGGTTGGTTTGTTGTTGTCGCTGTCGTTGTGGTGCTGGTGCTGGTGGCCGGAGACGTAGTCTCCCTTGCTGCTGATTCATCATTGTCAATTGTGGACATAATGTTTTCCGCCAATACTTGATCATTACCAAAATTGTCCTCAATATCGCCGATTGCCATAATGTCCTCGCCAGCCACATTCCCAGTTGCTTGCAACGTTGATTGGCCCGGCGCTTTATTAAATTTTCGTTCATTTAATATTTCAATGGAATCAAACAGCTGCTCCACACCAGCCTTCTGTGGCTCTCGCTGTCGCTGCCATTGCCGTTCCGCATCATCCTGCCCTGCAACACTCTCCATCTGCTGGCCTGGTCCGTTGCCATTTGCCTGCTGCTGCTGCTGCTGCTGTTGCTGCTGTTGCTCCTTTTGGCTCTGTTGATTTTGCTGTTCGTGCATGTTCTTAAATTTTTTATACGCAAAACTTTTGCTGCCAAAGTTCGCGTTTGGCTTCTCATCCTCCACATTGTCCTCAGCCGTGTCCTCAGCCTCCTGCTCGTTGTATTCCTCGTCCTCGTTGCTGTCCTTGTCGTTTTTGGCCTTATCGTTGTTGTTGTCTTTGGCGCTGTCGTTGTCGTCACCGGAAGTGGATTTTGTAGCTGACGCTGTCTCTTCATCTGCTTCTTCTTCATTGGCAACTCTCTTCGGCAGCATGCTCTCTTTATTGTTTTTCAATTTGTAGTTGTAGTGGTTTTTATTGTTGTTGTTGTTGTTGTTATCGTTGTTGTTGTTATGGTATTTCTTCTTGACTGTCTTGCCATCTTTGGCAAGGTAAACAGTGAAATTCCTTGAAGTGGGCCTTTGAGATTCAAGTATCTGCAAGAATACAAGCGAACAATGCGAGAACGTAAAGACAATAAAAGCCATTCCCAATCCCATGCCCATTCCCAAATGCACCATGCTGCATACCTATGTACTATCTATATACATATATTTATCTATATATATTTATATGTATATATATAGGCTAAGGGGCGTGTCTGTTGCTGCAGCAAAAAAAAAAAAACAATAAAAAAAATAAAGTGGCAACGACTAAAAGGAAGGAACACACCGAGTTAGTTACTCAGTTACCCAGCCCAGACACATGTGCGACAACAAGAGGCAAGTTTCGTATTGCCTGCAGACGTCTTCAAAGTTGCCGCCAGAACTGTCTGTCAGCTGAAACCGAGTGCAAGCCGCTGATTAGATGCGAATGTGGCAGCCATGCGAGCATCTATGAGATTGCATTTGTCCAAACGATTAAGCCCAAGTGCTTCGGCAAATTCGGTGAAACTTTGCAACTGAATCTAGTTGCCAGACAATGAAGTTTGTTTTCGGATGACAACTTCTTGGCCACAGTCTATATATATATTATTTTAGGAGATTTATATGGGAAATATATAATATACACGCAGTCCTCGGTAGATGAGCTGTCTAAGTGAGCCAATTATTCGGGCAACTAAACAATGCAAATCGAGGTTCGAATTCCCAGCCCAGTTTAAGGTCATGGTAGTGAATGCTATTTAAAAAGTGCAACTAATAATAAAAAAATTATAAGAATAAATTTATAGTAATAATAAAATAATAATAAGAAAAATAATTAATATAAAATTAACAATAATCATAATAATTATAATATTTATTGTGATAATAAAGTTGCAAACTTTAAGCTCTTGACTGATGGCAACTCTTTTTTCCTTTTCCTCCAGACAGCATTGAAAATAAATACGCTTTGCATGAAAAGCTTAATCTAATGGACTCCATGGCGGAAGTGGCTGGCTGCTTGGAATGCACACAACTTTGTTTTATACCCTAGTTACGGATATTAAAACTTTGTGATAAAATGTGTTATGCATTGAAGTATATATAAATTCTATATAGCCAGCTGAGTCGATATTCTATTCAAACGAGTCTCTCTCATTAAATGATGTGCGAAATCCTTTCGATATCAGACTACGTTATCACTATAGTAAAAATCTGTAAGGTATCTTTACCGAACTCAACATATACGAGCTTTGCCATTTTAGTTCTGCAAAACAAGGGTATTTAAACATCGGCTTGGCATTCTGTCTGCTTTTTATTGCCATAGGCTTAGATGGCTGGTCTGGCTGACCGGCTTCAATGATGATTTCAAGTTGACCCCGTTGGGCCAACGATTCGGCCAAGCATGCTGCATATTTAAAGCAATCATTCAGAAAAGTAATTTGACTCAGCTAGCACATTGTGCGACATTTCAATGCGTTCCCCCTTTGCCTCTCCACTTTTCTGATGCTGTCCGTCCGTCAGTCTGTCTATCTATTTTTCTTTTTGTAACGTCATGTATGCTGTTTCAATAGAACTGACCTCATTTGAAACACTTACTGACTTACAGCACCCATGCAGCAGCTGCACACACATATGCACACAGTGCTTAACATACTCTGCCTATACTCACAATATCAGCCGCATCGGAATCGTCAGCTTCGTCATCCGCAGGCTCGGCATATTGCAGCTGGGAGGCCGCATCGTCTACAATGTCGCCATCGTGCTGGTCAAATATGTCCTCGGGTATGGTGGCCTCAGCTTGCAAATTGAAATCTGTAAAGAAAAACGCCACAAGAAGTAAGCTATGGGTTAAACCATTTGCAAGACTTGTATTCGCACAAGGCAGTCACAGGAAACGGTTGCTAAAATCGAAGATACCCTGTATCATGCGTGATGACCTCTTTTCGTCAACAGCGTTTTTTTAGGGCATTTATAAGGCCTTACAAGTATAGCAGTTGATCGAGGACATGTCATTGAGCATGTCTACCAGCAAAACACAACCGCTAAGTTGTTGAAAAGATCTTAAAGAAAAAAAGATTTTATGTTTAGGTATAGGTTCGACCTCTTTTTGGTACATGGTAAATAAAAAATAGACACTTGAGGTTCGAACCGGTTGATCTTAAAGAATGCTAGCAAGTGCTCGACTAGGAGCTACCCTATATTCAGGTATTATCTACCGCAAAATTAATGTACAGGTCAGCGTAGGCATTTTCAAGCACTTTTTCAATTGCACAAATGTTGTATGAGTCTCTTCTAGCGTTTTATTTAAATAAAAGTAAGCTGCTTGAATTGACTTCCACTTTTGAAAGTAGTCTCTGTGCCCATTGAAATATGAATGCATATGCATGTAATATATAGATATATATATATATATATGTATATATACATAGCAAGAGATATATAGATATGCGTCTCTAGTGGTGATACATGTGTGTGCATAAGTGTGTGTAGGATATGCATGCATGACCTGAAAAAAGAGGGTTTACTCATAGTTGAATGGATAAGAATTTAGCAAAAAGCTATCCCTTGAGTGTGTGTGTGTGTGTCGGTGTTTGTGAGTGTTTGTAAGTGTGTGGGTTTACATACATATATATGTATTTCTTTTATGCGCTGTCATTGACTGAATTGCCATTTGGGGAGCTCGCACAAACACACTACTTGGAGTCTCGCTGCATACAAGCTTCAAAAATAAAAAGGAATAAAAATATGTTGTGTGTCTATGAGTGTGTGTTAGTGTGTGTATGTGTGTGTGCGAAACGATAAAAGCCATCTTAAATTGCGAGTAAAATGCCTGGCCATGATCTGCATAGAAACATAACAAACCATATACAAGTAAGCACCAGACAACAGACATATCTTTATATTAAAAATCTTCGATAATAAAAGCTCTGTAAAGATTTTCCAAATTCCGCAAACTGAAACAAAATTTCAATTTTTTGTTTTGGGTTTATCGTTATCTGAATAGTAGGCGCATTATTTCCGAATCTGTATTTGTTATTATGATATGATGGCAAAGTTCTTGGCTGTTACTTTGAAGTTAATTAAACTAAACAGCAAGGCTATAAGCCAATTTATATTGTATATTAAAGGGAAAATTAAAGCAAATCACCGGAACCTAAGCATAAGGTTATTTTCTAAAAATGGTTTGGTTCAAAATGAAAAACTTTTGAGGGAGTCACAACAGCAAAGCATAAATAACTTGAGCTCCAACCATGGGATACATCCAGCTGCAAGTTTTCGATAGAGATCAAATTTCGCCCGCAGCTTCTAAATGAAAATATCAATACTTTCAATAGAATGGGCAGCTATAAAGTAAATTAAAATGTTGCATATGTTAGATAGATTTGAAGTAAAACCTGGGTTCATGGATGTGGACACCAGGTTCACGAACGGAATCTTAAGGCAGGGAGCTGGTTGAACTTCTGGTTAGAATTGATTAATTGATTTTAACTATATGTCAACCTGGCCATATTCAACAATATTTCTGGAAAAAACACATTATCAATTAAAACGTTTAACATTATAAATTTGACCCGGGCAACGCCGGATAATTATTTTAAGTACACAATAAAATGATAAAATGATGTTACAAAATACAATTTAAAGACAATCGAATATTCCCTTTGGAGCGTAAAACACCAATAGAGAACTTTACGGAATCGGGAGTGTCGGGAGTTAACCAGCTGGAGGCCACAGGCTGTGGGTGGCGGGGGTGAAAAAATTCGATCTAGGAAAGCCAAATATTTTTGCTGAAAATGTAAATCTTTGATTTCACTTGTTATTTGACTTAAATTATTTGCAGCTGCCTTTTGAATATTTTATCGATGTAATCGCATTTGGAATGTTGTTTGGCAAAATCAATGTAATTGCTGCTAGTGTATACCCTGTGTATTTAACAAGAAAAACACAGCATCCTGTTGCCATTCATAGAATTATGAATTTCGGATGCGTAGTGACTAATTAAATTCCTTTGACTGGAATTAAATTAACCAAAGACACATGCTGCCTTTATAGACCCGGGGGAGAGTCTCGGAAAAGGTTGGAAAAAATCTGCGAACAAAATCACGCACATGGTTTTAATGTCCCGGTGGCGCTCTGTGGCGACACGTTGCGAGGCCCACTTGTCCTTCGCTCCTTATACTCTCACTACCCTTGACTGCCCATCCCTCCCAACAAACGCCAGGCCCCTGCGCCCCGTACATCAGTCAAGCGCTGCATTGAGGTTATCGTCGCTGGGCTTTGCTCATCCAACGCTTTTGTTGCTCAGCTGTCAAGTGAAGGGCCAAAGCGGGGGACGGGGTTTGGGGAGGGTGTGCGGTGTGCTGATGGGTGGTTGGGTGGTTGGGGGCTCAGCCCTGTTCTCGCCAGCTGCTTCATGCCATAATGAATAAATGTCGCATTAATTTTCACGCAGCACTCTTTGGGGGATGGCCGACGGCCTGTCCTGGTGTTTGTGTGTGGGGGTTGGGGGTTTGGGGCTTCGGCAGGTGGGGTCCTGCCACTCTGAGCTTGACCCCGGCACGTTCTCTGCTTGTTTTCCATCAGCTCCAGAGGCAAACAGCACAAATCCATTGCATAGCCTTGGCACACAATGCCCACGTTTTACACTGATTTTCTCTATGTATGCATTTGTCTGTCCGTAAGTCTGTCTGTCCGTATGTCTGTCTGCCTGTCTGTCTGTCTGTGTGTTTGCTTATATCTGTATATTTTACACAAAAGCGCGTGAACAAACTGATACCCCCTCTATCGCTGCATGAGTATGCATATTTGAATGTTGTTGCCCTCTGGAGTTTAATTATTATCCTTGTAATGATCGTGTTGCTTATTCAAGTATCAAAAGCTGGCCAACTTGCCACGCCCCACCATTGAAATGCCCTGCCATGCCTACAGTTTAGACTAATTACAAGCTACAGTTGCCAGGAGCATCCAACTGTTTTCCGGGGCGCCACATTCCCCTCCTCTTTTGCACATTGCAACGGCAAGCAGGCCGGAGGGGAGGGTTATAGCAATCGTTCTGTCTCTGTTAATTAATCCACTATGGCCTGTTGACTTTTGGCGCACAACCTCGCTGCTCTCCGCTCCTCTCCACCGTGCAAAACCCCGCCTCTCCCGCATATGTGTTGCAATTTTATCGCCCTGCACTTTGGCATAATTATATGCCCATTTATTGTGAAATCAACTGTGCAATTTGTCTTTAACAATTTGTTCGCTTAATGTACCCAATCCAATTTGTAAATCCCACGGAATCGAACGTCCACAGCAGGTCTATATTTAAACAAATTTTACTATTGTAATTTTGTGAAGAATGTGGAAATATTCTTAACCTCTATTTTGTGTACGAGACCGTACGTAGATGCTGACTTTTATAATCTGCGTATTTGGATTTAAAAAGCTTGTTTCAAAGAGCGGTACTTATCGATAGTATGTTATCGGCTGTTACATCGAAAAAAACGATAAACCCCTCCTCCGTATGTTACATTATATGTTTGTTTTTATATTTTTTTACGGATACTCTCCCGGGCCTTACACATTCCTTGCCTCAAGACAATTTAAATCTTCCCATACTGCTTCATGTCCTAAGTTTTATTTGAAAAAAATATTTAAAACTGAGTTATAAGTCCATCGAATTAAAAAAATGATAACGTTTAGGCTAGTATACAACTTTAATATTTTCAGTATACTACTATTTATCAGTTTGCCAATATTTGATTCAGAAGCCTGAAAGTAATTCCTTTTCAGGTTCCTCTTGCGCACTCCCAGATGACCTCAGGATTCCGCAGGACTGATCCATAAAGTTATAATTATGCTCGGTCAAATGCCACAGGTAATACGGCAGACTGAACGTACAAAGTTTTCGCAACTTAATATAAATGTTATCAAGTTATTATCCCTCTGCTACTCACCCATTTCTGAGAACATTAGGTACATGCTGTTTGAGCTCAGGAAAATGTATGACTCATAGCTGTTGGGTTGTTGATTTGTTGGTTTATTGACAAAACAGAACGCTTTTGTTTATGACACTATAATATATTACGCATACGACCCGTGACATGCCCGAAAATGATAAAAGTCTTAAAGAGAAATGGCGAACTTCAAGTTGGCTGACAAAATATTCAACCATAAAAATAATTTGCCGCAGTTCACGGCCAACTGACGACTCGCAAATGCCAGGGACAGGAACAGGCAGCATACGAACATGAAATGCATTTTAAAAGGCATTTCAACAAATTTCCGAATGATGCCATTATAGCATTCAAATGCAGAGAGACGACAAAGAGCTGCCAGCAATTGTTGAGTGCCTGCCTCAACCCGAGCAACTAGAGACTGCTTGGCCAGGAGTTCGGATCAAAGTTGGCCTGTGTCGGAGGAGTCGGGGCGTGATTCTGGGTCTATTGTCCCATTAACAGAAACGAAAAAAGAAAGTTCAACAACGAATGGCCGCTCGCTTTGTTACGGTTGCGGATATTCTAATTGCACTTTAGTGGGTTTTGTGGTCGCCATTGTTGTCTTACTGTCGACTATGCACTAAATAAATTTAAATGCCCAGCATGCGGACAAGGTCAGCCACCAGCACACAAACAAACACTCGCACACACAGCCACACACACACACACACACACAAGTACACATGCTCATAAACAGCTCATTGTGAAAGTGGCTTGTAATTGATTAACTAGGAAGGATACAACATTTTACTAATTAGTTCACATTTAATAGGAAATGGCTTTCAATTAGGGACATTCACTCAAAAGAGTTGTAACTGAGCATATAATATAATAGAATATGAGTAATAATATTAACAATAATAATAATAACAATAATAGAAATATTATTAGTAGTAATAACAATAACAATATTAACAAAAATCAGTTCGAATTGAAATATTAGGCTCATCATAATATTGATGGCATACCATGAACATTTCTAACTTTAGCAAAAAGTAAGTACTAGTCTCTATGCATGTAGGAAGTGAAAATTTAAAATGAAAGAGAACAAAAAAAACGTAAAACAAAGAAGAAAGTCAAATATGGCGAACAGAAATGACTGCTAGCTCTCCGTTTTGTTTCACAGCTTTTTTCTAACCGTAAAATGGGTAGCATGGTTTGCCAGTGCGTATCACAGGCACAAATGATCAGCTGCTCCGTTCAAATGGGAGCATATATGTTCCTGGTCAGTATCAGTATCTGACTTGGCTGCAGCCCTGGGCAGCTCTTTGTCCCTGTCCATTCGATTAGCGTCGATCTCGGTGACTTAATTACGAATGGATAAATATATTGGGCTTTGTGTACACGGTATCTCATAGTCATGTACACTTGACATTTGAATTTGAATTTTTTTTTTTCACTTTTATGTGTGCGAGGAAATTTTAGCCAAATTGTGCCATTTTTTTCCGTCTGTCTGCAGGTAAAGTTTTTATTTTGGTATGCTAAAATTTCCGCAAAGAGTGCAAACGTGAAAAATGTGCTTCGAATGTGTAGCAATGTATTTGCTTTTTGCCAGCGCTTGAATAGCTCAACAAATATGTTTGCCAAGTTGTCAGAGTTAAATTTAACGTACGTGAATTAGTTATGCCTTTGAAAAGAATCGTCAATTTACACAATTCAAAAAGGCTACCTTCTGAAACTAAGGGTCCAAAAAGGAATTTTTGAACGAAAAACCCATTTTCGTTATTAAAATACCAGAACATTTGTCTACAGCATCGGGAAGAGTCGGTCTTCAATTTCACTTTTTTATGAGTGTTCATTTATTGACTCTCCAAACATGCTGGAAGTTATCGACGATATTTTATTTAATATATATGCGTACGCATGACAAGACCGCTGACATGTCGCTAAGTGCGTCAGCGGATGAAATATATTTCGTTTATTGTTATTTTAAATTAACTTAAATAAATTAAATATATAAAAATAAATTAAAATATTCTTAACATAATGAATAAGGGAAACGGGAGAGGCCACTTGCTTGGAGCGCAACGGTAAATTGCGCTGACAGAGATTCACTTAACTCCTGACATGACAAATAATGGGCCAACATACAAATACGTTTTTAACTTAATTACCGTTTACAACGAAATAGTTTTTTATGCTCTGAACCCATTGAGCCCAAATGGGTTAATAGGGTATAATAGTCTTGTGCAAATGTACGCAACAGGCAGAAGCAAGCATCTCCGACTATACGAAGTATATATAATATTACCATTATTATTCATATCTGTCTGTCTGTTCCCGCTGATCACAGAATCCAAAGGAGATAGAGAATTCTCATCGATAACCTATTCGATTTTGCTGAAATCGATAAGAATCGATAACGACAGCATGTATGTATATTGAGCATATCTTGAAGCCTATAAGATCTAGAGACACCAAATTAGGTACGTTATCTCTCGTATATGCGCCCTTTTGGATACTGCCCCCGTTCTCCATATATGTGTGTGTGTGTTTAAAAGTGAGCTAGAAAATTTTGTGACGGCAACTCAGCAATTGTTTCAATTGGGTATCTCCTAGTCGGGCACCCCCGACTGAAACGCTCCTACTTGTTATATGGTGACAATATGCTTTTTTTACAAACATTTTTTTTACCTTCTGACACGCACATATTAATGACACTTTCCGCATACAGTGACATTTCGATTGAGCGAAGGTGTTGCAGCTGATTTACGGTAACCGGACTGAGTTTATCGGCCACAAAAAACGAACATTTTTAAACAGTTTGGTTTTTGTTGTTCCTACACAGTCTACAGCTACATGTAGCCCTGTAAAAACATGATGTACAGACAATCGTATTTGTACAAACATTTATGTGTTTGTATTTGTTGCCGTCAACAGAACCAGAAAATAAAAAAACATATTTGCATTTTTATGATTCTGAAAATGCAACATGTTCTCTGGCAAAAAAGGTTACAAATGCGATAAATTTCGCTGAAACGCGAAAATACAAATATATATTGTAGAAAAAGCCGATAAAAAATATAACTCGTTGTGGCAAGGCTCAAGGGCAGAATAACAATAACAAACTCGCGATTCAACAATAACAATGAAATGTTGAAATTCGGCATTAAGAATTCTATAAAATGCGCTTAATAAACCGAAAAAGCAATTTTTCTTTCTAGTTGCGCCTGTGTCATGTGCTATTATTATTCTGTTTTTTTTTTATCGTATTCACGAGAACAAGAAATTTACTGTCACCTGTAGGCAGCTAGCATAATAAAAATATATGGAAATGAGGTGGGCCGAACACCAAATATGCACAGCAACAAAGTTGCAAAGTTACAAAGGAAATGGCAAGTAATGGAGGAGTTATCGCCAGGCATGCACAGGGAAAAGAATTCGCTACCCTCAAAAACAAGCACAAGCACAAGCACTCACACACACACACACACACACACACACACACACACACACACTCACACACACACACACACACACATACACATCAATAAGCATTGCGGGGTGTGCACGGATGCCAGCAAGTTAATCATAGAACGAAGAATTATGAGCATCAAAAAAATACCAAACGCAAAAGGTGCCTAAAAAAGTTAAGAGCTGCAAAGGAACCAAACTCTTGAGAAACGTTAAAAACATTTCGGTCTGAAAAGTCAGTTGCTTCTGTAAAGAAAAATCTTTACAAGATATTCAAAAAAGTGTGCGTATGTCTGTCGAATAATGTTAAAGTCTTGAAACTTCAAAATTGGCTAACATCACAATTTTTAGGCACTGAAAAAGTAAAAAGAGCGAAATTCAATAGTGTTGGGCGCGTGTCGTGTTAGCTTGCGTGACACGATAATACGGATTCGTGTTGGGAACGTGCATACACAGAGTTTTAAGAAATTTAAAAAAATTTGAAGTTAAACAATCAAGTTCAATAAAATATTCTAGAAGACAATAAGCAATCATTACAATTTTGTAAAAGTGTCAACAATCTAAAAAATCAAAGTCGTGCTTGTTCTGTCGTGTTGCGTGCGTGTTATCGATTTGTGATGCGTTCTACACGCGCCCATCTCTACTGCACTGCCTTTAAATGATTTGTGTCCGATTTATTTGAAGATTTGTAGATTTTTGTATAAATAATGTTGTGTCCCATCACAATCACTTATTTTGTTTGAAATGAAGAACGCAAAAGTTTCATTTCAATATTGGCAATTTTGACTTTTGCACATCTCTTCTTACCCTCAAAATCAATGTCACATTACCTATTCGCATGCCTGCCAGCCGTATAACATATCCATCAATTTCACTCACATGTGTCTGCGTGTCTTTTGGCGATGCTTTCACGAGACACAATCATTGTTTTCTCGCATTTGCCGCTACTTTTATGGCACATGTATTTTTATGAGCAGTTTCCACGCCTATGTATCTACATATAGAAACGCATATACATCTATGTATGTACATACGTATGTACATATGAATAAATATATATGTACTTTAGTTGTTTTATGCCTATGCCGGAACCTATAAATCTCGCACGTTATGTTGCCAAATTTCAAGAACAAAAACAAATAAGAATGCTTCGACTCGTTGAGTTTGCTCGACACAGAGATATCCTTTATCTAAGATCAGAGAAGTGAATGTAATTATTTGTATATAAGACTAATAGTATATACATACATATATAGATGACAGATAATATACATATAAACACCAAAAAGCAAGCAGGTTGTCTGTATAGCTATTTCAAAAACCTCCCGGTTCTATCATCGGCAGACTTTGCTATCGACTCTAGGATTGCAAAAGACTTGCTTACTTTTTACCTTCATAACACTTTGCGAATTCTAAGCGTTATAAAGGAAGAAATAGCAAAGCGCGCAAATCCAAAGTCCACTTTCTGCGTGCTCATACCCTGGGGCATACAATGTAATAATAATTTTGATTATTATTATTTTTGATTATATTATTTATAAAAAAATATATATTTTATTAAAGCTATTGTTAAAATTGGACAGATTGAGCCGACTATGTCGACATTTATAACCTATAATTCACAACGGACCGAAATGAGGCTAATTGCTGTTATCCTTAGGAATAACCGCTATAGCCTTTGTATTGCTATTAATACATTTATTGATCACATTGGCTAGGCCTTAGTGTGAAGATCAAATCCAAAGCCTAATTTATATCTATTATTGTTATCATCATTCATTACGTATTTAAATTGTTATTATTTTAATTATTATTATTTTTATTTTTATTATTTTAATTATTATTATAATTTGGATTATTATTATTTTGATTATTAGTATTATTATTACTGGATGCCTCAAGGCGAATGTTGGGTATTGTTTGTTGCAATATTTACAATACCCAACAAACAGCAAAGGTATAAACACCAAAAAGTGGGCAGGTTGTCTGTATAGCTATTTCAAAAACCTCCCGGTTCTATCGTCAGCAGACTTTGCTATTGACTGTAGGATTGCATACACCTTTGCTACATTTTTGACTCTCAAACTCAATGACAATTCTGAGCGTCAGGCAAATAGCAAAGCGAGCTAATCCAAAGTCCACTTTCTGTGTGTTTATCCCTGGGGAATAAAGTAAGGGATATAGTTACCAATTATGAACATAGCCTAGGTTGGGTTTCGAGCTGGGAACCTCGCAGTTCCGTTGCCTTAATATATACAATCTAACAGAGTTCTTTAAAGCTTTTATAGTTTATCCCTGGGGAATAAAGTAAGGGATATAGTTACCAATTATGAACATAGCCTAGGTTGGGTTTCGAGCTGGGAACCTCGCAGTTCCGTTGCCTTAATATATACAATCCAACAGAGTTCTTTAAAGCTTTTATAGTAAAGGTTACATACTTGTAGAAAATTTCATCCCGAAGCATGAAATATGAGCGGGAAACTGTTACATACTATAAAGAACTTGATTGTGCTCGTTTAAATCGTTTTCATGGCTACAGGGTATGAACAAAATATAAACAAATAAATTCAAGAAACAGCAGGAGGAACTGTGCGTGCAGTTAAGTGTCGGATGAGACAACCCATAACCCAGAGTCCAGACCCCCGCCTAGACCCCCGACCAGACCAACCTGTTGTTTCAGCGCAAGTTTTATGCCTTTGATTTGCTTTTTATGTGGGGTTGAAGCTGGGGGAGAGCATTTCATGTTTTCGAAAGTAAATTGGCCTGCGTGTGTGTGTGTGAGTGTGTGCGTTGTGACTTAAGGTAAGCCGATTTGATTTTATTTAATTTAAGCCCACCATTTTTTATTTCTTGTGTCTCCAATAAGCAGATTTGCTGCAAAAGTATTCACATTAACCCGCATTCTCGTTATCGCCCTGCCATAAAATCCATTATAATTAAATAAATTGTGGTCTAAATCAATCAAGCTCCAGTAGTTTTCTGGCCCAAAAGACAAGATAGCTGGGCGTTGACTATGTCGAACCCTTGGTGCACTCTCGCATAAAGCAAGCCAAGCACCAATATTGCAGTCGGGTGTAATCGACTGCCCAGTACTCTGTTTACAGCATCAAATAGCTTAAATTGATCAAAGAGTTTTATTGAAATATGAGGCATAAATATAAAGATTTGCTTATTAATGGATATGATTGTAATATTTTTGGGTCGATCTTTCAGGTGGCTAGCGGTAGTCTACCTTCTATGGAAGGAGTAGACCTTCGCTTTTCACCACAAAAAAAATCGTATGATGCTCATAATTGGACAAACTTGTCTTCAAACTTTTGATGCATGTAAATTTTAATGTGATATGTCCATTAAATCTATTAAAGTTTTATGGCCCTTCACTTGGTTACAGGCCACAAGCAACTGCTACTGCTGGTGGTTACTGCTGCTGGCCGAACTCGGCTCTCATCTGTCGGCTCAGTGTTCAGTTAAGTGTTAAGCATTTTTGTGCCTGGGCTGCTCGCATTATGCCTGGGCTTACCCGAGCGCAGCACAAGCAAAATGGCCACCGATCGCCCACATACTCACATTCACATACAAACACACACGCACGCAGCCCACACACACACAACAAAGCTCGACCGGCAGCTTACATGTTTACATGAAGCTGTGTGTGCAAGACGAGCAATTAATTGAACTTGCGTCAAGCGGTCATAAAGTAAGAGCTGGGCTAGGTACACATACACAGCCACACACACGCACGCGCACACACACACACGCACACACATATATATATATATATATATACATATACAGACACTGCCTGTGCCAGCACTGCCAGCAGTGGCAAAGACAATAAATTCAGTTAGCCAAAATCAAACATGGGCCATAGCCCCGTGACTCTGGTATCGATTTAATTGGCATTGGATGGGGACATGGGCCGTGACAATTTCAACGTGTTCTTAAAAACATTTTTAAGGTAATTTGAATTTACGAACCAAGTTTATAAATAAAAAATGTCATTGTCACTGTTTGTTAAAAAGGCCATTCAGGTTAAATATATTAGGCGACAGGCATATAAAATTAAGAGCTATTAACCAAAGTAATAAATAATTGTGCTCATTAAACCTGAAGTAAAGCAAAGAAAGTCTCAGTATGAGGTGATTTGGAAAACACTCAGAAATTTTATTATGGCCACTGCGAGCAACGAAAATCAGGTTTTGAATGCCAGGCGGGTGTATGGATGCAGTGTTGGTAAATATTGTACAATTATGTGGATGGGTGTATGGATGTAGTGCTGGTAAATTTGCTATAGCTATATGATATGCTCTTAATAATGTAACTAATAACATTTACTGATAATAGTAAAAAAAAAAATATTTATAATGAATAAGTATAATTATAATACTTATAATATAACCACATGTCTGACGCACAGGATTAGTTGTCCCAGTCACAGCTTATTTACTAATTTTCCTTGAGTTTTCGATGAATGCCTGTTCACATTCCTATATATGAGCCGTGTGTGTGTGTGTGTGGCGAGTTCGGATTGAAATTGTTTTGGGGAACGCTGTGGAACGCGTAGTTTTGCTGTGATTTGCAAATGGCAAAAAGTCTGCAGCTCTGTCGAGCTCTTTCAATGCGATTGTTTGTGTTAGCGACGTTTTGTGCACCTTGATTGCGCCACAAATACGTGGAAATGCTAGCGAAACCAAGCGACGAGCGCTGACGTCTGCGTAAACCCACCCCTGGCCGTGGGCTGTGGCTTGGTCACGCATCCAACATCCGGTAACTGCCGCCAGCCAACTGGATGTTCAAAGGCGCCTTAACCAATTGCTGCTGGCATTACACAAACGGCTCGTTGCGGCCTGTTTGGCAATAGGGCCTACGCCTGGGCCTGGGCCTGGGCCTGGACCAGGCTCCAACTAGAAACAAAAACGTAAACGGAAACTCACGCACAAGCAATTTGTGTGGGCTGCAAACTTGAAAACGTTTTGTAAGCGCTCATGTCTCGGTTATGTCTGCCAGACGGGCGTCTCTTTCGCTGTGCATGTGTGTGTGCGTGTCTGTGTATATGGGAGTTTGTCATTTAACTGATTTGGGCAAACGGCGGTGGCAAACTTGCCCAGTTTGTCAGCCCAGCCAGTTGTCAGTAACTGACTGAGTCAACACGAACAAATGGACATGCTGCACATATGTTGTGCCAATCTATGTATATGTATATGTATGTGTGGGTTAGTGTGCGGGTGTGTGCTACATTTATGATTGCATTATGCCGAAAAACAGCTGAAGTTAAAGCCTCACAGGCAACATCAGCATGCTACAGCTGCGTAAATTTGCATAATTCCACAATAAGCCCTAAGTTGTGTTCTCTAACTGCCTTCAACTTGCGAGACAGTCAAAACTTGCCAAAGCCTCTGTTTCCTTTACGAAACTTTCTGTGTACGTGTATGTTGGGGTCATGGCCCATGAAAGGGGTTTCAGTTGGGATTCAAAACTAGGCGTAGGGTTGAATAGAACCGTGACAGCCTAATGCACTTATACCACTCAGATCAATTGATCCCAAAAAGGTCACAGGCTGGTCACTCGGGAGGCGACGTCAAATGCTAGTAGGAGTGATCACGAGAGATACAGAGAGATACTCGGAGAGAGAAGAGAGAGAGGGGTAAGAGAGAGAGCGAGAGAAGAAAAAGAAGATAGAAAGAGAGGGAGCTGTTTTTATTATAAGGAATTTGTTTTACTACGAACCGAATATTCAACCAAAACTTTGGTCTCAGCCATTTCATTTATAATCCTATTTGGTATTAAATCTAGCCCATAATTTCAATATGAAAATATGTACGACTTGCAATATTTTCAGTAGAACGGGCAAATAATATAAATTGAAAACTTATTTGCTCCACGAACCGAACCTAAAGACTGTATTCTGGTTCGATTCGTTAATTGATTTTTATGAAGTTCGAGGCCCTGTTTATGATCTTTGAAAATAATGTCAAAAGCAAATAAGTATTACTTGGTTAAGTGAGAATCGAATAAGAAAGATATCTAATTAAAGAAGTTAAGAGGCAGTTTTGACATATTGGTAAGAAGAAATATGGCAATCTGCGCAGACAGAAAAAGATAGATTTCTCTTAAAAGTTTTTAAGTAACACTGGCTATAAGAAAAATGGTTTTTATGATTTATAGGCGCTTGGTTCATATTTAATTATGAAAACATAAATTGGTGCTTATATCCAATTGTTGATGCTCCGGGCAAGAGTGCTTGAAGAAGAAATAATATTGATCTTGAAATAGAAGTTTTGTTTGTCCCTGTCTTCATTCCTGAATAGCTTTTTAGTGATCATTGTCAACAACCTTTTCTTTTTTACTTAAAATTTTATGTTGATCGGTACAGCGAAATCTTAGAAAGTACATTTCAGAGGACGCGTCGAGCCAAATCTAAGCTTAATTAATTGATTATTTGCAAGTACTATTATGAACAAACTCCAAAAACACTGTGACACATCAAATTACATTGAATCACAGAAGAGTGTGATTTTGAGTAAAGGCACAATCAAGCAGCAGCATTGCGTTGCATTGTGCTGTCCTGTTCAGTACCTATTCAAAAGGATATTTTGCATTCATTTGCATATCTATTACTTATCTAACAGTGCAGCGGGCACATGTGGCTACTCTTTGCTTAGCCACGAACAACAGCAGCACGCAGTTTAGGCCCATACTGAGCTCCATTACCAAAATTGTTGTTGGGAAAGCAAAGTGAGTGCTGCTAGCAAAGGATTTTGTTGGATTCCATAGAGTGCGAGTACATGGCCTCCAGGCATGTGCGGCTGTTGGAGCGGCTGCGGTACGGCCAGATACTGGCAGCACTCCACAGTCGCTGTTGTTGTCGTTATCGAAATGCAGCGCCTTACACGTCAATTACCAACAAGTAGGAAAGCGTTATGCGCCATATGCCGACTGATACATACTATGTCAATCTACAAATACTTGTATATATTCCTATGTATATGATTTATTTTGAGACTAAGAATAGTTCACTCAGTTGTAGACAGATAAGGAATATATGTACTTTATCGACTCAATCCCTGTGTTAGTTACATTTCTTTGAATTGATCATAACCTAGTTGAGTCATTTAATTCGCGTAGGGTATAAAAAGGACATGTGTTGTTACAACACGGCCAGAGCATAGCTGTAGTTTGCCTCCAATGGGCGTGTTTGGGCACGCCTATGTCGTTGTCGATGTCATTTGCTTTGGCATACCAAGGCGTTTGCCAAACTCCCCATTCCAGCCACCACCTGGTGAAAAGAAGAAGAAGATAGCAGCGTTGCTTCGCTCAGATTAACACAGGACAGCAGCCACACGTTGGAAGGCTTACGCTTCTGTTGACTGAGCTTTAAGAATTTAAGGCAACATTTTTATTGTTAAATATAATTAATATTTAGGATCGGGCACGCTGGCTGGAAAGCCAAACAGTTGGACAGCTGACAGACGCACCTTTGCATGGAGAGTGGGGGGGGGGGAGGGGAGTGGGGGCAGCTGAAACCGCAAACATAAATAAATCACTTGGCTGTCAGCGCTTTGGTATTTTACAAGCTGTTGTCAACAGGGTGGCGCCAGCAGTGGCAACTGAGACCAAATCGATTTAATTAAATATTAATCTCTCATGCAGTCGCAGCCCATCACAAACACTCAGACACAGACACAGACACACGCACACTCGCACACACGCACAGACAGTGTGTCAGGCACTTTGACACATGGTGCGTATGAGTTATGTAACATCCCCAGTCTCGACGGCAGCGGCGGCAGCGCGTTGAAAGCAAATCAACGCTAAGCCTTTTCAATTCATCCGCTTGATCCTGGATCCCGCGACTGATGCGCTTTGTGCGGCGCGCTGGCAGTGGCGCCACCTGTCGCCCAGGAAATTGCAACTGAAATTGAGGCGCTGCCGCCTATCGCCTCTGGCTCTGCCACTGCCTCCGCCTCTGGGGGTTTACGCACAATCTGCGTCATCTTTTGTTGCTTTGCCATATTGATTATTAATTTCCATTTAGGCTAAGCGGTAAACGTAGGTGAGGGAGGGGGGCTGGGTGGCTGAACGTGACATCTGAATAATAACTTTGGCCTAAAGTAAAATTCAAGGGCACGTAAATGGCATTTGCTGAACGTCTGTCGCGACAGTTCGCCGACAGCAGACAGCAGACAACAGGCAGCCGGACAATGTCAATGCCGAAAAATGTTCTCTTTTACTGTTATTATTATACTCTGCAACTTCTAGGATAGAACGTGGTATGCCTAGCTAACAGCCATGCAGGCCAGTGTGACAAACAATTGTCGTGTGATCCGTTATTAAACTAGAACTAAAATGATTTAATTTAAATTTAAATCTTTGTAAAATGCAAAGGACGATTAAGACGATTATTTCGAGAATTTCACCTGCAAGTGTGGTAAATTCGAGGAAAAAGGGTTGAATGAATCTTTTTTGTTTACCATCCCAGCTGCTTCTCAACTTATTTTCAAAGATTTTAATTTATTTTAAAAGCGTTTCACACTTTTCGCCAAATCCGCCCCTCTGGGCGGATGAATGAAATTTTGTTTGAAAAACATATTACTTAGGGTATTTAAAAGTATGATATCAAGCCTATAAGAATAGTTAACGACAGTGATTAATGCATGTTTTTTTATTGTATTCTAGTAGCTGGAAGTTGTTAGGTATATAAACTAACAGAGTATCGCGTTATCGATTACTTTAGTCGACATTTTTTTTGGCTTTGAGGAATACATTTTGGTCTCTTCTTTTGTGACTGAGTTGCTTTTGTTGAGGCACAGTTGTGCAGCACGTGGATTGTAAAGGTTCGTGCTTTAATTGACTGAACTCCGAAAGCTTGGGATTTTCTTTTCGTGGGCGGACATATGATAGGACATGACTATATTAAATTGATTATATGTGCTGATCAGAAATAAATGCAAGAGCATATTGTTTGCTATGCAGGACCATCTGCAGGATATGTCAGCAGCGTTGTCTTCGAGTGCTTCATTTTTATACCCAAATATAATCCACAAACTCTTGCATCATGTTGTTTTATATTTATATGCAAAACACAACCAACGACAGGTCGTGAGTATGCTACCCAATCTATCAATTAAGTGCAATGTATTTAAAGGCATATCTGGATTTCAATTTGGGCTTTTGTTAATTCACTTCCATCATTGTCACAGTCTACTCACTAATAAAAGGCAGCCGTTAGGACTATGGAAGGTCATAGCAACTAGCAGTCGCAGGTACAAACATCTACCCAAAGCGATCTTTCCTAGCCCATTTGCTAATGTGGCCATAAACCTGGCCACGGCACCTGCTAACCTATGGGAGGGACAGCAAATCTTATGTGAAGCGTGTTTTCAGTTTGACAATTTCTTGTTGATATTTTGCGTGTAGAGCCTAACAAAGTATTGCGAAACACGCCAACGGGCACACGAAAATATATGTTAGTATTTACACATACATACGCATCTATAATTATGCGTTAGAAAAGGTGCCACTCTTGTTGTTGTTGTTGTTGTTGCAGTTCCCTCGGTTGTTGTCGTTGTTGTTGTTGTCGTTGCCGCTTCCATTTGTGGCACAACTCTGGCGCTCTGTTGTTCTCACCAACATCGTCGGCGCGACGTCGCTGTTTTTTTATGATTAATGAGCGTAATTTTGAAAATGAAGTTTCAGAAAAAAAATTTGTCGTTCTGCCTGACGTTGGTTACCCTGCAAAGGCATCAGTATTTGCAGCGCCTTGGCGTCTTCGTTAAGTGTGCAAACAGTAATTATAAATATGGAACGATGTCTGTGTCTCTCTGAGCGCACACATACATACACAGATCTACTTACAACACACACCAACTCACCAACACAGCAACAGACGCACACACTCAGAAATTTACAACAGCGTACAAGAGTTGCCATAACGATAATTAGTTTTGTTTCCAATCTCTACTGCGACGCTGGAACTGAAGCCACTTTTATGAATTACACTTTGCAGTGCGTTCGTTTATGGCTGCCACTTACACTGCACTGCATGGCAACATAAGCTGAAAATGAAAGGGACGCAAGACAAAAGCCCCAGCTCCATGCAACTGAGCACTGAGTGCCAGGCAGCCAGCATTTTGCTTAATTGCATTGAGCGCTGTTTCCCTTTCCCCCCCTCCCCTACTTTCCGCCACTCAAATTAATATTTTTTCTTTTCGAATTGCTAGAAACGAATAGGAAAATAGGGAACTTTGAGAAATTAACTATATCTGTGTCTGCGTATATTCCAAAATATGTCAAGGTGAGTGGTAAATTTCACAGAAATTTTAACTGCTTTATGTGCTTGTAATTTTATTGTTATTAATTTTTTATTGTTTAATTAATTTGAGTTATATTGCATTTTGTACGATTATGAGCATTATGAGTTATTAATCAAGTAGTTCAAGGTATACAACTAGCATTCCAGTGAAACATTTTAGATTTAAAAAAAATGCAGATAGAATGCAGCTAAAATATAGTTCGATTTTATCAATCAGTATAATTTAGTATAATTATAAACTAAATGTGTTTTTAATTAAATATAAGCATACATATAATAATTTTATAAGTGCTGGTCATTGTGGACATGTCTAAATAGACTGACCTCAACTTAAACAAAAAAAAAGTAGCATACTTTTCAGCGCACACAGCGAAATAGTTGCATGGGATTGGGAATTGTCAAACCTGTCATTCCACTAACTGATACGTCAATTAGAGTCGAGATTTTGTTTGAGTTATTACGTGTAATCTTATTGATATTTTGGCGCAGAGCTGTCAAACGCTTGCCCATTCCTGTGGTCGTCCTTGCACAGTGGCTGTGGTCTTCGCCGATTTGTTATTGCTCGGCATGATGGGCACGTTTTTGGTTTGGTCGAGTTTATGAGACACAATTTTGGTGCGTTAAAAGCATTAATATTTCATATGCCGGTTGCCACAACAATTGGTCAAGGACATACACAGAGTGACATTAAAGCAAGAAAAGAAGAGAAAAAATCCATGGGGACACAAAAGTGCGAAACGAGCTGCCCGAAAATGTCGGCATTGCGTTAGTCTATGAAGTTTGTTTAACGTGTGCTCTTATTTAATAAATTTAATTGGCTCAGCTTTGCGTGCCGTCCTCAAGTTCAATTTTAATTGCCACTCTGAGCTGCCTTGGCCGGCAGGATGGCCATTAAAATGCCTGGTGAGTCATGCTTTAAACAAAGATTTATGGCAAATTGGAAGTTTCGAAATGTGTCCGCCGGAAGGCGGAAAGCCGAAAGCCGTGAGCGTAAAACTAAAGCTCAAACTGCAGCTCTAACTGAAACTGAATCAGAAACTGAAACTGAAACAGAAGCTGAAATTGTTTGTCTGACGCGCTCATAACAATAAATATTTTTGCTTTTTGTGCTCTTTTTGTTTTTTTGTTTTTGCTGCTGCTGTTGTTCATACACAAGCAGAAGGGCCACAATCTGGTCCTAGCTGGATTTTAATTTAATGGCTAGCACAAAGGAAGAAGCAAGCAACAAGAAGCAAGCAACAAGCAACAAGCTGCAGCAGCGAAACTCATGCAGACTACAAATTGACCCAATTTTGGCCAGTGATAAATGGCCGGAAGCGGTGTCAAAATTGATCAAAAAAATGTCTGGTAATAAAATGTGAAAATGAGCAGCAACAGTGCCCGCAAAAATCGTTAGCTTATACGACCAAACATCGCGACACCAAATGTGCTTTCTATATTTATATCCTTTGCGAACCCATAAAGTACGAGTACATACATTTTTGATCGGAATGACGGGTTCAGCTTATGCAGCTCTCACTGAAGGCAACTTAGTCTCTAAATTTATATAGATAAAGTTTCTTTGTCCACTTGCTGCAGGGTCGGATCGCTTCAATGTATGATATGGGAACTATCGCTTAATAATTTTCTTATATATGAAAAAGCACCAAGCTTTTAGCTCCCATTGAATTGAAAGAACGAGAACTTCTTTCGCATTTGCATTGGGAACTTTTAACTATTTAAGTTCCCTAAAAATATTAGAGATCCTTTATGCCAATCCCCAAAAAACCCTTTTTACATCAGCACCTAAATACTTCTGCATATACGCACTATTACATTTGGTTAAGCTCTCATAGGATTTTGGCTCAATTCTGCTGCTAAGTATGCAATTTGGTGTCACATGTCGAGGCTGTTGACATTGCCCAGAGAAGACCCTGCGTATACTTAATATTTGTACAAAACCTGTCTTGCAAATGACCGGCAACAAATTTGACAGCTCATTTGCTCTACATATGTGAGCGAAACCCGCCACCCACTTCGGTTCGTCTTAAAGCCAAAGTCGGCGCGAGGGTGGCCAGCAGGCACTACGACAAAAGCGCCTGGGCGTAACCATGAATACAAATGAGTCATTTACGGACAAAAAGTAGTTGTTAGTAGTGTGCAAAAAGCAACCAAAAAATGCGATTAAAAAAAATACGAGAAGGAGCTGCTATCTGCGGCACACCGAAGATTAAATACACTTGTGCTCAGATATATGATATGGTCGCATTCAAACGTACTATCTGCAACAGAAAGCAGGATCTGTCGACCCGCCTGTTGATACTGATTAAGAATGTAAACTGCTTATGGGGTCTGATTCTATGCGGTACACAAATCGTGACAAAAACGGAATTCCCTTTGCTAGAGCATTAAAGGTAGCTACTATTGAAATCAGGATTGGGAGGTGTTAGCATTTTTTAGTGGGCGTCATAATTTTGTTATGAGCCTGTTCTACATACACTAGACGGCACTGCGCTGAACAGTATTAAGTACTTCAGAAATGCTGGAGCTTGCAGAAAATAATCCCAAAAGCAACAACAACAACGATAACAGCGACATTTTCACAACTATGCAATACCCTGTTGCCAGTATAATGGCGGTTGTACACATTATTGATTATTGAGGCAAAAGTGGGTGTGGCAGCAAAAGTTTGTGCCACATTAACAATAATCCGGCGCTGGAAAATATTGTATTTTGTTTACGAGCGTAGTCGGAAGTATTCCCAACATATTTTTGGTATTTCTACTGTTGCGCGCCTTGCTCTAATAGAACAAGAGAAGTGTTGCTGTGTTGCTGTGCCGCTGTTGGTGCCACAATTTGCCCCCCTTTAGCCACTCCTCCCCTCACTGCCTCTAATACATATGCTCTCATATTTGCACTCGCGCTAGCGTGGCACAGGCTGCGGCTAATTGGGGCAGCGTGGCGTCGTCTTCAGCTTGGTTCGTTTTTTGTGGAGACATGCCATGCATTATTTTTATAGCATCATAAAAATTTAAATTAATTTTTTTTTTCCTTTTAGGTTAACGCCATGCTCGCATATGTGCGGCTGAGTATGTCTGTGTGTTTGTGTGTGTGCCTGTGTGTGTGTGCATTTGTATGCAGCTGTTGTGTGTGTGCGCCACGTTTGCGGTGCGACCCCCTGCAGTGGGGCAGCTATAGTTTGTTTCATTTGAAATTTTCACATTTTGCCCGGATGAAGGCATGTGCCGCACACCCCTCTCCGGCCTTGCCTAACGCTTTTTTCGTATAATTTTTATTGCTGCCACGCCCAACACAGCCAACTGCCTTTGCTTTGGTTGCATTGCAATTTAGCCAGCACTACGTTCTTTTTTTACATCGATTTCAATTCATTTATCGTTGCTTGGTGCCCTTGTCAGGGTGCAAGTTGCAGGTTGAAGTGTGACTGTATGTGTGTGTGTGTGTGTTGCGCGTTTTAACGTTGTTGTTGTTGCCATTGTTGTCGCTGTTGCAGTTGTTGTTTTGGCTTTTGGGAAAGTTTTTGCACTGGCTATGGCCACACCTGCCATTCGGAGGCGCCCCCAAAAGTGCATTGCCAAACACCTTTGACGCAGGTTAGATGGCCAACACGTGACTTTGTGCAACCTGCTGCCTAAAAGCTTGCACCACTTTACATCGCCATTTTTTTAAATTGTGTGCATGGGTGTGTGTGATGCAATTAAAGTACATTGTCTGTAAAATTGTTAGTGCTGTGTGCATGTCTGAAAGAAGGCTCCAGAAGATCTAAATGCTAGTTGCTCGCATTTTAATATCATTTGAAAGCAATAAGATATAATAAGTAGAGTCTGCAACGATCCATAATGTATGTAGGAACATATATAGAAAAGAACTTTAATGTTCTGATATTAAAATAATTTTCGCTTTTATACCAACATACAATATTTGCCGAGCAACTGAATGCTCGCAGATTTAGAAGGAGAAGACTAGAGAGCTGAGGTCTGCAGCATCTATCAAAAGGGAATTTTCACAGATTCAATTGTGACCTGTGAAAAAGGTTCAGTCAAATAGTATTTGGTCATAATATGTATGTTGAAAATTTAGATCTTAGCAAGCTATTCCAAAATGTAGTTTCTCTTGCGACCTTTTCCCTGCGACTTTCTATGTAAACATTTTCTATTGGATTAAAGTGTGGGGTCAATGATGAGATTGAAGATACGGTTAATTTGTAGTACTGCGTGCTATAGTTTTAATCTATTATTTTCGTTCAATAAATCTATTGCTATCTATCAGTAAATAATGGGTTTAATTTTAAGTATTACTGTCATATTAATCTAAGCTTTTAGTTATCTCTCAGCTTGGAATGTCTTTTTGGTATTTTCTGTTCAATTGTTATATACATATGTATATATATATATATTCATAAGATATGCTACAAGCCGGGTTTGAGCCCCGCCGGTTCGAACCCAGGCCTAAATATTTCTTTATACTTTAAACCGAATCAGTAAAAAGCTGGCACACCTAAATCTGAGTCAAACTAAATTTTTAAAAAATATTTTGTCAAACATATTATTGTTTTACTTTATAAATATGCATTTGCAATATTTCTTATTTTCTAGTTTTTAATCATGTTATTTTGAGTGCTTTAAATGTGTGAAATGCACTAGTTTTGCTAAATGAAAATATGTAAATTGTTACTGTGAAAATTTGTGAAACCAACATCGAAGCTCATGGAGCTGGAAAATTGAACCCAAAGCCGGCGCATCTATTCGATTTTTGTTTTCGGCTTGCAGCTATGTTAAAAAGTCGGGCTCTTTAAAATGTAGAAGGACTAAAATTGGTAAATTTATATAATGTTTGGCAAGGAACATTTCCGGCCGCCTTGCTGCGCGCTTACTGAACATATTTTACTTGATGATGGCGCAAAAATTAAAGCTGGCGCAAATTGAGACTGCAGCAGGATCAGGTCGCTCCCCGATGCTTGCCAGCAATGTGCAACATTGGGCACGCCAATAGAGCGTGACGTTTACGCAATCGCCTCCATCGACAAGCAACCGACAACTCCTCTGGCAACGCCATCGCCTTCGTCTCGGACGGCATAAATATGCATGCCGGCGCGCCTGTCATTATGCAGCAAACTATTCGTACATGCGGCAACTTTGTGCTGCCACTGCCTCTGCTGCCGCTGCTGGTGCTGCTGCTGCCTCAATTAGAGCACGAGAGCTTCAAGGCGTCCGTCGTGGCCGTCGTCGCCAATGCCTTAAGTATGCACAAAGCGAGTTTCTGTGCGGGCCGTAAGTAACCTACTTTAAGTTCCTTTCGCTGCCAGCATTGCCAGCGATTTATTTGCAGCAAATTACCGTCCGACCATCTGGCTGACCGACTCTCTGGCTGGCTTTAAATTTGCAGCAGGAAATTTAGGAAGAACAACAATATCACGTTGCGCAGTCGCGTGCCACTGATGCTCTAATTTACTATATACATAAATGTGTAGAATTTTCACTCGTTTCCATGTTTTGTACATTTGCTCCAAAAAAAAGAAGAAGAAGAAAAACTATAAAAAATGCAAAAAGAAAAAAAACTAAAATAAATGCAGCAACAAAATTTGCATGTCAAGCGCAACTGTACAAACGAGACAGCTGATGGCTGCGAGTGACTGTCTAATGCCCTGCTTCTCCTGAATATTTGGTGTACCGATTAAAAAGTCAAAGCTCTACATAATAATAATAATAATAATACTGCATTTTCAGCTGCAGCTTATTTCAACACATATACATGTTTTTATAAGATCGATTAATCGATGTTTCTGTTTCCCTTTCTTTTTTGTGAATATGAATATATTTGGGCAGGATACAATTAGAATGTGGCACCCAATCATTACTCATCATAATAAGCTAACTATATTTTATTGGAGTTCGTATACTTCTTCAAATACACAAATCATATGCAAAAGATGATCTCTAAAAATTATAAATATGGGATTTATTTAGATGTTCCTGCACAGCTAAATGCATAGAATTGCTAATGTTAATTTTTTATACAGTATTTCGCTTTCGAATCGATTCGCCAAAATTAGGGGCACAGGAGAACTGCGACTTGCAAAATGGATATGTTATGCTAAATTCTTTGAAATCAATTTGCAATTGGAATTGAAAACAGGCAGGCCATTCGCCCCATTATGCCCATCATACCCTAAACGTATGCCAGCACCATGCCACATACACATACCTGCCATACAAAAGAGTAGCTGTGTGTATTTTACGTGTCGGAGCCCGACATCCTAAAGTCTGCTTACATTTATGCCATGTAACTTTAAGTAGGCTATAAATATATGTATGTATGTATGTATGTGTGTAACTATGTGTGTGTGTGTGTGTGTGTGTGTGTACGCGTATGTCTACTTTCGTGTAGGAGAGTGGCGTGCTGTAAAATCTATGTCAGCCGTGCGCATAATTACAGGTGCAATGCATGTACAAACACGTAGCCACACGAGGAGGCAGCTTTCTAAGCCTAATAACATGCAACCCAAAAATTACATGCATACATGCGAGAACCAACACATGCACAAGTACATATGTATGCATACATATAAGCATGCAAGTGTATACATGTACATATATGCATGCATCTGTACAAATGTATGTGTGTGTGTGTGTGTGTGTGTGTGTGTATGTATATAGTCTCGCTATAAACGCTGTTATATAGTTGCCCCGCAGTTGACTTTAATTGCATGTCGAGATGCCAAATTGAACGCTTAATCATTTGAGCTTTGCGACATGTGTTGCGATTAGTTTTTAATGCGCCTCAATTGCCACGGAAAAGGCAAGCGACTTTGTCCGACTTGGCTGACTGAATGGGCATTTAATATAAGCGCAAGTATTCAATAGCGCCCACTTGTACATAACTAATAGTCGAGTTTAAAACTTTTGATTGACACTAATTGTCTGGGCTGCCAGAATGGGCTACCTAGGAGACAGGTGCAAACAATGTCGCCAGTAACATGACCTACTGTTTGTTTGTGTTTTTTTTTGTGTGTTTTTTTTTTTTTTTTAATACATGTACTCTTCTCTGATAGCACGCCAATTGACTGACGATTAAGTTGGACTTATTGAATAATGAAGTTCTGTGCGGATTGCATGAGTCCATGTTTTTAGCTAGCTTATAACGCAATTAACTTAGTCAAGGTATTTATTAAATAGCTGTGGAAATACATCCGCGTGGCTTTAAGCAATTTTTTTTGAGTTGTTGCTAGTCTGAAGCACTTTAAAAACATTTTAACCTGTTTAAAATTATATATAATTAAAGAATTAAACCATTCAGTAAGCTTATTCTTTTTGAGGCAAACTCAGCCCAAGGCACAAATAACTTGAAAGAAGAAAATATGGTAGATGGAAATATGTAGAGCATGCAATATTTTCAGTAGAACGCGCAATTACAAATTTATATTTGGATTGTGGAATGAGATAAGCATATACAATAAAATATATATATATATTTATTTATTTATTTTAAATATATTACACATCAAAGTTTGAGTGTAAAGTTGGGTTCACGAATGTGAAAACCAGGTTCACAAACCGAATGCAAAGAGTAAGAATCATGACATCATATTCAATCTAGTCTCATACCCTGTACACATAACCTGTACACATATACATACACATGTGTGTGTATGTTTATGTTTATGTGTATGTTTATGTATGTATAAAAGAAAGTTCAGAAAGCTTGCCACTGTTTGCAGGGTCTCTCCAAGTCCGCCGCTCATGAACTGAGTAATATTAGTTTTTAGGAGATTATGTTTTACGACAGACGCAGAAAGGCAATTCATTTTCGTGACTTAAATACGAGTGGGGCTTGAGACACTGCTCTTGTTTTTTTAAGTATTAATTAGCATAAGCACTTGATATGCGCTTTGATGGTAAACGCACGACTGTACACCAAGAGCCTCGCATTCTCAGAGTGGTTGATAAAAGAGCCACAACAGATACTTTGCGCCTAAGCAAACAGATAAAACTTTTAAGAAAGTCTACAAATGCAGAGACATACGAGTACACACACATGCACAGACACTCCCACATATTAAAGTTTGTATATATTGAAGTTTGTTAAGTCCACCCAACTTGCTTCATAAGTGGTAAATCTGCCTCGCCAAAGTTCAACAAAACTTCTTCGGGTCGAGGAAAGACAGCCCCAAATGCCACTGCACTTATTGCAAATCAAAATGCCATGCGTCAAAGCGAACCCAAAACGAAGGTCTCTGGGTTTCCCTGTACTGTGTGTGTGTTTTTACCAAGGTTTTCGCTAAATTGGATTATTAAATGGATTTAGCTTGCTGATTGCATTTTGATTCATGGCTAAAGCACAATTGTTCACAAAAAGACGCAATCTCCTGCTAGCGAATAGAGTTCTAAATTCTTTAATTATTTCACGAACTAAATATTAGTTACAAACATTGTACTTTATTGACTTTTAATTAATGCTTCGAATGTACAGAAGGAAAATAGAATGTTTGTCACGGCTACTTGGCGCTGGGTTCAGGATATCTGCTAATCGGGCACACCCGGCTAGAGTACTTGTTGAAACTAAATTTAGCTGCAGCACATCAGTAAACATTTTAACTACTATGGTAGCTCATCAAGCACATTAAATGTGCAAATAGAATATAACCGTTTTTACTTATTATTTACATATCCTAAACACACAAATATACAACTAAAATCTGATTATATCTTATCTGATTACTATATTATTCTAGCTACCGCTTTTTTTTATGGAAGCACAGACCATTAAACCAGGGCCGTTCATGTTTCGATAGATATTATTTTCATTGTTGTTTTTATATAAATTGTTGACGCCTTTCTCCCACGCCCCCCACGGCTTGTTTGAGGGCCTTTGCACACGCATATTTATGCGCTTGTTTGTTTGTTTTTTATGTTTACTCAAGGGATTATCAGCAAAAGCTCGTAGCTGTAGTAGCTGTAGCTGTATCAGTAGCAATAGCAGTCGAACTGAAATTGAGACTGCCAGAGCGGGCCGGACGGTTGGCCAACAGCCCAGGTGCGGGCAGCGGTTGTGGTAGCGATTCCAGCCCCGACTCCCGACTCACCACCCAATGGTGGTCATGTGTTAAACGTTAACTACTGCAGGCGCTGCTGGCCAGGAACTGGGCAAGGCAAATATAAATATGCAGGCTGCCCACAGTCATAAATTTGTCTGGGCCATTTGCCTCATGCTGGAAATTAATTCATTATCGATTTTCGTTTCGTATTTTGGCTGTGTTTGGCTGAGCTGCTGCTGTTGGCCGGCTTAACTGCGGCAATTAAAAACAGGCAGCAACAGTAAATGGGCGTCAGAACAAACGATGCCTTCAAGAAGCATTATGAATGGATCATTTACAAAGTCAACACAATTAAAATACACGCCCCGAAACCGCACTCACAACTGAGAACTGAGAGCCGAAAGCTGAGAACTGCGAATGCTAATGCGAATATGAAACCCTTTGCGGCTTATGACAGTCCTGAAGACGAGCGTTCAGGTGCGGTGCCCAATTGAAGCCGGCATGGGGCAAATGTGGGATATGAAATATTAAGAGAGCGATTCGCTTGAAGCAAATAAAGTGAATCGAAACCGAAACACAAATGTGCCACTTCGATTGATGTTCTTGTCTTTTACCATATTTCCGAAATGCGACACACAGTGGGTCAACGCGTTCAGAATGGGGCGCTGCAAGATGCTTGGGACATAGTCCATTATCTACTGTGGAATAATTTGATATTCATATTTCGTAGATTGTATACTTAGTTTTATAGAATAATATAAATATCAAACTTTTTTTGATAAATCGAATATAGGGGCTTAGGCAATTCCATCCAAGAGTGTGGAAAATGGGTGAAAAAATGTCTGATTTAAGATTGTAGTTTTTTTCTATCGATTTTAAATTCATATTTAGTATTTGTGAAAGGACTCAAATATCGTGATTATCTTTAGCGGAAAAATTAAGGTATTTCAGATTGTGTAGGCGAAAGTTCAGTTAATCGAATTTGAAAGACTCACTTCCACCTGTGGTAAATGGGTGGAAAGTTGATGTACTGATTATGCTCTAAACACACTATAAAACTAAAAAACCATTAACTATGGAATATTCAATAATTTCTGCAGGGACGGAGAAATAGTTATGCCCATGTAGATTAAGAAAGCAGGAAATTATACAATACCACCGGAAAACAGAATTCACAACCCACAATTCGCCATGAATTTGTAGACGCTAAGTAAAATAAGCCAAAATCACAATTGACAAATACATTGCCATGAAGAGAATGCCTTCCTCTGATCTGCATATTATATTATTACAACTTTTATTATTAACTCATCGCTTTGAGTTTCGCTCATTTGAGCGGATTTTGTCGCGGGTCCAGCACACTGTCAACCTAAACCGAAGAGAACTGAACTTTCGTGCTAACCTTTTATTTAATTTGATATGGCCAAAGTTCAAAGGTGAGACCCGTTTGTGTGTGTGTGTGTGTGTTTGGTCGAGAGTGTGTGAGTGTGTGTTTATAAACAGGGGAGGATTATCATTTATGTAAATGGACTTTGTTCGTTTTGAAACGGTCTGGCGACTGTCGCATTCACAGAAGGACAATGTATTAGCATTGCGGTTGTCATTAGGCTAAATTCGTTTAAATTTGCTTTGTGGTTTTTCGATTGCCGTTTGTTGTTGGGTTTTCGGTGTGAACCGCTCGGCAGTCCCATAAATAATGCAGGACCATATTCCATTATGAGTAATTATGTGTGTGCTTTTACTGGGATCTGCCATCGGGGCTCAAATTGATGGGCATTCAACATTCAACATTCAAGGCCGAGTTTTTGGCACAAAGAATATCCTGCTCTCTGGGCCACAATCACCTGCCCGTTCTCAGGTATTCGCCTCCCTCCGTGTGGGTGTCCTTGTCTGCCTAATCGGGCCGAAAGATGTGGGCGGCAGAAGAGTTTAGACGGTTTTGGCATTTGGAGGTTTTGGCATTCTTATTGGGGGCACCGCCAACTCTTTTGTCTGCCTGTGGCCAGCCAAGCGACGAAGTCTCTTTGGCATTTTATGAACTTTGCGCTTACGTTTTGTTTATGCTTCTTTTTGCATAGCAACTCTAAAAATGACTGTGTGTGGTGGGGGGGCGCAACTTCTGGCAACAGGAGTACATTTTCCACATCGAACTTCAAGGTTAATTTATTTTATTGTTTCGGAACGTTGCGCCCAGTTGCGCGATTTGTTCATGTTTCGGTAGCGAGCTTTTGTTTCGCCTTTTGCTGTGGGCCCTTGCTTTTTTATGTCATTTGATTTTTGAGTTTTATTTCGATTTTTGTCGGTTTCGCTTGATTATTTGCTCGTTTGGCAAACTTTTTGCCACGCCTCCCTTGCCACCTATCCACTTACTTTGGCGTTAGCCATAAAAAAATGTAAAAACAAAAATAAAGTCAGTAAATGTTGCCACTTTATCACGTCATTGGGTTCCGATAATGATGTGGAATTTTTGGATAAAGGAGTTAAAGGAGCGTATTAAACACAGCTTTAATGTTTATCATTATATTAATCAAACGAATTTACAGCACATTGCTTGCATAGGTTGCACTTAATATCTAGTCGAGAGTGTTTGACATTATCAATAAGTGCATATGCTATGTTATCAGAATGGGAAAAGATATCGAAAGAGAATGATAAACTCATTCTGCGCATGGTATAAGGAAATATATTTAAGCTTCCATGTCTCTAGTTTTCATACTTTTCGAGATCGTTTCGTTTATACAGACCGACAGAAGGGTAGATCGACTCAGCACGTCGTCTTGATCAAGAGTCTAAATGATTTATGTAGTCATAGATGCGTACTGTAAACTGCCTAGACGAAACAGTAGTTAAATATATAATTATTATTAATATTATTTTTAAATAAAGTATTTAACAACGCTTAAGCCATGCCTGGCAGATAGTCCAACGATTGCCTGTCTGTCTATTTAAAGGTTAGCTAGTTCACAAGCGTCTTTCTCAGTGAGCTGTCATATTTATCAAGCATTCGCTGTTGTAGAAGTTGCTGGCGCTTCATAAAGTTTTCAATTTAAGCCAGAGCAGCGAACATCCGGCATTCAATCCGCTGAGACAACGATCATAAGTTATGAAAGAGCCCAGGCTGCCAAAGCCTTATTCTAGTCAACACGCCGGGATTTCGTTGGCAATGTTGGAGCCAAAGTCTTTGGCTTCTGGCTTCAGCTGGCCCACGGAGTTGACTGCACTCAGAATTGTGTTAAATTTGGCTTCCTGGCAAAGGACAGACGCCTGCGTCCAGGTGTGCTCAGTGCCCAGTTGTGCGCCCAGAGTTGTCGACGTACATCAAAATGTTGTGCTACCCCGCCCACACAGTGCAGCCCGTTGAGAGGAGAGTTTTGGGTGAGCTTAACAAAAATAAAGAGCCACCGCATTAAATTTACACAAGCTGCTGCAACAATGGCCAATTTTGGCAGCATAACCCCGCCTCGCTTCGCCTCAAAAAGCTCGCGATTTCTGAAGTTTCGTTTTCATTGCAGACTGCAGCATTTTTTTAAGTGCGATTTTTATGCAATTTTCGCTTTTTTGCCAACAATACTAAACGAAAAATGCCGTCACTTGATGTTGTTGTTGTTGTTGCTGCTGTTGGTGCCACATGCAAACCGCAAATGTTAGCCCGCCAAGTTGAGCCAAGTGCGTGGCTGAAACTCTAATGCCAGTGCTGCTGCTGCTGCTGTTGCTGATGCTGCCCCTGCAGCAAAGGATGTCGTCTCATCGTCCCGTCATCCCGTACTCTCAGCGTCTCATCCTCCCGGCGTTTGCCTTGTCGCACTTTCCGTAATGTGACACTTTGCGCCATGCCATGTGCCAGCGGCAGAGTCCCATCCACAGCGCATCAGGGAAAGCTAGTGGGGCAGTTGCGGAGCCATGGGCAAGAGCTGTGTATGCGTTTTACCTTTTTGGTCCACAAAATGTTAAGTGTAGCGCTCTAAGGCGTAGTGAAGCTGGCCTGCGGCAAATGCAGCTTTTGATAAAATGCAGTTGGAGAACTCTTAACGACAGACACTCACAAGTTGAATGTTATCTAGCAATGGATGCAGCACTTAGCGTTCAATTACAAACAGATGATAAATTGATGACCCTTGTAAATTGCAATAATACAACTGCGTTCAAAATTCGCGACTGCATCATCAATTGTTATGCCATTATTCTTTGAACTCTTCCCAGAACTCTTTCATTTTTAAAGGTATCTTTAAGGTATTTTGGCTAAAACTGGCATTTAAAATCTTACCATGATCCTTATACATATATAAACAAAATCTCATCATTATCGGAGTACTATTTTATATATCTCTATGGCAGTTACGAGCTTTACTATTGTCCTAACATATCTGGCAAATCGTATCCAATCGTACTACTATATTATATGGAATTATTCATAAAATGTAAAATATTTCAAATTTGAGAAAATATTTTCTTAATTGTTATTTTAAAGGTTTATATTTTGTAAGCTAGGAAAAACGTTGCAATTTCTGAAATTATACGAATTTTAAGTTTAAAAATGATTTTCTAAAATTAAGAGTTTATTCCCGACTGATTTTTTCAAGGTATTTTAATAAAGTCTATTAACTTCCTCAAGACCCATCATATAGCTCAAATAGAAACAATCTAAAGTTGAGTTGTCTTGCGACAAGCGAAAAGGGTATTTAATCCTCGACATGCCAAATATAACTCTTCTTTCTTGTTTTTAGCGTCATGCGGGCCAAGTGCCGTTAGCTTTTCGTTTTCGTATCAATGTGGGGTGAAACAATTTATATTAATCATACGCAACGTGGCGCCAAATTGTTTCGGGTATGGCCAGCACTTAGAGGAAGCCCTGCCATTGTCTTTTGCTGCTGCTGCACTTTGCGTGCCTTTAAACCTGGTTAAGCTTCAGGCGCTGCGATGGTGATAAAACCGATGGCCACCCACTTGGTGGTAAGCCAAGGATGCGGACATCCTTAATGGCTCGACTAGGGCAGGGCTAGGACCTCAGCCAACGCACTTTGGCACGCTCGACTTTCGCACTCCCTCTATCTTTATTCTGTCCCTGTCTCTCTTTCTCTCTCTCGCCCTCCATAAAAACGCGCAAATGTTAGCGAATAAAAATAAATTTGCCGTTCAGCTGGCTCCTGCAATTTGTGCTGTCCGAAAAGGCAGCTAACAATGGGGGCAATCTGCATTGAATAGGCGTGGCACGCACATCATTTTGTTGCCAGGTCTTTGATTTACACTTTGGCCATACCCACAGGCATGTGATTTGGCCAAAATGCATTTGCTAATTAAATGCTAGCAACGGACATACCTACTCAATATGATGAATAATTACAAGGCAGCTGGGCAGACATACTGACAAGAACATTGTTTCATTTGCCATATACATATGTAGTATATGCACGTATCTGTGTATATGTCCAGCTGAATGTCAACTTAAGCTGAATGGTTGATTAGAAAGTAGCACACATGAGTTGAGCTTTTGGCATATAAATTTAAAGGCCACTGACGTTAGCAAAACACACAGCGGAGAGGATTAGAAAATTGTGTTATTGTTACAAATAAATGCAAAGGCTTCGGGTTTCCGTCCAATTAAAAAAGGCAAATGACAAAAGAACGATTCATGTTAGAAATTCATAGAGATGGATCAGGTGTCGTCTGGTTAAATACCCGGCAAGCACGTATATATTTTCTAATCCCATTTAAAGCGTATTCTACCATTTGAAAGTTACAGTCTTTGCACGATGTGATTTGTTATTGTATCATATGCCGCATTGTGGAAAATATTGCATATACCTTTAAGCTGCTTTAATATAATTAATGCCTATTCTGAAGGGCATCAAATGAACTGTGTTTTATTTGCTTTAAGCATAAGCATTACTATTGAAACTACATCATTATTGAAACCAAAGTAGAAGCTTGCTTCTGTAATAACATAGAGGAAAACACACAGTTTGCGCTCATGTGCTCATGTATGTGCTCATTCTTTCCCTCTCCCAACACCCTGGGAAAGAGCGTAATTGATTAACTTTGGTGTTTATTAATCCAAGACTATACCTCTTAATAAGCGTTATTTTTTACAAATGTGAGGGGGGCGGGAGCGATATCCGATTAAGTGGAATATTCAAATTTTGTGTTTACAGGTCTTCTAAGCATGGATATATGGTAAAAAGCAGGGAGTTGCTACCGATATTTATCGATGTCAAGTTATCGATGATTTAATACACATACATTCACACTAAACCCGACGCGTTAATATATACTGACAGACGGACTTGGTCGACTCGGCTGTTGATTAAGTATATATATACATATATATGTATATATATACTTTATGGCGTCAAGAAGTCTCTTTCTGCCTGCTTTATACATTTGCACAAAACTCATTTTCTCACCCATTTTCAATGAGTTCAGGGTATGCAAATAGCGTATATGTAAAAGCAATGCAAATAAAGCTTCTTCCCGTTCCTGCCATATTTATGCGCTTAAAGACCCGAAGTAATGCTATTAAAGAGTGTGCGGATTTTTATTGTCAGCCTGTCTGTCAGGGCGCCTGTCTGTTTATCTGTTTGTCTGTCTCGATTTTAATGCCATTATATGCCTAATTGGCTCAATCAAATTGTCTTGCAAGTTAATTAAGTGTTCAGCTGCTGCTGCCAACCTGAGAAGTAAGCTTAATAATCATGTGGATAATTACGGCGGCTCCGCTCCCGTCTGACTGATTGAATGACAGGCGCTCAATACTTTTGCACACACACACAGACACACACGAGCTAATAGTATAATGAAGTAGGCATATTTGGGGTGGAACTGGATGAAGAAGAGAAAGCGTTGATTATTTAAGTAGATAAATGTGTTTTTCTTAATTCGATTCGGAAATAAAATTCTCATAAACTGTCTCCGGGGCGTATTTTGTTTTAGTGGTTAATTTTTAATGATTGTACTTAAGGCGACACTTTTCCAAGCTGCGTGGCGAATGCGGGGAGCAGGGTGCTGGTTGGGCTAATGCCAGCATGGACATTAACAATTGACAGTGTCTCACAAAAATCTATTTACTATGTAGCTGTGATTTTATCGCGGAAACATTTTTGCGAGCGCAGACAATGAAAAATGTTTTTATTTACTTTTGATTATCTGCTTAAGGACGACAACAAAAACAGTTGCAGTGGAGCAAACACTGTTAAGGATACGCCAAGCGGAGCAGCACGAGGCAACAACAGGGGGCACAGTGGAAGCAAGACAGAGAAATGGAAAGAGAAAGAAAAGCTACCACGAGAGGGCGATGGCGGTTAAAACAGCAAACAAATAAAGCGGCAAAAGAGAAAAACCAACATAACATCACCGGAAACAGCAGCAACAACAACAACAACAATATGGCTAGCATTTAGCTTATGGCCAGGTTCAAATATGTGCCAGCATGTGTGTGTGTGTGCGAGGGTTGCACACAAAGTTTGGCCTGTGGAGCTGAATATTTTTGTAATGTATGCTTAATTTTGAAAAGTGTTGTAAAATGTTGCTTAATTCAGTTTTATAAATTTTATATGGCATTCAGTGTTGCATAGCTCAAGGTGAGAACGAAAAGTTTATAGCAGGCAGAAACAGTCAAAGACATTGCCCAACATTTATAAGTTTCTTAGCAGCCTTCGAGATGGCAATTTTGGATACCCTTGCTGCGGGCTGTTATAAGTGTAGGTGTCAACATGGCCTGTCGCAGCTTATGAATAAGCAAAGCGGCGAGACGCACACACATGCAAGTGCGCCAGCAGCAGCAGTCATACACACCAGCACACACAATACACACCAGCACACACCAGCACACACCAGCACACACCAGCACACACAATACACACCTGACTGTAAATACAAACAAGCAATGCAATCGCGTGACCCCACAAATGCATACGATCCCATATCCCTAGCCATATCGCAATTGTATGTGCGCACATAATTTATGGCAAGCGGATGCAGCTTTGACCAAGAGGTGACATTGCCAACAAGAACGACAACAACAACAACAACGACAACAACAACAATAACTGAATTATTGTTGAACTTTTTTAAAGCCGCCTATGCAACAAGTACGTTATTTAACTTGTTAGGTTTCTTGCCACTCTTAAAAACTGGCTGGCTTGATAAAAAGCGGTCAGCCATTTTTTGAATTACGCAAAAATAAAATAAAAATTGTATTTTTACTATTTTTTAGTTCAATTGAGTTGGTTCGATCCTAGAATTCCAATTTATGGTTTACTGTGAACTAAACCGTAAAAAAGATAAGTTGCCAAAAAAAAAAATAGCTGAACTGAAACCCGAATCGAACCATATTTTCTTGGTTTTATTCAAAATAAAAAACTTCTTAAAAATCATGTCTAATAGATGCCAATTTTGGGTTGAGATCAAATATAGCCCGCAACTTCTATATGCAAATATTTAAGACTTGCAATATTTCCAGTATATTGGGCAGTTATAAATAAAAAATTCAATTTTTACAATAGAATATTCTTCAAGGAATCGAACCGCTTTAAGCTATATTTATACGGCCTGAGTTCTCAGATGAGGTTTTCTCTGAGCGATTCAGTTCTGAGTGTCAAAAACTCTGCTGAGCAGCTCAGTTCTGTTTCTATACACGACTGATAAAAACATAAAAAAAGTTTCAAAACAATTCCAGGGAGGGGTAAAGGAAATCGAATACAATTGACACGAATTGGAATAAATGGCAACGCCAGCACATTGAAATCTGGCAGCCCTATTAAATGACAAATGACAGCTCAGCTGAGCGCTAAGACCAAATAGATAAGACGAAAACTTAGCTGAGAACTCAGACTGTGTAAATAAAGTTAAGGCCTTGCCTCGGGGCATGGACTAGTCCGCATGAGAGGCCAAAGGAAACGTTGACTAGATTCGATTATCCGGATTAAAAACAAACGAATCCTTTTAGTAAATGAATGCAAATTATTCGATAATTTTGGAACTAATAAAAAATTAATATATTTTATTATTTTATTTTAAAGAACAAGTAAATATATTCATATAAAATGGATTATTTAGCTTTGATGCATTTGATCAGTGTAACAGTTGTTGTGGCTGTTGTTTTTGTTATCATGCCACAAGTGACAGGCACTCAAATGTTGCAGTGACAGCTGCAAGTGCAATTATTGTATTATTATCAATTTTGCATAACATGGAAGTGTTCAGCTGTGTCTGCCCCTTGCTCTCTCTCTTTCTCTCTCTGTGTGAGTGTGTGTCTGAATATATGTGTATGAAGTGTTTTCAAATTTAATTGCTTTTAAACAAGCTGAGCCCATTGTGTGTGTGTGTGTGTGTGTGTATTCAAAAAGCATGGAGTGGAGGTGGGAAACGGATAGGCGGGCCAGTTAAACTACTAAGCATATTGACATGCTAAAAATTTATAGCATACAAATGGGCGCAAGGTGCGGTTGAGTCGGCAACAGGGCGTATGAGTAATACCAATGGCAACTGTTTGAATATCTGTGCGTGCGCGTGTGTGTGTATGTGTATGTGTGTGTGTGTGTGTGTAATTTAGTGTTTGTTAGTGTATGGCATTTTGTGATTTCGACAAAATTACATTTCACAGTTACAAGTGTTATAAATAAATAAATTGCCTGCGTTCTGCCCAACATACACATTTATGCTACGTGAGCGCATATGTCTGTGTGTTTGAGCGACTTTCGTTAAACTGTAAAGCACTAAGCACACATTTCTGTATCCAAACACAAACACATTAGGATCACAGCTAACCATATTTAAATTGCAATTTGACATAAAACAATTGACCGCCATTTAAAATGCAAACATATGATGGGCAGCATGGCAAACCATAGTGGAAAAAAAACGTATATATAATAACAACTTTCTGTCTAATCGCGTATAACAAAACTAGATTAGTTTTTGAAACGTTGGCAGCATATACTGAAACCTGCTGGACAATAAATTTAATTTGACAATTTCATTTCGAAAGCAAGACGAGAAAAACCTTGAAAAACTGAAGGAACATCAGCTATTACTGAGATAAGTTTCTTACAAGTATATAAAAAACATCATACTATAAGTCTATCTAATAACAAAATATCAGCCCAACTAAGTTAAAATGATTCGCAGCTGAGCAGTAGAGACGCAAAACCGAATTAAGTCATTCTTAAAAATTAGGAAATTAAGGCTCTACGAAGTTTAATAAAAAAAAGAAAAGAATAAATAAACAATATTCTTCACAAGAAAGAAATGCAATGCAAAACACAATAAGCCGGACGCATTACTATGAAAGTTTTTAGTTAAAGTTTACATACGGCATGATAATACAGAATATAATATGTCTATAATATAATAGCTGAATTTAAGACCGAGGGAATCTTAATTCGTTGGTTTGCTCAATATAAAAAACTTTTGTGGAAGATTGAAACCCAACTATTTGATTATATAAAGTATATAAAGGATAATTGAATGCCAATTTTGGGCAAAGATCAAATTTAGTGCATATGAATATATTTACGACTGCAATATTAACAGAAGAACGGGCAATTATAAACTTAAAATTGAATTTATAATTTTTTGTAGCCTATTACATTTAAGTAATTGTTATGCTTGTGATCGGTTTATGGTTTAGCCTTGATCATTTTACAAAAAAATATCACATTGCGAGACTTTCTAACTTATATGCTACCCAATGAGCAACTGCAGTCAGAACAGATCAGCTCGTTCTCATTCGTGTGAACGCCACGATTGGCGATTCAGTTGAAGACAAAGACACAAAACTTAAAACGAATATACATCTTTCGAATAAGATATTAATAATTGCCTGTAAGTAGGACTTTTGGGAAAACATTAAAGTTTAGGGAACAGGAAATGTGATTATTGGAACAATTGCAAGGACTGAGGCCTCTTTGCATTTCAGAGAGTATTCCAACTTTTTTACGAAAGATGTAACGGGCTACTAAAATTTATGACATCTATAGAAAAAATCGACCGGAAATAGGCCTTTTTAAATAAATATATTTCTAAGCTATTAAGAGTGTTTTAGTTTCGGCTTTTAGATTTATTTATTATTATGTGTTAAAAATACATAATTAATATATATGAATAATAATTTAAACAAGAAATAAAAGCAATCTTTTACAAGCCAAACATTAAATACTCTTGCTTACAGTTTTCAGTATATGCGAGGAGAGTTTTCTGAGTTCACTCAAGATATCTTGAAAAACTGAAATTCTTTCGCTGCAAGAACTTTATTTTTGACTGATTGGACTGGGGATAGAATTGTATAGTATAGTAGTTCAATGTTAATAAAATGATCAAGAAGGATATGATATTCTAAAAACATAAAAAGACAACGAATAATTTTTAATTTTTATTGCAGCTATATGAAATACTGGTTCGATCTGCACGCATCTGACAAATTTCCTGCCTGCAACAAAACAGACGAAACTATGCAAAGTTTCATGATAATAGCTTTAAGTATGAGCGATTGGTTGGCTTTCATAGAAACAGACAAACAGACTCGGCTGATTAAACTGATCAAGAATATTCATTATGGGGTCGGAAAAGTCTCTATCTATGCGTTACACATTCCATGACAAAATCACATTACCCTCTACATGGCTACAAAGAGGCATTTCATTTATCAAATGAGAATGAGTGCCGATTTGTAAAATTAGTGAGTACTTAAGTTACGTGAAATTGTGACGGCCAAATAAGAAAATCTTTTCGTTTTCAGCAAAATATTCTTTTAGCTAATGAATGATTTATTTCAGTTAGGTGGGCAATATACCAGGGAGACGAACAGCAGTATGATGAACTTAATTAAATGATTTATAACTTATTTAGTTTGAATACGTGCATGCAAAACAGTTTTTTATGTTTATTTTTATTTCTGTTATTAACTGTGAATGCATATTGCGACGCTGATGCACAATAGTTGGGAGTATTCCCTTTTGGGGCACTCGTTGAACAAACTATGAATTGGTTTTGTGGCATCGACTTAAAAAGTGGCAAGTTATTTGCGATCTGCTTACCATTCACATAGGCTGAAAAATCCAAGGGCTGCTGCTGCATTGAGGCAGCTGCAGCGTCTTCATCGGTGTCGGCCTCCTCGCTCCTGGCGTCACGTTTCATCCGCGTGAGGAATGGCGCCTCGGACTGGATATGGCGACGACCGCTGGCAGCGGAAATCGCATCATTTCCGGCCACCTTGGCGGGTTGACTGGCCGCGAATAAAAGCAGCAGGAGCAGCAGCGGATGGGGTAGGAGCGTCCGCCGTTTGGGCAACGTCTGAGCGGGCATGGTGTTAACGCTGCCACCTCGGTGAGCGTCTTCTGGCTGCCGGCTCCGACAGCCGAGACTCTTAAGTAATTGCAGGATAAGCGCAAAGAGCGGCGCGGCAGACGGAAACGGAAATAACGCGGCAGCAGCCAATAGCGACAACGACTACGATTCTGAATATTATTATTATTGTTGTTGATGTTGCTACTGCGTACGCACACAGACAGCAGTCACTGTACTTGACTTTGGACTACCCGAGCGGCCATCAAGCGGCAACTGCGACCACAACAAAAGAACGCAAACAAAAACAAGAAAAATAATGCGGAAGTGTATAGAAGCGTACGGATATGCTTTGGATATGTATCGGACACGACTTGGGCTTAGCGACTGCGGATCGACACAATCGGCGCGATTCGCACGCCGGCGTTGACGGCCAAGAGGCAGGACACACTTTCAGCGGGACACTAGACGCGACGTGTTGTTGCGCGGCCAACGTGTGAGGCGCTATTGAGCCAACCAAGTGCGATGCCAGTTAACATATAGCCTTTGGATTCGCACTCGGTGTATTTCGTGACTTCATTCGTCCCGCAGCCGAACGGTTTGTGTGTTTTTTAGTGAATGAAGCGTCTCCTCGCCAGTTGGTTGTACGGCGCCTGCGCCGGCACCAATACAAGCCATTCAGCGGCAGACAATTCGATATGGATATCGGTGCGCTATGTGAACTCGAGTGGTCCTGGACGGAGGAGGACTAAGGACGAGCGCGCCTTCAGTTCATTTGCCGTGCTACGTGCCGACTTCGTCAGCCATTTGGCCATTTCGCCATTTGAATGACGTCCTTTTGCACATCCTGGCCGCAACAGTTACCAGTTTCACAGTAACCAGCTACTGCCTCAGCAGTTGGCAGTCGTCCGTTTAACGTTAGCACTCACTGCCAATTGGCGGCCACTCGGAGTTATTGCACTCTTCACCATTTTCCGTTCGTCGTCCTCGCGTCGACAGCAATTAAAATATTTGCAATTGGTTTGGCTGCTAATTTGATTAGCCATTCGCTTGCTTTTCAAGATACATTTGTATCTGCATCCGCTTACGCTCTAATTCGACGTCTGCTTCTGCCGCTGGCTTCTCCCCGCTGTTCACGCATCGCTGGGCATAATCAACAAATCAACACGCCGCAAATATCCGTAAATATGTTGTGCAAACATTTGCCGCCAAAAATTGTCAATTTTTGGATAAAAAGGACTCCCACGCACGCCGCCAAATGTCAATATGCCAGCAGTATATATGTATGCACTATGTGAGCTTATTTACTGCAGCATATAAAATGTTTCCGTATCTTATGTGGTGGCGCAGTGCTGAGCAGTTGAATATTAATAGCAAGCGTACTCAGGTCAAATGGATATAAATGCAAAAGTAACTCAATCTATTGGGCCAAAGCTAACTAAAGACAGTCTTCGAAATGGCGAAGATTAATGCTGAAAGCGCTTCCAACAACTTAAGGTATGCAAATATCTATGCAACAAAAGTAACTCAATCTATTGGGCCAAAGCTAACTAAAGACAGTCTTCGAAATGGCGAAGATTAATGCTGAAAGCGCTTCCAACAACTTAAGGTATGCAAATATCTATGCAACTATTTTTTTTTATTTTATATATATTTATATATTTTTCCAGCCTGTGAGCAAATTAAAATTTGGATTAATTTCAAGCCAAATGGATTTTGTCTAATCGGCAACATTTCAAATAGATCTTTTAACATTAAGTTGAAGTTGTTCGAATGAAATTAAGAAGATGAAACTTTCCTCTATATTTAAGGATTTTCGAACTCATTCATTAATTTTTAAATAGAGCTTTGAAAGTTAAGTTTGTTACATTATTTTATAGACAAGACAAGCCCAAAATTATTAAAGGACGAGTGGATAAAAAAAAAAAAAAAATTAAAAATCATATATTCTGGAATCTACTATAAAAAAATTTAATGTTTTGATGACTCTGTCTCAGTTTAATTTTATAATGATTCAATATTGAAAAATTGTGATAAATATTGGATTCATTTTGACAATGTTTTTTTAACCTGGCAACATACTGCAAACAGTTGCCCCGTGCTCAAAGATTCTCATTAAAATAATTGCGAAATATTTTACGAAATGATTCTGAAATAAAATGAATGCAATACGAAGCAGTTATATATATTTAGGAAATGTTAAGATAAGTAAATGTTAAGTGGGTGCATCCATTTATTTGAGAGTATGAATGGTCGCATATCCATTCATCGCGATGAATTGGTTAACCCCGAAGCATCAGTAGAGTATTAGACAATATTTGCATGCCACATGAATACCACATTATCTGCACTATATAAATAAATAAAATAAATAAACTCTCTTTAAGATTCGCTTCGAAAGTTTTTAATAAAGTCATCTATCTCTCTATGCGCCGGCAAATCTAGCCCTAAGAAAATAAATATTCAAGAAATGATGTTTTCACAGTCTATCTACTATATTAGACGTGCATCCGCATACCAAATTTGATACTTTAAGCGTTACAATCTTGTAAAAATCCTATTTCGAAATCCATATATATTGGTATTTTGTATATCGATGAATATAAAGATTAAACAATTTGAACTCCAGCAAAATGCACCATCCTTTTCAAAAGCTTCTTAAAACCTTTTGTAAGGTGGAGAAAATGACTTTTTAGAAGAAAAATATATTTTTAAGAAGATATCTTATATCGTAAAATGTTTAAGGAACTTTGCGGACAACAGAAAAGCAAAGAAAAAAATCCTTCTGCCTGTTACGAGCATATTCACAAAGCTATGATACCGCATTTTTTTACACTAATGGGCGCAGGGTATCATTGTCCATGTATGTGAGATTTGATGGAAGGCAGGAATTTTAAAATTGGCTCTCATCAAACATGCACATGTCAATTATAACTGATTCTGCAATACATATTTAATTGGCGCAGGCTATTCTTAACTTTGTGGCACGCACTTACTGCAAGATGCCAGATGCCAGGATATATGTGTTAATTTTTTGGCATGGCCGCATAGTTATGCGACGTGGCAACCTATTTGTATGCGCATCTGTGTGGCAGCTTGTTAGCGACAACAACAACAGCAGCAGCAACAACAACAATATTGGTTGTTGGGCCTCTCGCTTGAAGTACTATTGATATTTATGTGCGCCCAGCAAGTTAATCTAATTAAAGTTGCCAACTTATTTGCCGCACGTTGAAACGCAGCCGTGAGCTTTTGTTGCAGTCGATTGTTTTTGTTTGTGCTCTTGTTTTTATTGTTCATTGTTGTTATTGTTGTTGTTGTTGTCGCTGGTCGTGTTGATGGCAGCTCGTTTTCATTGTTATCGCATTATATATTATTATTATGATGATGAAGTCCCCGTTGCGGCCCGCTATCAGATACAGTTCTCTTATATGAAGCGTTACGTATTCTTGCTGTGATTGCCTTCATCGGCAGCTCATGCCATAATCATGATACCACTGCCCAACTGTTAGGTCAACCATAATGCGCTTAAAGCTGTAATTATGCCTATGGCGCTCGGTAAGCTAATTGACCGTATTTTTTCGTTTATTTTTATTTTTTTTTGGCAATTGCATTGCCAGCCGGAAGCGAGTGTTGGAGGCGGATATGAATTGTTGCCCCATAACTGGTTGTCCCTGATTGAGTAGCTGTAAATGGAGCCCAGCTAATTGGACGTACAAGCGAATCCCTTTTCGATGCAAAAAGGATCGTCTGTAGGGGGGCCGGCCGGGTTTGTTTGCAATGGGGCATAAAGTGCATTTGCCAGCGCAAAAACTTTGCAACATCGTCCAACTCGACAGTGTACAATGGAAGTGGCACTCACATAATTGACTCGGTCCCGTAGCGCTGATTAGGCAATTTGTTTAGGCAAGCTATGCATTGTTTGACATGGCAGCAGAGAAGGATGAGAAAAACGCGTTGAGCACTTCACTTCCTGCCAAATTCAATTTACTACCAGACGATTTTACAGAGGGCGGCAACAAATTTCGACCCCTATTAGTTTCAATAAGCGAATCGCACATCCCATCTCTGGACCGAGGCGTTTTTGTGGACCACTCTTTGTAATCATCGGATTGTAGTGCACTTTTATGGGCGTGAATGACAGTAATGGTAATCAGCTTGGGTAAGTCGTCTCACACAATGCCCAGTCACTGTAGACAAAGTGACAGCAATAACAACAGGAGAAGGGCATACTTTTTTTTTATATTGTTGTACAACTATGTGTACGAATATATATAAATATATATATATATATATTATAATCTGTATTCACCCAAAAGTTCACATGCATATGCACGAAAATTTTATTGCCATCCTTTACATTACACATCCCTGAAAGAGGAAAATAAGTAGAAATTAGATTTGTGTCAAAGCAAGAGAAAAAAGAGACATTGGGTGCATGAGAATATATTTATATGACTGCAAAGCATGAAAAGCTGGAAGACTTACTTGAATTCATGAGATTCGCGTAGTGGGACAGTAATTAAAAATGTTTTTTTTTAATTTACAGTGCAGTCGAAGCTAAACTAATTTGCTTTTTGTTAATAGAATGTATATATATATATATATATATATATATATATATATATATATATATATATATATATATATATATATATATATATGTATATATATACATACGTATATATATATGTATATATATATATATATATATATATATGTATATATATACATACGTATATATATATGTATATATATATATACCTACTTTAACTCTATTTGGTCGAGAACACAACTTTTAAATAGAGCAATTATTAGTAATGCATGAAAACCTGTGAGCCTTATCTGGATTCATGAAAAAAAAATGAAAAAATTCATGAATAATGCGTTTTTTTTAATGTGCAGTGGAAAGTAAACTTTATCTGTGTGTAGCTTTATAGAAAATATGTATATGCTTACATACATACATATGTATGTATATACATATGCATACACACACATACATACATTAGCATATACACACACACATTTAAAAACATACACATTTTTTATATTTCAAATATTTCTTAAGAATCATTCAGCCTGTGAGCCTTACTTTAGTTCTTGAGAATCGCATAGAAGGCTCAAGTTTTAAAGTACATTATTCTTAATTAGCAACGTTTGGTATAAGAGAACTCACATATTTTCACAATATTTAAAAGTGTCTTTAAGTTTTCTAAATAGAAATTGCTGGCAGTTTTTTATTAGTCATAAACAGCAAAACAGTTGTTGGTAGTTACATGACATGTTTTAAGAAATGCAATTCATGTCAGTTTGTTTATTAAGCCAAAAATTAAAAGAATATGAAATATTATTTCGCTACAGGTAAGAAAAATCGTTTACAAACGTTAGGATATTGTAAACTTATTTTCGTTTTGTATCAAGAATCGAAATTTACAGTAGGTAAGTTTGTAAAGCTAAAACACGGCGCATTGGCAGCGGCTCAGTGGCAGCAATCCTTGGGATAGTGGGCGCCCAGAAACGTCTTGCATATGGTGCAGTAGTGGCTCGTGGTGCGGCAGCTATTCATCAGATACGGATAGAGACAGGCGCAGCAGCACCACCTGGCATACCATTCAGCAAATTGTTAAGCTATGACAAATACAAACATACACACACACGCACACCAACAACCACAGCCGAGGGTCTCGTCTCACTCACCCAATGGAACAGAGCCAGAGCGCCCAGCAATGGGTGCGTGTGTTCGGCATGCGCCTTAGCCTAGTGCGTCCCTGTTGGCCACAGGCGGGGCACACCATCGCACAGGCCTTGGCACCCAGTTTCGGCTGCGGCGCCAGTGCAAAGAAGCCTGCCAAACGCCAGCAGATCAGATGAGATCCCGCGTCTTAAATCGAACTCGGGCCATGCTACTTACTGCGCACCTGCGGCATGCGGACGCGTTCCACTAGCACTGATTGCTGCTGCTGCTGCTGCTGTGGCATGGCCTGCACATTTGCATTGTCCGCGGGCGCCGCTTGTGGCTCAATGGCGGGGCGCTCAGCTGGCAGCGGCTGTGCAGGCTGCGCCTCTGGCAGATGCGGCTCATCCAGCTGGCTGCGCAGATGCAGCGGCTCGGCAAAGAAGGTCCTACGACGACCTTCCCCATCGCATGTCGGCCGCAACGTGGAGCTTGTGTGGTTTTTAGATTTTGAGACGCGCAGACTAGACGTATTGCCCATGGCGTCATCGTATGTCGGAGGCTGTTGCGGCTCAGTTCCAGCATCGACGCTTGCATCTCTATCGCTGCTGCTGTTGCTGACATGGGCTATTATTGGGAGGGGACGCAACACCGGCTGGCTAGGGTCTTGGCCCTGGTAGAGCATGCGGTGCTTTTCCTCGGCCATGCTCGGCATACGGCTACTGCCGGCCGTTTAGCTAAGCATAAATGCATCGGCCTGCTTTTATCCAACAATAGCAATTGACGAGCGACAGCAAAACAGTTGCCGATAAACTGAGATTCAGTTGTTATTGTTTCAATTGCAGCGCAGCCAGCTAATTGGGCCTGAGCGCGCTTTGGCTGCCATCACGTCACGTACGCATCACGTCCACGTCCCCGCCCCCGCTCACGTTCCCGTCCACGTTTTCGTCCACGTTTTCGTTCACGTTCACGTCCACGATATGTATGCGCCCCATCAGTCGGACCAGTGAATATTGTCAGCATCCGTTTAATTTCCGGCTCATAACTTTTGCAATATGTTGTTCAGCGCTGAGCATTTTGAATTCGTATTTGCTTGACCCTCGACATACGTCTGGCTTTGCTCTCGACTCGGCTCGACTCGACTCGGCAACGGCCACAGCCACAGCCACAGCCAGAGCCACTTGACTAGGGTTGGAGGCGAGCCTAAAAATAAAAACCGAGTAGCAATACAATATTTACATAAGGCTGCGTAACGATTGAGAGCTGGGGTTCCCAATTCTAATGAAAAAGATTATGTTCTCTGAAGTGTGAAAAATAGGAATGTCTCACGTGTTTAAATTTAACATTTAATTATTACTTACATTGCCAAAGTTGCTTAAGTTTTTTGATCAACTAATTAGCATTGAAGGTGTTTATTTATAAAACTATGTTTTACGAATACCTTACAATTTATTATCATTTTTTAAATATTTAAATTATTTATATTTTTATTTTTATCATATTTATTGTAATTCAAGTTTATTTTATTTATAATATTATTTTTTTGCATTTGGATCTCAGTTCAGATTCAGATATAAAATATTTAATCTCAAGACTCTCGAAATACAATTTTGAAATCATTTTTCGCTAAATATTCGGCTCGAATCGGGCCTTCTACTGCCAAGTGACTAAATGTTAGTAAGAACTATGCTTGTCTATAATTTATTTTGTACTATGTTACAGATGGAAGAAAGATGTCCGACTCCGTCAATCCAATCGTGTCCGTCTCTTTATCTGTCCGTCTGCCTGTGGTTCTGTTTGAACATAGCGATTTCAGAAACTATAGAGATAGGAGTTTAAATTTAAAATAGATATTCATAATTAAAGCCATGATCAAGAATTTGAGGTTTATCTCTGAAATTATATGAGAATATGGTATATGTATACATTTAAGTATACTGCAAAGTATATACAGATCCAGTATATAGAATGGCAGATCGATATTTATCGATTTATATTTCATAATATTCAAAAGTGGGATACCTCCCTCTCATTTTGCTTTTAAGCTGGGATCTCATTTCTTCTCCTTGCATTACACTAAATTAGATATTAAAAAAGTTTTTTAAAAGCAAGTTATATGTATATGTATATATTTATCGGTTGCTTAAGAATCGTTTGCCATCCCTGAATTCGATCCTACTCTGAACTCCGTCCACGTCGAATGCAGTCCGTCCATGTGGTGTGGTTTGCTTTTTGGCTTTCGTGTTTGTGTTTTGTTGAAGTTTTTCAATCTGTTTTGTGGGACTCGGCACATGAGCACACCTAAGAGAGAAACAGAGATAGAGAGAAAGAGGGAAAGAGAGAGAGAGAGATGCAGGAGAAAAAGAGCAGCTAGGAATTGGCCAAGTTGCCCACTGACTGAAGTTTCTAGGCAGTTTGCATTTAATCAACTTTATCAACTCGTTTGCTGATTACCTTTACGCATTTATGGAAATTTATGCCACTCAAAACAAAAATGGGGTAAGACAAAAATTATATAAATATCTAATTTGCATGGCAATTCTTATTTATTTATGTTTTTTAGCTAGACACGCTTCGTGCCGACTCCTGGCATTAAAATTATGATGCCTGATCCCATATCTATGTCCCACTTATCCTTCCATATCCCCCTGATGGCAATTGGGACATGCCTTTTTATTTCTCACTCGGCTTTGCATAAATTTCGAGTCCATTTGGAATTCATGCCCGCTTTGATGTTTGCTTTATTGCATTCTGTTCCTGTTGCTGTTGCTGCTGCTGTTGTTGCTGTTGGTTTGGGTTTATGACTGTGAAAACTAAAAGCCGAGTGAAGCTTATCGATGAATGTTGCGGATCGGTGGGGAACGGATGGCAGTACGAGCTGATTGTACAAATAACAGTTGAATATGCAAGAATTTGAGAATATATGCACATGTGTATGTATGTAGTCAGATATCTCAAGGCCATTTACCCAGTTGCTTACGAAAGTCAACACACGAATATGGAAATATGTTTTGTGTGCATTAAACGACTGCCTACAATAAGTTGGAAAAGCTGCGCTTTGAAGTTTGAACAACTCTTTGAAATTGCGACAAGAAATCAGCTGCCAATAAAAACATGCGTATATAGAGCTGAATGGGCTAGAGAGATGAGCAATCAGTCATACGGTTTACGACTCTGATGCGTACAACACCCACAACACACACAACAAACACAACACACACTCGACACAAACACAACACACAAAAGAGCACTAACTAAAAAAGCATGATAACCTGTGAGCCTTACTTGAATTTATGAGAATCGAGTAGCAGGGCATCGTTAAAAATGAGTTATTTTTTATTTTCAATGCAGCGGAAAGTAAACTTGATCTGCGTTAGGTACAAAAAGACAAGCATGCATGCACACATATGTACGTATACAAATACATATGTACATAAGCACATACACTCGGGCGTACATACAAATATACATATATACATGCAGGCATATATACAAAAATGCATTTCTAAATACATGCATACATACACATGTACGCATGTATAAATAAATGCATTTATATCTACATACATACAAAGATACATACCTTCATACATGCTTACATGCATAAATGCACACAAAATTTGTTCGCGTTTGATAAAGAAGATCTTACATTTGCTTACTTTGCGCTTATTAATCCGGGCCATGTTTTTACACCCTGAACACAAGGTAAAAATGAGTATATTAGGTGTGAGCATTGCCCATCTTACAGCAGCTCCGTCTGTCCCAAGAATACATACATGCTTGTATATAGCCGCATCAGATAAAATGCTCAGAATTTATGGGTTTTGCACAATTGTTTGTTTAGTCGGAAAATAAGCAACCGTATTGAAAAAAATAAGCCATTAGTTAACTAATTAAGCTCTGATTATGTTGTATTATCTGCAGCCCCTTATCATTTTCATGCCGTCTCCTTTTCATCCGACTTCTCTCTCATTCACACACTCCCACCACGAATGTTATTGAACGCTGTGGCTTGAGCAAGTGTGTAAACAATATTTTCTGTAATTGCAATTAGCGCAAAAGGGTTTTCGGCTGCAAAAGTCCAGGGGGGCGAGCATACGCAGGCAACCACCCATATCCGAGCACCCACCCACCCACCCACACACACGCCCACACACACACACTCGCCCACAGTTGAAGTATTTGCAGCCTTCGCAAGGCGCGCGTGCTGAAATTAAACGAAATCATTGTTAGGGCCGCACAGCAACACAAACACACAAACACACACACACACGGCTACACACAGTGAAATATGAGGCAATCGCCAAGGCATTTGATTGCAATTATTTATCGTAATTTGTTGTAATTCTTATAGATGAATACCATCGATTGGCTAATTATCTTGGTTAAAATCTTGCATATTCATGAGCTGCAGTCCGGTAAAAAAGTAAAATATGTTAAAATCTTGTTATTGTATTTTTAAAAGTGGTTCAAGCTATGCTTGTGTATCTTGCAGATACTTTTGTTTGCCACAAATGCTTTGTATCTTGCAGATACTTTTGTTTGCCACAAATGCTTTGCATCGTTTAGATACTTTTGTAGATACATCTGGCATCTGTAACTGTGAGATATTTTTATGACAATTCGACAACAAGCACACAAGTTTTCTTTGTTTTAAAGTTTCTAAAATTTACAATTTTGATATAATCGCATTGTTTATTTTCCTTAAATAATGATCTGTCGATTGGGTAGTAAAATGTCAGTAAATGTCCTTCCATAGTCAATAAGTAGGTACTCGGTATTTCTTAGTCGAGCACAACCGACCCAGCTACTTATAAACAAAACATTAAAACATTCAAAAATGTTAAATTCTACACAACAAAACAATTAAATCTTACATTTAGCCTGTGATTTGAATCTGTAGCGAATTTCAGATACCGGAATCTCGCTAATCAGAAAACCGCAGCAGACAACGGCTGGCTTGTTAATTTGCTAAAAAATTGTGTGTGCGCCTTTTTGATGTGCGTGTGTGAGTGTGTGTGTGTGTGTATAAGTGTGGCTGCTGGCTGTGTACGTGAACGGAAGTAAGCACTAAAATAAGTAAATAAAAGAAAAGCGTGCTGAGAAAAAAAGTAAAGTAAATGTTCGTTCGTTCGTGTAAAATAGTTAAAGTTATGAGTTAAAGGAGCCAAAGAGCAAAAAGCGACTTACACGCCAGCACACACACACACACAGATATATATATATATATATATATAAATATATATATATATATATATACTCAAACACTTTAAGTACATCAGTTGAATGTGTTTGCGTGTGTGTGAGCGTGCGTGTGTGTAAGTGCGAGTAATTCACATTTCAAGCACGTTTCGCTTTTATGCTCTTAAATGGCGAGTGTATCTGTGCGATGCCTCTCTCCGTGCCCCCCCTTTCTTACGCCCCTCGCCAGCTTACACTTACCCACTGCCCCGCCTTTACAGTCATTCCGTGCTGTGGCAAAACGATAATTTTGTTGATGATGCTATGATTATAAGTTTTAGTCCAAGCTCCTAGTCGAACAATGGGCGACCGTCACCACCGCAATCAAGGGTTTAAGTAGCGGCGTTTACATGTGTGTCAGAGTCTGCTTTTGCTTCTGCTTCTGCTTTAGCCTCGCATGTCTGCTCCCAGCAAGAGTATCTGTATCTATTTCTAAGTAAATTACACACACACACACACACACACACAGACACACATACATACAGACACAGTTCGTAAGGACACGGGGGCAGACGGTCGGACGATGGCGAAATTGGTGGGTCTGGGATCGCATCCTTTTCGCGTGAATGACCCACATAAATAGCCGCGTGCTGAAATCGGTCGTTTTGCTCGCTTCAACTGTGGGTCTTATGAGCACGTAGCAAACAAAGAGTTGGCCCGCAACAAAAAAAAAAATAATAAAAAAAAAAAACGAAGAAAATTTGTGAAAGGAAAAGAAAAACTCTATTCAAGCGAATTTCACAGCTCTAGCTTTACCCCACTGATCACGCTGCATGGGGTTGTAGCATTTTTCATTATAAACTCGAATTGATTTTGTCCCGTTTTTTTTTCATTTTTCATTCATTTACCGTTACATTTCCTTATTTTCATTGTCTGGCTTCCACTTGTTTTGTGCTGCGTCAGAGGAATACGCTGAATACATTCGGTTATGCATTACAGCGAGCAGTTAGTCACATGCGACAGCCTTGCGGTTAAACATATGTATGTATATGGTTGCTGCTGGCATGCTCAGCACCTGATTTGTCCAAATTCTCTATTGTGCTTCAATATTTTACTATGTTCGCTAAATTTCAATTGTGTGACTGGCAGTAAAATATGCGTAGCTTTAAAAATATTAATGAGCGTTAATCGCGGGAGTCGAATCAACGACTAGCGTGTGGATATATTATTGACTTAGCCTAAGCTCAAAGTAGTCAATGCTACTTATTTGATTAGTTAATTAGCATATAAATAATCGAATATATTATTAATATAACTGGAATTTTTATAAAGAAACAAATATTTTGTGCAAGTTTAATCTTCTTTTATGAATTAAATATAATCTGTATATATACCAATCTTTTAAGTACTTCTGAGAACTGATTACATTTAAGGCCAACTTTATAAAAGTCATAGATATGTTAAGTATTTAGAATATCTGTTTCCTTTATCACAAACTTGTTTCAGCTTATTCTTCTTCGCAGATCTTAAAAGTATTTAAGTTTTAAGAGTTTTCCATGTTTTGTAAAGACGCCAAATAATGCACACTAATTTTAAGCTGATATTTAAATAAATGCTAGGCTGATTTGTTGGGGGCCGGACAACGCTGCGTATGCGAAATTTGCACATTTACTTGCAAGTAATTTGTACAAAAAATTGTTTATTTATGGCGCAGATGTCGATGCTTCTTCTAGGGCTGGACACACACGTAAGTGGCAAAGCTATAAATTTTCAACATGACATGACCATGTTCTTTCTTGGGCTATTGATTTATTTTTTGGCCTAATAAAGCGACGGCTGCGACGACGTCTCCGCAATGCTGTTAAGTGCTTTTCGGGTGGCCCATCACAGAATTGTGAGTGGACAGGGCTGGCTGGGCATGGGTACGGATGCAAGATACAAATTATGGCAAAGCAATGCGTTCGACATGCCCGAAAGGCTTATGATTTGACGTTTACGAAAAGTAAACTCGAAATTTATTGCCTTAATTTGCCTAGACACAGGTAAAGATTTACAAAGAACTTAACGTCGAACTGCTCGTACTTTATTCATAATTTAAGTATTCCACAAAATGCTGAGCGCAAATCAAGTTAAAAGTTAAGATTACAAAACTTTTAAATCGATATTTGTTAATATTAAGGAAATGAAATGATAAATAAATTCAGCTTCCTCAGCGTTTGATATACGAAAATAAATATTTCCAATATTAAATTTTCAGCCTTGAGTTACATAGAAACGGCCACAACTAGATTGATTCAGCTCGTCGTTTAGATAAGATATATACACTTAACGAAGTCAATGATGTTTTCTTTTGCCTGTTACATGCACTTAACTAGTATTCCCAGTTTTTATGAATTTTTAAAGGAAAGAGATTGAAAAGAGAATAACTATTGATTCCCGACAATTTAAAATAGGTTTAGTCCACTCTTCTTACAAGAATAAAACAATTAATTATTATCTCTATATATAAAACAGTTTGTCCTGACTGACTGACTGACTGATTGGTGATCAACGCATAGCCCAAACCGTAAGAGCTATGAAGCTGAAATTTTCACTGTAGCTACCTTATGTGATGTACATAGGTGCACGTTAAGACGGGGTTTCGGGAAATTCCACCCGCAAGTGTGGAAAAATCGCGAAAAATGTTTGTATGTAACTTTTTTGTTTACCATCCGATCGGCATCAAACTTATTTTCAAAGATCTTTGTTCAAATTCATTTGAGGGGTTTTTCACACTTTTAGGAAAATCCGTTCCTCCTTGGTGGAAATGGAGGTCAAAGATTTGGTGGTTGACGTTTCGCGCTCAAATTCATTTTCAGAGATCTATAAGAAAAATCATTTGATACGTGTTTCACACTTTTCGCAGCATTCAAACTTCTTCGGGGAGAATGCGATTTAAAGATTTTTTGGGCGAAGTTTTAAGTTGTGTCCGATTTGCTTCAAACTTATTTTCAAAGCTCTACATAAGAATGTAATGAATACGTGTTTCAGCGATTTGGGAAATTCCACTTGCAACAGTGGTAAATTGGCGGAAAACGTTTGTATGAAAGTTATTTGTTTACCGTCCGATCAAAATCATTTAAATTTGTTTGAGAACATTGATTTTATAACATACGTGCTACGGGCAAGGCAGGGTCATACCCGCTAGTTTCAAATATAATGTTTCAATTATTTAAGTCTATGTCAAGGTCAAAATGGGAACAATACCTGTTTAATATTGAATTCTTTTAGGCTCAAAAAAAAACATAAATCAATGATGATTTGGAATAGTTGCAATGTTTTTAACATATTTAAGCCAGGTAATCCACGTGTAAGCGTACTTTTGAGTCCAGTATTTCATGGGCATTGTTTCTCTCAGTTTACTAAATGCCATAAATATGTACAACTTACTATTAAAAAACGAAACTATTTTAAACTTGAATGAGTTGCTCGTAAGCTGTAGCTGCTGTTCTTGTCGTTGTTGTTATGTATGTTACTTTGGCTCTTGGTGCTGCTGTCGACAGTTGCATTAACTGTTTGCAGTCACGATTTGGCATACCCATGACCCAGACCGCCCATGCCCACGCCCCCAATAGACCGCCCCTGGCACGCTGAAGCCATGTCGAGACAATGTGCAAAATGTTTACACTGCACTTGGACGGCAGCTTGTTGTACTGTCACCGAAGTTGTTAACTGTCGGCCCGGCATTAATATTTCAATTTCGTAGCCCTTTACTTAAAACAGAGAGTCGAAGAGACAGACAGCGGGAGCGGGGCATAGAGTCTGATGTGCGTCTGTTGCTGGTGGCTGCCAACTGTAGCTGCAATCAAGGCATCAATGTCAACAAAACACTTGATGCCAAAAATGAAGTTGCAAGCTGTAAGCTGCATGCCGCATACATACATATATATATATGTATATACATGCAGTCTGACGTTCCTGCCACGACAAAATTCATTTTACGTTTTTGGTGCACGCTGCAAAAACTTGACAAGCTCCGCTTAACTTTTCGCTCAAGTTTCATCGCATCGGCTGACGGTGTGTGTGTGCGTGTGTATGTGTGTGTGTGTGTATGTGTGTGTGTGTGTGTGTGTGCGTGTCTGACTGAGAGTGCGTGTGTTTTGGTTTTGTTAAGCGCCGCGGTTTTGTTTGCTTTTCCAAAAGTCTGCGCTAATGTTGTTTTTGTTGATTTTGCTCTTCCGTCCTGCGGCATCTATTATTATTCTTTTTGCTGGCACTTTGTCGGCGCTTATGGTTTAAGCAGAAAGCATTAGCCATGCAAATTATGACGCAAAAAAAAAAACGAAGAAGACGACATTCTATCGCGCAACAGCTAAGAAGCTTTAGAGCCGTTTAAAAACTAACACAAGAAACTGCCCCACATATAACACATTGTACACTTCAAAAGCCGATTTATGTTATTCGAAATGTTTAAATTTCTATATCTCGGGTATTATTAGCGCGGTTTTGGAGCGGTATATTTTCATTGACTTATAAAAGAAGTACCCTAACATTGGGCAAAATTAAATTTAAAATTTAAAACATATTTGACTAGGGGTTACATCACAAATTTTGCTAAATTCAGGTTGGTTCTGAAATCAAAATTTTTGGACTGAAATCAATTCTATGTAGTTCCACGAGTCCAAAATGCCCAATCATTCCAGGATCGGACGTCAACAAGGCGACATTTAAAGTTTTTGTAAAATGTTAAAATGTTTAATTTTCGAATAATCTAGCTCTTAAAACTCGTACGGATCATGACTATCAAAGCATTCAATTCTAAATTACAAATAAAAAATCAAAATCCTAATTCAAATCGAAAATCGTTTATAGCTTAGCATTAGAAAAATATTGAGCATACTTAATCTTCAAAATATCCAACATTTTCTGTGTAAATAAAAAGAAAATTTGCATACTTTTGCATGTACAGTTTTTATATTTTTTTCATCGTTTTTATTATCATTATTTTTATTTTTTGTTGGCTTTGCTTTCGACATACTTACTATATGTATTTTAAGGATATAAAACTTAATGCTTAAATGGATGGAATGACGTAACATCAGTTGGTTTGTGCTTTCATATTCAGTTTTAATCAGAGCTCGCAAGAGTCCAAGAAAAAATAAACATTTCAGCAAATAAAATTAAAAACAATCGCGAAAATTGAAACAGTTGCTACACAAAATTATACGATTAAATAAGAATTATAATGAAATTCAAAAAAAAAAAAAAAATAGAAATGTCGTTTGCTAGCAGATGCGAATGTAACTTAATTGTAAATAATTTTGGAATAATAATTTTAACATATCTCTTTATTTTATTTATATTTATCTTTAGATCAGTCAGTGAGTGCGCGTGCAAAGAAATTTGATAGCACTGCCGAACAAATATATATATACAAAAATATGTATATGTATATCTGTTATATTAAAAAGTTCTCAATAATGTGTATAATTAGGTAGCCCTGAACTACAAATATAAATATGCGCAGAAACTAGCTATAAAAAATATGTTTAAAAAAAAAAAGTAAGTAATTATTTTTGTTGAGTGTCCTTTTCTTTTCGAGTTGCAAATTTGTATTTCGCGCAGCTTCTTCAGGCCAGGCAAAAGAGCTTCTTCCAGAACGAGGGCGTGGGCGGCAACGTGGTGGGCACCAAGCCCTCCCAAATGGCTGTATCAAACACGTCTTTGACTTTATCCTGGTTTAAGTAAAGACACAGAAAAAATATTAATTCATTAAAGTAAACTAGATAAGCATTTATCGGTTTTTTTTAGCAGTAGCCTTTAGATGAAAAAGGTATTTTGCTGCGAAGAAGACCACATTCGCAAGCGCATCCACGCAGAGGAAACAATAAAAGCTACAATTAACTAAATTATATTCCGTCCGAATATTTGTGTCCGCCCACTTCCAATATGGTCGCAAAGCTATACAAACTAACATAAATTTCATATGCATTTTATATTGGAGCGAACAAAGTATTTATTGATTTTATAACCAACTTTTTGCCAGGCCCGCTTTATGGGCTATATAGGGTACACACAACGGGATGACTGCTCCTTGCGAAGCCAGAGTCGTCAGCATTAGCGCCTCCTTTGGCTGCCACGAGTGCAATGCACGGCTGACAAAAAAATACAATATATATATATATATATATATATATATATATATATATATATATATATATATATACATAAAAAAAGAAAGGTGGCTTTGCTTCGCACTTAGCACACGGTGGAAGTGTTGGCAATCTGGCAACGGCGGAACATTGCCAGCATTGCCAGGCAGTTGGTTTAACGTTAACAGTAACCAGCCCGAAAACCGCACAATTATGATTATTGTGTGTGCGAGTGTGAGTGTGTGTGTGTGTGTAAGTGTGCATGCTTGTTGGCTGAGAAGAGCACCGTGTGGCATATTGCCTCAAAGGCAAACGTCTCCCAAGCGTCAGCATTCTGCAGAAATTTTTTCCTTTTTAAGTGTTTGCATACAGACAGCGACAGCCCAAAGGATTTTCTGAATATGACTTGTTGTTGTTGTTTTGTCAGTGTTGTTGTTGTTGTTGTTGTTAGTGTTGTTTTTGCTGCTGCTGGTGCAATGACTTTGTGGGGCAGTCGCCGTCTGCCGCTGCTTTAATTAATATGATGGCGGGCACAAGTGTCGGGGCAACATCTGAACATCCGACAGGGCAACCGGAACTCACCTGTGTGGCTGAGGAAGTCTCAATGTATTTGGCGCCAATTGTTGTTGCCAAATCCCAGGCGTCTGCATATGAAATTGGTTTCTCGCCATTTGTCTGCTCATCCATGGGTAACGCAGCAGCCCGAAGCACATATGAAATCAAATAAGAATATCATAAATATTTCAACAAATTTGCTGTAGCCACACACTCACAAAAATGAATGAAGTCAAGCATGAACTCAGGCGCACAAATAAACCAAATAAGCGCCCTCCCCAAAAAGAATAATAAAACTCACCTGCAATTTGTTCAACACATTCAAATTGCTCCTCAAGTCAGCTTGGGTCCCAACCAATATGAGGGCCGCCTTTGTTTTGGCAAATTTGGGCGCCCATTTCGATTTGATGGCCCCAAATGTTTCGGGCTTGACCACCGAGAAGCACAGCAGAAAGACGTCGCTGTCCGGATAGCACAGTTCCCTCAAAGGATCCAACGTATCCTGGCCGGCGGTATCACAGAGTGTCAAATGGACTGGACTCTCGTTCACATTGACTTCGGCTGTAAATAAATGAAGCACAAAAATATGAATAGGTGAATATAAGTGCATCTTAAAGCCCTTTCAAATTAAATTCATTTCAATTTCAAATTATTTTATACTCTGTTCACAAGCTGAAAAGGAGTATATTGATCTTGAGCCACGTTTGCAGCTAGGTATGCAAATAATTGTAGTCCAAGCCAACAAGTTGCCACAAATTGGAAAATCGAAATGTTCTCAATGTACCGTTTGAGAGTCACTGCCATGCGGAAACATTTTGAGAGTCACCAATCGAATACAAAATAACAAAAGCAAAATCAATTTAAATCATTCGAAATATGTCTTTTGATTATTAAATTAGCGACTCTAAAACTGTAACCATACGTAACAGTGACTTTCAAACTGAATTAAGAAAATGCCGTGTTTTACGCACTTCCCGTGAGAGCAAAGCTAGGCGTGGCTGCAATATTTTAAGCACGATCTATAAAAAAGGTCATAAATGGTCAGTCTAACTAATCTAAGGATTTTCCTGGTTTTCTTGCCCCCTCACAGTTTTTTAACACTTTGTCTTGTCTTACACAAACAGATCTTTCAGACAGGCCGGCGTACAGCAAGACGACAATTGTTCACACTTGGTGAGCCGAGCATAGAAAAGTATTTGGAAATTGTCGCCCAAGTCAAGCTCAGTTGGCAATTTAATTCTGACCTTTACTCGAGCGCTGATTGTTCAATATTCAAATGCCACCCAATTCAGACCATTAACACGAGTGCAGGTATTTTTGATTGCATTCCAGTTGGAATTTAATTTAAAACGGTGCCCAATCCACGACTCGCTTCACGCAAGTGCACATTTTTGGCATAGCATACTTCTCAGCGCAGACTGCCACACAGCTACACACACACACACACCTTTGACCCACACTAGCACATAAGCCACTCAGGGCCAAATATGCGAGGCATTTGCCGAAGCACTATGCTGCACTTGCCTTTCGATAGACCTGCTGCCAAAACCTTTGGCTAACATATTCGGACCGCATCCCATACAACGTAACGGAGAATGCTGATCAACTGTTAAAGACCCTAAAATTGCTGTTAACCTTTTCACACACAAAAATATACGCACAGAAACAGTTAATATGGTTCGCAATCTTTGGTTACTTGCTGCAAACCCAAGATTCATGTTAGGATCTTTGATTCATGGTTAAAACCCAAGCCCCGCAATAAGGTTCTCTTGTTCAATCAGGTTTTCCACCTCTATGAACACTTGATTTGTCATATTTGTTCAGATTTAATTAAAATAATACAAATTATTAAGCAACATATGTATATATTTTATAGATGCACAACTTTTGAATGTATTACAAAAAAATATTTTATTTCCAAAAATATGAGCTACAAAAATGGTTAAGATTGCGCTCAGCCCTTTTTTATCCATCCAATCTGGCTTAAAGTCCGGTACATAGTAAATAAAAAAGGGGAATTTCGGGCTCTAGTTTGCAACCTTACTCCCCACATAGTACAGCTAGATATTTCAAAATACAAACATGCGTATGTGTTAATATATAAGCTAAACTATAACGAATTTGTTACCGGTATAAGACCTTGAAATCAAACGTGCAAGTCTTCAGGCCTTCCTTGATACTATGAGAATCACACAGAAAGGCGATATATATAAGGTTGGTAAAACGTAAAAATATAAAGGTGAAGACAGCGAGTAAGAGAAAGTCAAATGCTCATCAGTTATGACAGAAAGCTAGTTTTTTATCAGAAGTATTCAAATTATATCAATGTTAATTGATGATTAAATAAATTTCCTTAAAGTAAAATAATAAAGATGCGAAATGCCATTTGTCAGCCTTTTTCATAAGTTTGCGCAACTAATCATACCCATTTTTACACACATTTATTGGCTATAGGGTATCCATAAGTAAATTTTAATAAAATGCAAAACAAACTGAAAGAATTTGGCCATTGCCGCTAGGAAATAAAATATTTTAGAGCCGCAATTGAACAAACTGAAAGTATTTTGCCATTGCCGCTAGGAAATGAAATATTTTAGAGCGGCAATTGAAATTAAGCAACAATTCATTTTTTTAATTGTACTACCAAAACATACGTGTTTTTCTTCTCTCTAACATGTTCTGGAGTATCTGTATATTTATATTTGAAGAGAAAACGATTATGTTAGCATCTGTGTAGCTGCGGTTGTTCACAGGCTGTGGCAAAATCTTAAAACTGGTAGCATGTTGAGCGGCTTTTGAGATGTGAAGTGAGGTTTGGGTACATAAGCGGTTTGATGGGATTCAGCCTTAGATGTAACGAAATTACACTATGCAGTTGGCCCTTGAACATGCTACATGCTGTACATTGTCGGCTTGGCACTTCATTTATGTCCAATCGTTGCTGTAAGTAAGCAAGTTGCTGATAGGTTGCCAGGGGCAGGGCTTCAAACTAAAAATAAAATCAATTCCCTAATTGTGAGTTTGATTAAGAATCTTAGAAACCATTAAGCTTGCTTGTAAAGTAGCCGATTTCTCGGAATATATGTAATTTCCATGCAGGCTATAAGCTAGAGTGGTCCGTGCTGGCATAGTTTTATGCATATTTGCCTGCCACTTCTGCACTTGTGGCAAATGCAAATCAAATATGAGCGGGTGCGGATCGGCAGGTGGGGCACAGGAAGCGTCAGTTGCGATGTCATTAAGCTGTGCACTCAAAAGTATGCAACATATTTCACGCGAATCCATTTTTTAATTGCCACGTAGGCGTCTGTGTGTGTGTGTGTTCGCGCTCTACTTGCAGCTGCAACAATGAAGATGAGCCGGTGGCAACTGAATTAGCAGCACCCGGTCACGCCCCCCAAAGCAATTTGAGTTTCATATTACACGCTACTGTGTGGGTGTGAGTGTGTGTGTAAGCATTGCATTCATATTTAAAATGCGTGCAAAATGATTTAAATTACCAGAGAAGCTGCCTTTAAGCCGAGAGGGAAAAGACAGAGAGAGACAGAGAGAGAGGGGGGGGGGGGGGGGGCGAGAGAACAAAGAGAAAAAGAGCGGGCCTGGGTTTGTTTCTCATGTGCCGTCGAGCGTGTTTGACCTCTCATCTTTGCCGAGCCGCAGCCCTAGCCACTCCGCCGACTAGAATGCCAGTGTGTTACCACTAGCTGTGGCTCGAATGTGCTTGTGTGTGTATGTGTGTGTGTGCCCTATCTAAAAGTTAATCATGACTGGCTTTCAATGCAGCTGCTGCCGCTGCTGATGTTTACGCAACGTAAATAAAGTTGCTGCTCCCAGTTTTTAATCAGCAGGTCGCCGAAGGTCGCCCTCGTGGCTCATGTTAAATAAATTTTATTCTTGTAGCGCATAAATTTCATGAATGCATTTGCAACGATGCCAACCGCTCCAACCACTTGACGTCCCAGTCCCCAGCAAGCTGACGCTAAGCTCCTGAATCAGGATGGGGCATTGTGTGTTGAGCCAAAGAAAAAGTGTACTCTTAAGGCAGCCTGCAGCTTTTCTCGTTTCTTTTGTGTTTTGATTGAGCGATACCCTGTATTGAAATGTGCAACAATTTATCAATAAAGTGCAGCAAAGCGCGAGGTTATGTTCAAAATGCAGATTTTCGCTTTGCAGGTGTTTCAATTAAACAATACATATTATCTATGGATATGGCAAAGAAAAATATCATATTTACAATTATTTAAAAAACCAATTTGTTAGCATGTAGTTACCAACTAGTCGGTCAAATGTTTCTCCGCGTTCTAGATAAAAGTATACATAGAATTTGTTCACTTTCTTGCACTTTTGACTTGCTCTTTATTGCTTTTCGTCTACTATATAGTATTTATAGTTCTGTAAATATACCATACGATTTCCATAATTACAGGGTATACCCAGGTAAAATGCTGCACAATACACATAAAAGGATCAAGGACAAAAGGTTTTTATTTTGAACGCCTTTGACTGGTCTCGTCCAAGCTTGACTGGGTACGCTTTGGCCGGCATTTTCTTTGCATCCATCAATTGTTCGCATTGGCTTTTGCGTTATGCAGCTCATCTGCATACAGACCGCCTGGCGTGCTGGCTCTTGATTGAAATCGTAATGGTCAGCCTGCTATGTACTTTAATTTCGATTTCCATATTTTTTGGTTTTTTATTTCGTCAGTGCCAATTTGTATATAGCATATATTTTGGGCCATAATCGGGTCTTTTATGTCTCATCTCGGTGGCTTATTAATCGATTATCGATTTCGGTGTGCGCATAAAAGTGTATCGCATAAAGGCAAAATACGACCAAATAAAACTTGACTTCACGCATTTAACGACACTCCGACAAAAGCGCCATCCAGCGGCCAAATGGCGCATAACAAAAGAAGACAAAGCCTTGTTGCGGATGTCTAAGTCTGCTTTGTCTCTGTGTGAGGGAGTGTGTGTCGGTGTGTGTCTATGTGTGCGCCACACAATTGTGAAATTGTTACTTGTCGGCGGCTATTGAAAACCAGTCAAACGCTTGGCTGGCTTATTGAAACCTAATTGAGTCAGTCATTTTCACTTACTCACTCATTCAGTTTGTCAATTACTCAATGTAAGCTAAGTTAACAAACGCTCGTAAGCGTATGAAAGACTTTTACCCTGTAATTATATGCTATGCGCATTTCTTGATCAGCATCAATAAACAAGGCCACATAGCTATAGGCTACGCTTCTATGAACTTAATGAAACTTGGCATTCTTCCATAAAATGCCAAGTTATTCAATACAATCAATACTTCTTATAATAATATAATAATTAAGAATCGCATAGAAACGCGACAGAGACAGAAAGAAAGAACAAAAAAGAGAGATAGAGAGAGAGTGTTGGCTTTTAGTTTTATTACTAACCCACAACTTTTGAAATAATAATATTATTCGCTGATGATATATTAAAATTAAGAATCGCATAGAAAGGCGATGTTGAAAAATGTGCCTAGCACAGGCTATTATATTTATGTCACGAAATAAGTAAGGCAAAGAAGGGTATACATATTTTCAAACCCGTAATAAACACATTTTCTAGAGGAGTATCGACAGCCGCGTCGATATACCCATCTGTATATTCGATCGTCTGTTTGTTTCGTTGCAGTTTCTCAGCCCTGAAGTAATTTAGATGAAACTTGACATTTCACAGGCTAATTATATCAGGTAACCGACATGGGTATTGTCGTCCAGGGTATTAATGTCTCAACACACCAATGAAAAAAAAATGTTGTTTTTTTTTGTCATAGTAATAGTATTCTTATTCTTCCTGTACTTAACCCTGTTAACAAGAAGACAAGTTTTAAAATAGCCATTTAAAGATGCACTTAATTAAAGTAATGACATTTGATGGATGTTGGAGCTGCCTCTTCTGCGACGTCGAGTCTTGTGTTCACGAACTTTTAGACGCTCTCTCTTTCCACCATTCATTGTGGGAGGGTGGCACTTGATAATTAGTTGAACTATGCGCAAAAGTTATATTGGATGAAACTATGCAAATCCCCTTGCAAATAAGCAAATCACACGGACATAAGCACACTCACGCGCGCACACAGCAGGCCTTACTAAACACACACAGGTGCACATTAGATGCTCAAGTTAGATTCCCGTCATGAATTTCCTAGTGTTTGTGCACGTGAGTGCGCGAAATTATGCCATAGCTGCATTAGAGGAGAGCCTGTTATGCTTGGCATTCGGCGAATAGCGCACACGGCGTATGCGTAATAAGCGAAGAATCACCATAGAAGCAGAAGTGACGGCGCATCAGAAAGGCGGCTCGGCTCATCTCCATGTAGTATGCGAACGGCACTTCAGATTAGTAAAGATTGAAAAAGAGAACGATAAGAAATGAAAAGCGTTTGCAAATCGTTTTCTTTTCCAGTAAATTACGTTGCAAATGACACTTCAAGGCGATATTAAAAAAAAAAAGAAGAGCTTAAACTAAACGTTTCTCATGTATAATCAGCGTATTTGCCTCACTTTTCTAGTCTGTTACTCTTACGCTTAATGTTGTCACGTGATGTGTAACGCATTGAAGAAAACGTCTTCCAGTTTATAAAGTACTTATATAAATTTATTATTGATCAGTATTTATAATGATCGGTCGATATAGTCAGGTTGGTCCCTCTATTTCTATGAAATCAAGTCTCTCGGCTCCTATCATCCCGAAACATTAACATAGTTCTGTCTTTTTATTGCAGACGTAGATTCCGTGGGAGTCAGCCAGATCGATCAGCTGTATCGTTTAGCAGCCAAAAGTTAAGTTCCTGAATGAAGGATCTTTTCGTTCTTCAAGAACTTTTGAACAAACTTCGCATTTACGAGCCCCCATCAGATTAGGGGACTACTATATTTATAAGCTTCAATGGACATAAATAAAGTTTTTGCCTGGAAATGCACAACCAAGCCAAATGTCTTGAGGGAAAAATATGACTGTGGCGTTCTTTTTTGTTCACCTGGGTGGTGAAAATCACTCACTTAATTTGTTATGAGCAAACTAAAGCTTTTATCAAATTTTGCCACAGGCGAACTCTTTTTCATTTTTGATCTGATGGAACTTTGAATTTTGTTCCAAAAGTTCACTTGAGTTTTCTTAATCCAAGGTTGCTTGACAAAAACCATTTATTGCAGTCTTTTAAAGGTAAGAATATTTTGAATGAAGATTAGTTAATGCAGCATTAGAGCTCGTATATAAAGTATATGCATTGCAAAGCAGATCTGAAGGGTGAACATATTATATTGCTCTTTGGAATCAGGGCATTGCGGCATAAAATAAGTGCACATTCATGCAAAATTTATTAGAGTCGGGCAGACATCAAGTGGCAGCCTCGGGTGGCGCATTGCCTCAATGTGTATGGGTGTTTGCATGGGTGTGAGCGTGTGTATGTGTGTGTGTGTGTGTGTATGTGTGTGTGTGTGTGGGGGGGGGGGGGGGGGCACAACATAATTCAATCACTTGCAATGCAAGTGCCTACTAGTTGAGACCTAAAAGGCTAGAAAAGATGGCGGCCACAAAAGGCAAAGGCGACTGCCTTTTTTATGGCCCCACCAAAGCGTTGAGCTGGCTGTTGTTGTTATTGCTGCCGCTGCCGCTCCCGCTGCTGCTGCTGCTGCTGCTACTGCTGTTGTTGCTGCTGTTCTGAATAACCGCAAATTTCAATTTTCCGTTCATTAAAATTCGTGAATAGCGCACAAGCACAGCCCAATACACACACCAACGCACACCACAACACACGCTCACACACATATGGCATGAGAGCGCGCAAATGCGGAAGCAGTGAAAGTCAAATGAAGCTGCCTTCCTGCCAGGGCTCTCTGAACCGGAATGGGGTCGGCAAGTGGGAAAGGAGAAGGATTTCAAACGGCAGCCTGCAGGCAGTTGAACATCATTTTCGCCTACTTCCGTCAGCTGAGACTGGCCCACAGTCGAATGCCGAGCGTGCCGCATCCTTCACACGGAAACTCAGTAAAGATTTCACAAATTGGTTTTCAACAAAATGAAAACAGTCGAAGGTCGTGTTGGGTGGAAGTTATTTGCTTGCTTGCTTGCTTACTTGTGTATGTGTGTGTGTGTGTCTTTTTGTGTGTGTGTGCGTGAGTGTGTGCGTGTATGTGTGCGTGTGTGAACAACGAAAAATGCCGTTAAGTAAACCTGTTGAAAAGCGCAGTCGAGTAAGGCGGCAGGCAATCAACATTTTCACAATTTTCACGGGTCTCAACTTACCGTTATAAATATCTGATGCCGTCGGCACATGCTCCGGATTGAATCGATTCTCCAGATATGACAAGATCAAATTGGTTTTGCCAACAGCGCCATCGCCAACCAGAACGCATTTTATGGACGGCTGTGTGCCACGTTTAGCTACATAAATAGGGCAAAGCAGTTAAGAGAGAGAGAGAGAGAGAGAGAGAGAGAGAGAGAGAGAGAGGGAGGGGGGGGGGGGGGGGTTGAGGGAGAGAGAATAAAAGATTAGTTGCTTGCAAATTGTAATTAATTAAAAACAAAGTACAACAGCCTGCTGAATAAATAAAATAAAACAAACTACAAATGATGGCAATTTACAAACTTTGCGCCATTTGCACTTGGCGCCATTTTGAATTGTTGCCATTTGCAATTGCGGCCATTGTTTCCCTTTATTTTATTCATTGTCCTACCTTTGTGCTCGCCATTCGCGGCGGCTGCAACTGCAACTGCAGCTGCGACGCCGCCTCCACCTCCTTCTGCTGTTATTGTACTTTCCGTTGTCTTCTTCGATTTGCGTTTTCGCAATAAAAACTTTGCACCTTTGCCGCTGTCCGCACTCGTATCGCTCAGCGATTGTTGCTGCAAAATAAAAGCAAACATTTTTTAATTGTTGCATGTTGCACAGCTGATAAACAAATAATGTATTGGCCGGTCAGCTGCCCCACTAGCCCCGGCACAGTGCTGCAACAAGGGGCCATTCATTTGATTATACATATTTGTTCCATTCATCGCCGGCAACTTTTTGCAATCGACCCAATTGCCGCCGATAACTAACTGCGTGGAGATTTCGCAGCCTTTAAGGTATTAGTTATTATTTATTTGCTGGCCATTTTTTAATGTTACATATCATGATTCCGAAATTCGTTACTAGCCTAATACAAACTATTTTTACTTTTCTTATTTACGGCTTCAAACAGGTCAAACCGGCTCAAGCCCTAAATTTCATTTTGGGGTTTATCAATGAATCGAATCGAATCGCATCTTGAACCGAAGCAGAAAGACTCAGATGCCAATTTATAGAGATCAAATATAGATCGCAAAATTTATATGAAAATAAGCACGGTTTGCCATACTTTCAATAGAACGGGCAATATTATACAAAGCAAAATTGTTTTATCTTAATTTTTTCGTAAGCTACGTTGTGAAAAAAAGGCCTGTGATCATGGATATAGATATCCTTTTGTTATGGTTGTTATTAGAATAACCAATTAGAAGTCGATTGCGTAGCGTAGTGGACTATGCGTCAGCACACTGACCACAAAGTTTGTAATTCAAAGCCAAAGTGAAGACGGAAGACAGAAAATTAACAAATTGACTGCCTTAACGTAAAGAAGTTTGAACATGAATATATATATATCTATATATAGCATAGATCCGTCGATTAACATCATGTTTTAGCTTTTTCAAAACAACATTAACTTGTTATATACTGCATATATTTGATTTGCGTTTAGCTAATTACCAAAATTGTGCAAAGATTTGTTTTGGTGCTGGGCGACACAAATTCAATTCAGTTTAGAAGCGTGCCAAATGACATTGCGCATACGCCGTGTGAGACACAGGAAGCAACCGCCTGAGACTGTCAATTAAATAATAAAAGCCATCAGATTGAAACGTCTCCGTGTGTATGACTGTGTGTGTGTGTGTCTTAGGGTGTGAACTAATTCCAAGCGCGACACTTTACGCCGCTCGGGCTAATTTAATATGCACATATAAATTAGTCAAGACGACAGACGACGACAGTCCGCCGCAAGGCAATGCAAAAATCTTGCCGACAACAGCAGCAAGTACCACAGCAACAACGACAACAACAACAACAACAACAAGATGAAGAAAAACAACAACAACTATTTGAAGCGTGAACATGGTGAAACAGTTGACGCATTGCGTATACGACACCAAGTCACGTCATATACAACGCGAACTGAACCTAACTCGTCAGACAATTGTAAAACTTTTGTCTCATCTGGGCGGCTAATTGGTTTAGCAGCTTTGTGCGACCAGCAGCAGCAGCATCAGCGGCAGCAGCAGCGGCAGCAGCAGCGGCAGTCAACACGCCCTCGACATCAACTGCTGTCTGGCCGTAGCTATAAAGAATTAATTAAAATTCACTCTTTTTTTCAGTTTTCGCAACGCGACGCTTGCGTGTAAATAAATAAATGCGAAAATTGCTTTGTTGAGTGGCATTTTGCAATATTTTGATTTATGCGCTGTGCGCTTTCTTGCAATTTACAATTTTTGCACTTTTAAGTCGCCGTTTATAAACAACACGAACGTTTTATAAATTAATGAATGCTGCTAAATGTTCAACAATCGGCACTTGAATTAATTATTGAAATCAAATTGCTGAACAGCAAAAAAAAACAGGAAAAAAAGCCAACTTTATTTAATTAAATTTCATTTAATTGAATTAAGTCGCTTTATTGATGACCAGCCGATTTTAATTTATGTGCGCCACATAAACCAAATAAGCGGCTTGTGCAAATACAATATGAAGCTTCAAAGAAAAAATTTTAAATTGAAACAAGCAAAAAAAAACGTAAATGAAATATTGCAAATATTTATTGAAAACCTATGGTTTTTTAAAAGAGCCTGTGCATTCGTGCGTATATTGCGATTTAATACAAGTATAATGAATATTCAACTCTTAAACAGATAACTAGCAGAAAAAGTCAAGCTGTCGTCCTTGTTCTCTCCCCGACAATGGCCCGAAGGCCTACATGAAGTGAACATACAATATTTACCCATTATTAATAAACAATAATGAATAATTATGTTGACACTCGTTCGACCATTATTAATATATAAAATTATATAATAAATAATAATGCAACATAAAATAATAATCAATTATATAAAAAACACACACGAATATATTATCTATATCTTTTATCATGTGTCTTTTAATCAGTATATCATGGATTCAGCACAGCATGCTTTTATTGCAATAATAATGCAATTAAAATTTAATTGAGTTTCTGGCAAAGTTAGTTTGACAAGCTAATTACTATGAATTATATATCGAATCGCACCTAAATGTAAGCCAACACTTACTATTTCTATCCAAGTGACAACTTAAATTAGATTTTAAATCGTGTTGACACTTACATCAATATTTTATTAAAAACTAATCACTGATCATGGCTTTTTATTTGTAACGAGTTTCTCATACAGATCACAATATAAAGACTTTTAATAAGCGAATTAAAACTCAAAAAAACTCGCATTGAACACTTTACAATATAGTAAATGGAATTTCCCATAACTTGCCATCTTCTGGCAATAGAGAAACTACTGGACTTAAACTTTAAGTCCTATTGGTTTTACTGTAACCGTAGAAATAAACCGTTTAGATGGTAAAGTGGAAAAGCCCTTCGGTTGGCAAGAGACAAACTTAAAAGCACAAGACGCTTGTAATTTATTGAGATAAGGCTAATTAGACATTTTGTACAGCATGTGTTGCAATCGAGGCCCAATTAATGAACGGCACTTTAAAGCTAATGATTAAATGAAATGGATGTCAAATCAATCATTTCACAATTGCCAATTACGTTACTTCTGTCCACCGCCATTAGGCGGTCTGGCCATGTCGACAAGGACACCAAAATGTACGAGTACACGCACAGATATGTACCAGGAAAATCTAAACCCACCCCCCACCACCAACGACTATGCTCGTTTCCTGCTCTAGCAGCAGCGGCAGTAAATATACTCGTAACTACACAAGTATTAACAGCGCTATCTAAATCAATATCTAAATTGCTGTGCGTCTGTGAGTCTTGTTTTGGGAGGCTGTCTGCCTGTTGAAAGGCTGTTGCCACTCGCTCGCAAGTTGACGGCATTTTCCGCTTGTTAGGCGATAATATCACAAGCCACTGCCAAACGAAATAGCTAAGAAAGTTGGCCCTTAAGTGGAAGTGAAGTGGCCATTAAGCTTTAAGATGCTCCAAACTTGTACGAAATTGATCAAAAATGGCAAGTCGCTTATATTGAGAAACTTTAAGATTTTTTACAAGCTTGTTTCGCCGGTCGCCGTTTCAAATCCAGCAGCTATTTTCAATTTTTTGCTTGTTTATTTAATTTGTTATTATGCACAAGGAACAAACATAAATTTAAATGCCATGTTTATGCCTTTAACATAAACATAAATAAAAACGAGGAGGAAAGGCTATCTTCGGCACGCCGAAGATTTAATACCCTTGCAGACCCAACCATTTCATAATGCTCATAGTGCTTTGCACGTATCTAAGAAGCACAGGGAAAATAGTCAATTACAGTTAATTAACCGAGAATAGTTAAGATATCTTGAAAAACAAAAAAGTTTTCCATACAACTTAATTTCGACCGATCGTTCCTATGGCAGCTATATGATATAGTTGTCCGATCTTAATAGGATTTTGCATATATATGGGGAGCGTAGTAAAACTAATAAATACCGAGTTTGGTCAAGATATCTTGAAAAACATAAAAATTTTCCATACAAAAACTTAATTTCGACCGATCGTTCCTATGGCAGCTATATGATACAGTTGTCCGATCTTAATAGGATTTTGCATATATATGTGGAGCGTAATAAAACTAATAAATACCGAGTTTGGTCAAGATATCTTGAAAAACATAAAAATTTTCCATACAAAAACTTAATTTTCGACCGATCCTTCCTATGGCAGCTATATGATATAGTTGTCCGATCTTAATAGGATTTTGCATATATATGGTGAGCGTAGTAAAACTAATAAGTACCGAGTTTGGTCAAGATATCTTGAAAAACATAAAAATTTTCCATACAAAAATTAATTTTCGACCGATCCTTCCTATGGCAGCTATATGATATAGTTGTCCGATCTTAATAGGATTTTGCATATATATGGGGAACGTAGTAAAACTAATAAATACCAAGTTTAGTAAAGATAACTTTATAAACAAAAATGTTTTTCATACAAGAACCTACTTTTCGACCGATCGTTCCTATGGCAGCTATATGATATAGTGGTCCGATCCAGCTGGTTTTGACATATGAGCTGCGTGCAACAGAAAGAGGGACTTCTGCAAAGTTTCATAAAGATAGCTTTAAAACTGAGAGACTAGTTCGCATAGAAACAGACAGACGGACAGACGGACAGACGGACAGACGGACATGGCTATATCAACTCGGCTGTTGATACTGATCAAGAATATATATACTTTATGGGGTCGGAGATGTCTCCTTCTATGCGTTACACATTTCACGACAAAATTATAATACCCTCTGCAAGGGTATAAAAACAACAAATATTTTCGGAGTCACGAGGTATCTCCTAGCCGGCCTCTATCTAAAGCACCCTCTGCCCATTAAATTGAGTGCAAAGAGGCTATAATGGTATTATGCAAGTTTTCACAGTAAGCAGATGAAAGCATAGCTCTATTCAATTTCATTCGACAAACTCAGTCTGAATTAAGAAGCTAGAGACTTGAAACTTAAAACATATACATATACTCTTCTACATCATACAATAACTATATTTGTCTATAGTTTGCAAATATTGAAAATCGCTCAAGCCACCACATTTGGAATGTATGTATGTGCTCGTATAAGAATATTTCCCCTTTTTCTCTTCACCCCATGTGCTTTGTCAGGTCGCCTGTCCCCATACTTGTTGGCCATATGTAAGCTTTAAAATTTGCACAAAGATGCGACTACAAACACCTTTTGTTGTCATATAAACACAAATATGTTTACATATGTAAGTGTGTACACACTTTAATATTGGGTCACGTAATTAAACAATTCCAATTAGAAGGCTTATTTTCGACAAATGCTGTTATTTTGCGGGCTGCAATCATAATTGTTGTTACCAATATTGGTCATGTTGTTGCTATTGTGCCATGTAGTTGTTGCTGTTGTTGTTTTTGTCGTTGTTGCGTGCTTCGCAACGTTGTCGGTAACCTCATTCGCAACAGCAGAAACGAAATTGTGGTCTATTAAGTGGCATGCCACTTATTGCATCATAGAGTTACAGTAAGTGAACTGTGCCGGGGCGGCGGTGCGGACAGACATTGGGGATAGCGTGGCAAAGAGACAGTTGCTGCTGCAGCAGCAACAAATGTTGGGCATACAAAAATTGCCTTTAAATGAGATTCCTTTTGCCACATTGCTGCCAAAGCCAAACAACCTAAAATATGGACTGTTCAACAGGATGTTGGGGGTAACGAGTGCTAAGCGGGTCAGTTGGGTATTGTTGCTAAATGTTGGTATTATTGCAAAAGAGCTGACTTCAGGTAACGCATGTGAAAATCCAAAATTGTTTTGCAAGCAAAGCCCAAAACAAACCCTAACCCATAACACACCACACACACAGCACACACAACCGCACAACACATTGACATTAAGACCAAATATGTATTTTTCTCGTTGCTGATAATAATTTGTATTTCTAGTTGCTATTGCTATTGTGGTCAAATAAACCGCAGATGAAAACAGAAAAAAAAAAACACGAAATTTTTATGAGTTCCGAAATTTTAATACTCTGACACATTTGACATCTACGATATATTTCTCACAATATCGTATTTCGAACTTATTGCTGCTATTAGAGCGCCATATAATATAGTAGATCGTTTTGATACGGCTTTGTGGCTATACAAAGCAAATTGTAAAGGTCGTAACTGTTGATCGAGATATATTGTAATTCAAAACACGCCTAGTTTATTCGAGATATTCTCGAAAACTACAAAGTTTTATGCTATTACTGATTTTTCAACCAATCCTTAAAATATAGCTAAATGACGCATTGGCCCGATGCGGCTGACTTCCTCATATATATTGACTATGACATATGTATATATTGCCTAAGACAGATATACGGAAAAGGCTGTATCGAATCGAATATTTATACTTTATGGGATTGAAGACATCTGCTTGCGTATAAAGTTGACGACTGACATAGCTTTTCGATTCGGCAGTTCATATTTGTCAATATAAACATACTTTTATGAGTCAGAGTTGTTTTCATCAATGCATTTCAAATTATCTAACAAATTTATAATACCCTCTCGTAAGTGTGTAAAAGCACTACCGTAGCATTAAGTTCAGTATTTTTCAGCTATTTTCGACTGCATTTGTAGGAACGGCTGGTGGGAAGAGTACAACGCATTTAAAGCAGCTTTTGTTGCAATTCAAAATTGTTTGCTTTAGAATAAAATTTAATAATTTATTTGTTATTCTATCAAAAAGCTGAAAGCTACATGTTTTCCGATTTTGCCCATAAATATTAATCAGATAATTTTTAGAAAAGTTTTTCCGCCAACCAAAAAGAACGCTTATCATAATTATTATAATTACTATTATTTTTGCTATAATTCGCTGACTATTTGTTGAAATGTCAATTTAGTTCACACACTTAATTAGTTGGTTTCTCTCTTGAAATAGAGAGCTCTGTAAACAGATCCAAGCTCTACTATATGGACTTTATGATGCAAGGCAACACTTGTGTTTAAACAAACAATTAAATTTTCAGGCAAATATATATATGCCTTTATAAAGTCAACTAATTTATATATTTTTTTGGATAATAAAGTATCTTATAATATATCCTTACAATGTGTATTTGAATAATTTGTCATTTGTCTCGGTAGATAAGTTGTGTAATTGAACCTGCCAGTTAAATTCCGGCTTCAAATCCCCCGGCAAGAACTGTAGAATTCAAAAAAAGAATTCAAAATCTCAAGCTATCGCTTTGGTTATTTTATTGTTTTGGTTGTTGTCCTTGCTTTGCTTGCAATTCTCAAAAAGTTAAAGCTTTGAAAAAGCAACATGCTGTAAAATGGGAAAAAATGTTTGTGCTTAAATAATATGAAATATTTTAATATAACTCGAAAACTGACGAGCCAAAGAAATCACCTACAACCCGAGCAAATGTCTCTTTATTGGTCGCCTGGCATCATCAGAATAAACAATTGTGTAGGGGGAAATTTCTGCTGTTCGAATTGAATTGAAATTTTAATAAACCGAGTTATTTTCATTGCTTGTCAAATATGCAATTTTAATAGAGCTCAGGCAATGGATATCGAATATATTTTATTATTTGCACCGCATTTATTAAAAATGGAATAAGTTAAAATTTAAAAACTCAATTAAGTGTCACATAATTTGAAATACATTTATTTATGCCCAAAACAAGTAAGCACACACACAGCACACTTTCCTTATTTGAAATATTTAAGTCTATACTCAAATTGATGCCTAGCAAAAAACAAAAACAATAAAGACTGCTGCAACCGACTGGGATATACTTTGTTTGAGATTATTTGACTTTGACTTTAGGAAGCATTCCTTATTTGTGGATGGCCGCAATATGTTTGACTCGATGTTTAGAAGTTGGTCAACAGCATTTCACCTGCCACCTTTTGGTTATACCAGCATTAAAGCTGTTAAAAAGACGCCTTCAGTGGACACGGCCAAATAACTTGAACACATTTTCTGACGCGCATATACTGGAGTATACATACATATGCTTACGTCGGACAGGAATATGCCACAAAATCCATATGCTCTTTATCACTTTGTTAGCAGAGTATAAAAATCCATATATGATAATTTCATCAATTTCGCTTAAATTTTGCTGGCAGCAGCTGCGTTTAACAAACTGCCCCGATCCCCATTGTATATTATAAATGTATGTATGCATATAAATTTTCATGCACACATACACACACATACACACCCAAACACTCACGCCAACGTTTCTATGTGTGTTAGACACTTATTATTGGCCAAAACAAGTTTGCACATGTGCCAAAAGTTAGTGCCGTCCGCCTGTTAATGGGCGAGGTACAACTGAAACTGTGAGCAGACCTTGGCTGGAGGAAGTGCCATATATATGTATATATATAAATATATATGTTTGGTCGCATCCCTGGCGATTTATTCAATTGCCCAAAAAACACACACACATGCACGCACACTTTTAAGGACAACAAGAGTTTACGATGCCATTTTTGGGGGGCCATGTAAATTACAATTCATGCGACTGTCAACAGCTTTTTTAGACCCGCCTGTCTTGGAGTCTGTGAATGTATTCCGATATTTGTGTCGCCCTCGCAGCTGTTGGTGCAATCAAAAGTTTCGCTGATTTTCGTATGCGTGCACTCGAATTGTATTTAAGCTTTATATATATATATATATATTTTTGTTAACATTAGGCCACATATTTCTTTCGGTTCGTGCCGCAACTTTTGACCCATTTTTATTTTTCTTTTCTTCTTTTTGCGAATTTTCTATGCGAATGTGTGGGTGTATTGTACATCTACATCTGTATGTACGTCTCTTAAGTATGATTTACATGCCAAACTTTTAATGGCAAAAATTTGTGCACAAAAGAGAAAAAGTGTCGCCGCAGGTTTTCACAGTAGAGGTGTTCAAACTGTTGCAGGCGCGCTTGCATATATATATACATATGTATGCATTTATATGGCTTTAAAATTAGCTAAATTTAAAGGTATGTGATACGCACATATTATAAATGGAGAGTGGGCAATCATTGCTTTTTGCAGTCAATATTTAAACTTTTTTATAAAACTATTTTGCTGATTGAGTTTTTGAAAAATCCAAATGGAGGGCGAAGTTTGTTTATTTTCCTTTCTATCGGCAATAAATTCATTTTCATATATCCCGTATACCCGTTCAGGGCAGAAAGGGGATATATGAAAGCCGGGTAATGCACACTACTGTTATATATCAGATAATTTTCCTAAAATGCCTATAATATTTCAAGTGAATGCTCCCGCTTAATTTTTTTACAGCCTTTCTCTGTGCTTCGCATTATTTATGCAACTTCATTGTGAGCGTTGCCATATTATATACGTTTCTTCCTTCGCGCAGCCACTTAGTCCGCCCCGTTGTGTATGCTATATTTTTATATTATTATTTTCCATTCACGACAGAACATACATTTTTCCCTTTTTTTACGGCACTTTTGATTTTTCTTTTTAACTGAAACGTTGTGCACTTTTCTGCAATATTTTATTTGATTTCTCGACGTCTGTTAACTTTTCTTCATTTAAATAACTTTTTTAAATTAAACATGAAATGGAAATCGTCGCTGTCGTCACTATTTGCCAGATGAATTCTGACAATAAGTCTGCATTGCTTTAAGTCTGTTTGAATTATTTTGTTTCTTGACGATCTTTTTTCAATACTGTTGTTGTTGTTGTCATGACTACTCTTTGCGCACTGCCAGGAAAAGCGGAAAGGGAAGAATTTCTTTGTACTTGCCAAAAATATGTTGCATTTGATGGCCTTTGGTCTCGGTAAGAGTTATACTGTTACTTACATCTTAGTACATATTTTAATAACCATTATTTTAGTCAGCTTGCGATGCGAACTTACAAGTTAAGGCCCCGAAAACTTTTGCCCACAACAACAACAACACCAAAAAAGAAGAAAAACCACCAAGTATTTGAATGGCGCCACCTCAGGGCAAGGCGTGTGGGAGGTGTGTCAAGTGGGCGGCTTGGCTTGAATGAAATTATTAAAAAGTTGCACATTTACGAGCTTCGAACTGGACGAGCCAAGTGAAGGAAGAGTGAGAGCATCGGCTCCAGCTTAAGTTCCAGCAGGGTCCCAGTATCGTTTGACATTGGCTGGCAGCTCGTCGAGGGCTTATTTAGTTTAAGACGCACTCACGCACACACAAACATAAACACTCAAATATATATATATATATATATATATATATATATATATATATATATATATACATACACACACACACACACATTGTGTGAAAGTTTGTTACGCAAAAAGTTAATGCCAAAAACTTCAACTTACTTTGACTTTCGTTTTATGCGCTCGGCAAACGGAAAATATTTTTAGCCAGTTAGAAATGGCGACGCATTTTTCTTTTCTTTTCAATTTTCCAGCCAAGCAGCACAGAAAGAGAGAGATCAATATTGAAAAAGAGAATGAGCGAGAGTTAGCTGTTTGCGATTCATATTATTATTAACCATGTTTTCAAGCACTCAGAGCTTTATTACTTCTATTGCGAGTAACCTCTTAGAGTAAACAGCTAACAATAAGCCATCGCAGCAGCAAAATGAACTAGAGAATCAATGAAACTCAATTTACATCAAAGGTTTTCAAAAACTTGAAAGTTTTTCCAATAGGAACTAAAGGATATGGTAGTCCGATTTGATACGGCTTTGCAGTTATGTTTGGATAATAATTGCACAGCTTGGGGCAGATTTCTCGAGAAACAGACAAGGTTCCTACATTTGATGACATCATTTTAGTACCCTCTGAGAGGAAAGAGTATATGAAGTAAAGAGTTCCCCTACTAAGATATGTCAATATACGCACTAAAAGGAATGCTTCGAATGTTCTTAAGAATTTTTTAAGCGTTGATTGGATTAAACTATTAAAAACTGCATTTTGACAATTATTAGAAAGTCATGATACCATGTGTCATGTCTTAAACTAAAATTCAACTATTGATTGGCTTTATTCGATCGGTCGGTTCCTTACTGGCATTAGTTACACAACACGTTTGATAGACAAATCAACATTTGTCATTTGCGCGATTGTTGTTCATGCAGTTGTTGTTGTTGTTGTTATTTTCTGTTCAATATGCAGGGAGTTCTATGTCATTTATTGGAACACGCAACACGTAGCTGCCACAATAACAACGCAATCTGATATCTTTCGCCGAGTTGTGCGTTAGCTATGTGACTTTTGTGACAATTGCATTATATATCGGGCCCACACTGTTACACACCCACCAACAATGTCAACGCCCACGCACGCAGGCAACGGCAACAATGAAAGCCCTGCATATTGTTTCTCTTGTGGTTGTTGGTATTTTTATACCCTGAACCCATTGAAAATGAGTAAAAAGGGTATAATGGTTTTGTGCAAAAATATGTGACTCAATGAAGGAAGCATCTTCGTCGATCTCGGAAACTACAAAAGCTAGAAGCTTAAAAATACTTTTCCGTACTCAGAAAATTTTTTTTTATTTTTGTCGATGAATATGAAAACATGCTATTTTGAAGAATAAATCGAAGGGCTAGCGCTAGATACAATAAACTCATGGTATATTCATTTTGGACCCCAAAATTAAAAAAAAAAATAAAACAATTTATTAAAGTAGAGCCTTAGAGCTTTGGTATAGTTGGGTTGCATATTTAAGTCATACAAATTACATTTTCGATGTTATGTGGCAAAGGGCAGAAGAAGCGCAGTTATGCATGTGTTTTCGTGTGTATACACACATATAGATGAAAGCTCGAATGTTTGCAACGACAGGCTAGGGCTAAGCTAAGGGTATCTACAAGTCGAGCACTCTCGACTAGAGTACTCATCGTTTTCTGTTTTTTGTTCTTTACAGCTACCAGCTGATTGGGCCCATGCAAAGCCGCTGATCAACAAAAGGCCAACAGAGTAAATAATGTGCAAACAACAGTGACCAGCGCTACATGTTTGTAAATATGTGCACTAGGGTGGCTCAAGTTGTGCAATTAAATAACAATTTTCGCGCAAAAAATTGACCCTATTTAATAAACTGTTTGATTATTTATGTTTCATATTTGATGTTATTTCAAAACCAATTTTTTATAAAATATGATATATATTTGTTATGCAAAATCGTTGCACCCTAATGTGCATACATGTATGTATTGATAGACGCATATGTCATGTATGCATAAGGCAAAAAAAGCGTCTGAGCGTCAGAGTCCAACAAAACAAAAAAACAAAAAAGCCAATTAAATGAATCGGACCATGTCCGATGCAACTGGGGGCACTAAAGTCCAAACATAATTGGAATAAATGTAAATATATATTTATGAAATACTCCTTGACAATAGCACATTCTTGCAAGGTTTAATTAATTTAACAATGCCATGAATGCCTATTACATTGCCTTAAAACAATATTAACGTGTGCTGTGAACTTAATAATTGAAGAATATTTAACAAAATGGAATACTGCCAAAAGTTTATATAGACCATGATTTCCCCGTAAGATCATGCTTAAATCATAATACAAAGGTAAAAAATATTGCTGTTGGGCTTAAATTCGAGTTTTGTTTTTTTTTTTTTTTTTTTACATTTCCACATGTATGTTGGCGTGAAGTTCCACCCGCAAGAAAACGCTTGGAAATTTATTTTAACTTATTGCCTCACAATTATTATAAGAATCTTTCTAAAAATATATATACATCGTTGATTAAATTACGATTTACTTTTTGCACAGCGTTTTTCCTTGTCAACTGGCAATATTTATTATTTTGTTTACTTTTGTGGCATACTTTTGCGCGCGGAACTAAAAAACCAAAGTAATGCGGGGGGCGGCAGCACAATAAAAATTCAAATGCAAAAGCGAAAAAGAAAGAGGGAAAGAAGCAAGTAGAGAGGGAGAGTAAACGGCTGAAACTGGAGCATGGTTACGAAAAGTCGAGGCAATATATGTAGCATGCAACAGTGCCTATAAGTTATGAGTCAAACAAAAAAAGGAACTATGTCAAACTAGAAAATCTATTGCCCTTTTTTAGCGGTTCTTTAAACTAACTTAAAGTCGGATGGCGCAAGACATCCTTGATTCCAGAAAGTGAAAGAAAACACCATCAAATAGCCTGTGTTGAATTAAACACGGTGGACAGGTAAGTAACTTGTTCAATTAAAGGTTCTTTATTATTTAAGCCTCTTTTTCATTCAAAATGGCATTATAAATAATCAGACATAACACTAAGTTTTCACGTTCAAGTTATCTAGAAAAATAATCACATTGTTATCAAAGTGTGCCAAAGTCAGGGTAATGAGCGCACTAGATAAGAAGATACCCTGTACGCAGGTTACGCGAATATAAAAAAACATTCAAAATTGAAGATCATCAAGAAGAGGAAGATGTATACAGCCATGTATGTTTATACAACCAAATTTATATAAAGCAAAATATGGTTGTAATTCATTTTGTTCCAAGTTTCGGTTTTCTAGTCCCAGTTTAATACAGCTAAAACAGATGGACAGATAATCGGTATGCTTTAGTCCATCACAAGCATTTGCATTACTTTGGTATACCCAACTTACGCATCTTATGAGGCCAGGGCATACAATTTAGATTACGAATATCTATATATATATATATATATATATATATGTATATATACAAACGTTCATTCATCTGTAGCTTTTAAAGAGCCTATCTATTTACAAGCGGCAGTTAAATTTGATTGCAAATCACGTAGATAAGATGCACAAACAACCCACGATAAGACTCCGATTAAGAAATAATATTTGAAAACATTGTTTGGCTAGTTAAACTTGTTAGTTAGGAAAATTGATTAGATGCGATAAAATGCATTAGCAGGCATTTTTAATTAGATGCATGTAACGAGACTGTAACTGGGGGGGATCCAAACGAGCGGATTCGATTCCAGTATTCCAATTTAATTACCTTAATCGAACCCCGAACCGAACCATATTTTTAAATAAAATGATTTTGATAAGAAAAAATCAGATTATGAATATATTGAGCATTTGGGATCAGATCTAGCTCACATATCTTTATGCAAATATGCACGGCTTGCTTAAGTAGAATGGGCAATTATAAAATTTAAAATGGAATTGATTTATTCAAATGTTGAGCCGAACCGATCCCCAATTTGAACTAAGTCCCCCACTTTTGTTTGGGGCTTACACACAAACATACAATGAGAATACCATAGTATCATCTATCAAAATCGCATCGGTTAACTGCTGTCTAACTCCGCGTGTAACTGACAGCACACATTTGCAATCTAAATACCAAAATACGCGTCTATTTCAGTCAAATTGATTTACAGTGCGAGCCTTTAAGCGGCTTTGGTTCATGCCAACTGCAACTGGCAAATCAACATTGCGAAATGGCAGATTAAGTATTCACTGATTACGGACTGACAGTACAACATGACGCTGTCTTTGTCTATGTAACAGTCGCTGTCACAGTCTAATCTTCGTGTGTCATAATTAAAAATTCAGCAAATTACACATGCAATACCGACAGAAACGACAACGACGGTGCGGCCATATCGTGAATTGTGCCCATCCCCACCAAGCCGACATCCTTCAAACTCATGCAGCTCGCTTCCTCCTCGTGTTGAGCTTCGACTGCTCTTGACTATGACGATGACGACGACCCCAATTTCGTACTTAACACCACAATAAACCGCATCAAGCTACTTGCAGTGAGCGTAACAGCTTCGTTGATGAAGTCAACTATGGACATTCTAAATGCTTGAAATCGAAAAAAAATACATTTTATTTTTTGTAAGCTGTTCGCGATTGTATACCTCTTCCCATTTTTTTCTCTATTTCTTGCGATTAATTTCTTAAAATCATGCTCATTTTATTGATCAAAATTCAACATTTTTTGAAAATATTCCCTAAAAAAAGTGAAATACGGGTAAAAAAAACCATGGTTTTATTTTTATTTTAATTGATTGAGCCAATAGTCATGTTCAAGTATCTTTAAGGAACGAGCTAGTTTTAATTAAATTTATGCACAATGAAACGAAAAAGCTATCATCAACATTTTCATCATAATAGTACGTACCAGCTCCACTGTGCAACATTTGCTGCAGCCGGTGCATGGGAAATATACGAGTATTTTTTTAACCAGCCATAAAGTTAATTAAACTTACATTTATCCGCCGTTAATGCTGTACTTTTATAGAGTGTCTACTTTGATATTTAATTTGTTCAATTTCCGTCAATTAATTACAAGCTTCGACCGCCATAAGGGGTGGCATAAAGGTCGCCACCAACTGAAACCGAACAGCATCGCTCTCATAACTAATAACAAACAAAAAGTTTGACAACGTTGACAACTTTGTCAACACGGATGACACCTCCATGAAGCAGTTAACAGGGCTGAGCTGGGCTGGGCTGGGCTGGGCTGGCTAGCTGTCTGGCAGATGCCCAACTTTGACACGAGACAAAATATTGGACGACCAAGGCACTTTAAAAGGCACTCGCTCAATAAGTCGCCTGACTTTGAGTGCTTATCGACTTTAAAAACTAAACTGAGTGCCGAGCTGTTTGCCTAAGCGTGCAGACTACATAAATAAAAACAAAAACTTTTTAATCAAATAATGCATAAAAGCAGAACTGGTTGGTGGCAAGGAGGTGGGGTAGGGGAGGAGGACATGGCCACAGGTGCGTGGCAAATGGCGGCATAAATTCTGTTAACAACTGCAGCATGAAGTGGAGCTTAGCAGTCGACTCGGCAACGGCAACGGCAACGACAACGACAACGGCAACTGCGTGGCCTCATGGTCACGTGGCTAACCGATTCTCGCAATCGGCCTCTCGCGCCCCACCCCGTCTCACCCACTTGCTTAGAGCTGGTCAAGAGCTGCGTCGCTTTGCAGCTCTTTGGCTTTGAGGCCTGAGCTGAGGCAGCCTGCGACTTGCTTACTGACTTTGTGTCTGGCAATTGGCTCTGTTGCCAGACAGAGCGTCGCGTACCAACAACTTAACTATGTGGCAATACCAGACATAAATAACAGCAATAACAACAACAGCAACAACTGCAACAAGCACTTATACTCTCACATTGGTTTAAATTACCCAACTTTTCAATAAAACAACATTTGCAGCTGCTGCAACAAATTATTCGGGTTTTGAATTTGGTTTGCCCAATCTAACTTAAGCAGCATTTTTTTTAAAGTATTAACTATATGAAGTCAAAAATAATTGAAAATTAAGCCTTAAAGATTTCATCAGTCAGTCAGTCAATTAAACCCGTACTCAGGACTAACAGCTTTTTGGAAAGAAATTGTGCTTAGTCGTTGACCTTCAAATGACCAAAAAATCTCAAATCTTGACCTTAAGCTAATAATATGAACTAAATTTAATTAAATTAATCGAATTGCTATAAGTTGCAGATAATTAATAATCTATATTAAATAAACAGAAGTATTGGCTGCAGTTTTAGAAAATAAATAATCGTAAATAAATAAACAAATTGTATGAAACTTGGCCAGCAAGTGGAAGCCGCAGAAGTTCAAAAAACAAATCATTTAGAAACAAGCAAAGTTTCATGCTAAAGTTTATCGACTAGCTGATACCCTGATCTAAAGTATCTGTCCGTGTCTTCGTTTTATAAAATTGTAAATAAACGTGACTCGATTTTAACTCTATAACCTTAGATCTGTCTCTTTGGCAGCAGTCAGGATGTCGGAGCTGGCCAGATCAGACCACTATATAGTATAGATTAGGAACTGTCGGTCAAATATTACATTTATTCATAACCTTTTTGCATTGTTAGCTTACTTGGCTACTTATCGTTGCTTGAAGCTTATAATTCTCAAAGAGTTATTGAGGCGAAAAGTTAACAAGGTGTGATATAGTCTATTATTGTTAAAGTTGCATCGAGCTTGCAATGCCGTGTAATGATCGCAATTGATTGGATGCGATTTGATTCACATTGAGTTGCTTCCAACTTTTATAGTATTACTCTTGTTGTTGTTTTTGTTAATGTTGATGTTATTGTTGCTGCTGCTGCCGCTTCTGTTGATGCTGTACAAACCGCAACCTTGTACGCAATATAGACACCATAAACGCAATGCATTTGCCAGAAAGCCTCAAGTGCAAGCTGCACTTTATTTATAGTCTCAATTTATTGTTTTGTTTATGACGAATCGAAACGCCCGATTCGGCATCTAAATTGAAATTGACAAGGACATTAGCGGTTGGGTTCATACAAAGTAGACTACTTAAATGTCAATTTTTGGTTTTCCACGAACGGAAAATAAATACTCCTATTCCATAAGCATTAGCTGCATTTAATGCCCAATTCAAAAACTTAACAATAACGTCTCAATAAAAGCTGTTTTGCCTTGGCCCATTTTTATATTGGAAAAATGCACATAATAGTAAATGGAAAAAAGTGGAAGAGAGAAAAGAAGAAAAAATAAATGATGAGTAGAGAAAGTTATCTTTATTATTAATGCATGCATTTAAAAAAAAAAAGTAAGTGCAAACTCGCAAGCATTACGAAATTTTGTGAGAATCGCGTAGAGGAGTGCAGAAAATTAAAAAGAAATTTTTGAAATGAATTTCTGCCAAGCATTTAATGCTAATTTATGTATAAGACAGGGATACATGAATGTTTTAATGAAGTTGTAAAAGGAGAGTTGAAGTAGTTGCACGCATTGAGTTTGAAACAGCATTTAGAGTAATAGAGTACAGCGCAGATTACACTAGTTAACAAGGTTTTTTTTCACTTTTTAAAGTTTAAATTTCACTCTATTTTTTTTATTAATGAACCATTTAGGCTGTAGCATAGCGCTATACGATAGTTTTCGTAACTAATATATGTTTTTACCAAATTAAATTCTTCAAGGCAAGCTCAATATTGTTGAGGGGGTTGGCGCAGCAAGAGGTTTCTTATTGCCGGAATTTAAAGTAAGCTTGCAGCTCAGGTAAGTAGGCTCCTTGGCTGCTTGATTTGACAACTCGCTGGCGAATTTGGGTGCGTTTTTCAAGAAATTTCTGTTTGACAGTTGCCAGTTTCATTTGTCTGTTTCACTCGTTTCATGCATCCATTTCATTATTAATTTACGAAATGTGTTTTAATTTTGCTCAGTGCTCAGCGTTCAGCTGCTGTTCGCGCTAGGCAATCCAGTTTTTCTCTTCATTTTCCTTAACATTTCTTGTTTTTTTTTTTTTTATTTATTTGGTTTGTTTTTTGTTGCCTTTCACCGAAGAAGAAAACGTGAAAATTTCATACATTTTATTTGCGCAACATTTTAATTTGCTTGGCATTAATGGCGAGCGGAGTGCAGAGCGGGACGCTCTTGCAGCTACTGCTGCAAAAAGTTGCTGTTGATGCTGCTGCTGCAGCAGTCAAGTCGTCATCGTCGCCGTCGTGGGCTTTGAAGTTCTGCAGCAGCTATGAAAGGCTCCGCTAGCTCGGGTCGGGAGAGAAAACTGACAGGGCTTTGTGTGGGGTTGCTTGGTTGCTTCATTCGTCCGTTCCCATTCTCATTCTCATTCCCATTACCATTTCCCTTCCCATTACATTATTCCCTTTTCCATTCTTTCAATTCTGCGCTCACGCTTCGCAGTGTCCATCAGTTGTTTCTTTGCTTGTCTGCCGCTATTGGCAGCTTGGATGCCGTAGGTGAGTTGTCTTGGCCATTATCAGAATAGACAGTCTTCCAATGAACAAAGTTGAGCACCACCAGCAGCAGCAGCAGCAGCGGAAAATTCTTAAGACTTGGCCATCACCAACAACAGCAACAATAATAACAAAAACAACAACAATCAATTGGTTTAAAATTGCTGCCACCTCTAACACAGATGTTCAAAGGCTTTACATGCTGTGAAATTCTCAAGCCTCGACAGCTGCCCCAGTTGTTGTTTGTTGTTGTGGTCACGACCATATTTTTGTATTTTAACGATCACCTTTTCGAAACCAGCAGCAATGTCAGCTTTAAAACTTTAAAAATCAGAAAAGGCACAGGACTAACGACTGGTAGGATAAAACTGCAAAATATGTATTATTAAATGGATGAAGGACTTTAAACATGACGCCTAGAACTGCTTTTATACAAAAGCTTTTTTCTGACCGATTGTGCCAATAGAAAGCATATAATATGCATGTCCCATTTTAATAGGGGTTTTCCGATATGTTAGGAGAATAGAATTATAGAAGCGCGTAATTGCTGAGCTCGGTGAAGATGTCATACAACTGTTTTCCATATAATTTTATTAACCAATTTTTTTCCTAAAGCTATCATATATGAGCGTCAGTTTAGAGCGAGTGTTCCTATGGTTCCGACAAATGCCAGATAGACGAACCTTTGGAATGTTTCATGGCGATATCTTTAAGACTGAGAGCTATATTGACGCGGCTGTTGATACTGATTAATAATATAAATATATATAATATACCCTAATAAGATACCTTTGATAATCTACCCTACTGATATGAAAAAAAGGATAAATGAGTTAGTCGTATATCGATTATCGCTCATAATTATCGATCGAAACAGCTCTAAATAGAATCGAACAAGTCGTATAATTTTTAAATTGCAAAAGTATACGTTAACAAATAGTTTTATTAGTATATCAACCGTTGTAATTTCTTTGTATATGACCTTTTTACAGAATTTTCTGCAAAACAAGGTGCATTTAGCAATTTCAGATGTTAATTAGATAGCGGCTGGTAACGAAAACTTTTGTCTTGGCTGTTGCCTCATTAAAAAATAAAACTGAAATACAATAATTGCATAGAACGCACTAATTAATTTTATCTCTGCAATGGCGTCGTTTTGCCCAACTTTTGTGCGAGGTCCACGCTCTCTCCCCACAACCCCACTCGCGCTGCTTGGACACTTTGCCACAAGGTTGAGCGGAGTGCCGGGCAGAACGCTAATTACCCTAGAAAGGCAGCCAGCTTTTGGGCCAATTTGGTCGGTGCAACAAAAAATAAAAAGCTACTCTTAAATAACTACTTACCAGTGCATTGTGCTCCTTAACGGCCGTAGCATTTATCACAGGCTGATTGAGATTGTTGTTGTTGCTGTTGGATTTGGTGGTGCTGCTATTGGCGCTGTCGATGCTGCAACGTCGGCGGCAACCATAATCCGTTTGCTGTTGCTCGTGTGAGATGCCAAAGATGAAGGGACCTGTTCCACTGCCAATTCCAGTTCCAGTTCCAGTTCCAGTGCCAGTCGCATTGCTAGCCACAAAATCCACATTGCGACGCGTACAGAAATCATCCTCGAAACGTGAGGCGTGTGACAGCAATTGTGTCTGAGTTTGGTCCAGATAATGGCCAGCATCCTGATAACCAACATTGCCATAGCGCGGCGGCGGCGGTGGTGAGCCGTTTGCAGCCGAACTGGAGCTACAATTCGATTTAGTTGTGGCCGTCGAGCTGGTGGTTGAGATGGCTTTAAAGGATTGCTCTTGCTCGCGCTGTCTATCGAAGCAAAAGTCACTGGATTGCGCTGTCGGCGAAGGCGGACTGCCATACGGATAACCAATGTGCGGACTCTGCAAATGCTGGTTGTATTGCTGGGAGAGCGCATCGAAATCGTTAAAGCCGTGCAGTCCCTTAACGCTGTCCCGTTTCTGTTGCTGCACATACGGCGAGACATAAACGCCGGCGTTGACGTTGGCGTTGGCGGTGGCGGTGGCGGTCACGTTGATGGTTGCGTTGACATTGCCAGTGGCACTGGCATTGGCACTGCGCTGCGGTGGCAATGGTGGCGCTGGCAGCGGTATGCCAGCCATCGGCGCTGTTGCTGGCGGCTTCTTTTTGCCACCGACCAGCAGCAGCTGGGGACGACGCTCGCCGAGCAATGGGCGCTGTGAGTTGTTATAGGGATGATTGCGCTGCATATATGCCGAGCTTAACGACATGTTGTCATCATAATCATCCTCAAGCTCCAGCTCCATTTGATTGCATTCGTAGGCATTACCATAAATGGTTCTAGCCGCAGGCTGATGATGATCATGATGATCGCAGTATTTAATGATCTTCATATTTGCATTGGGCGGCGGCAATGGGGGCACTGGCTGTTGTAAATTGTGGGCATGGCTATGAGCAGGAACAATATTGGGCACATTGCTGGCGCTGTTGCTGTTGGATTTGCTGCTGCTGCCGCTGCCAAAGAGTTTGGCCAATTTAACAGTCATATTTGTGTGACGTTTGCCTTGGCCCAAAAAGTTTTTCAATTAAAATGTTGCCCAATGCCAGAAGACAATGACAGTTGGCAAACGTTCTTCACACAGTTGCCGCTTCAGTTTCCAATTTCAGTTTGGCGTCCTGCTGAGAGACAGAGAAGGGAATAGAAACATTTAACTCGGAATCAAGAGAATCTATGCAAGTCGATGCACAAATGCACTAACCGACATCAGTCCATATAAAATATATATATTTAGATTAAGCAATACTCTGTTTCCAAAACCCTCTTGCGTATTGGACTATAACGAACATTGTACAAAACTAATATAGTCTTTATCACTCTGTGAACAGAGCGTAAAAACTAATAAAGCAATTAAAAATTAAAGATACATTATTTAATCAATTACAAATGTTATCAATTCGAATGAATACTATTTATATTTCTTGTCACGGCACCTACGCGTTATTTGATCACTTTTAAGAGCCATTCTTTGGCAACTTTAAATTTTATACAGAATATAGTGCTATTCAAATACCTCTTAATAATAAATAAATAAATAAAATAAAGAAGGTCTTCTTGTCTTTCTTTCTATAGAAGACATACGACCGTTTCACGCTTAGCCCAGGCAATGCCCTATCCACAATGTTAACAGCAAATGCAATGTGGTTAACCAACATCTATTTAACTCCTCATTAGATTCAGAAAATTAGCTAAAGTGGGTTCAAAAATAAACCGATAAGAACCCACAGCAGCTCAAACAAAACGAAAAACCCGCAAAGAGTCCTAAATAAATCTCAGCTAACTTGGACTCGGTCTGAGGGTGGTAATCAGAAACCCGGCAGCGATAAAAGTTGCAGCCAACTGGCGCATCTTTGCCAATTCTTTGGGGCAGCTCCTCTTACTGCGACTGCTGGCGAACCGCAACGGAAACTGTAATAGGATATGCATCAGCAAGAACGGCAACTATTCAGTTAACTGCAACAATGACAGGCGGACAAATTTCACGTCGAACGGGTTGAAAGCGATTTATAAAACGGCCAATTCGCATTAAGTTTACTTAATTCTATTCAATTATGCTCTTTTTTTTTTGTTTTGTTGCATAAGCCAACAAGGTAAACCGCAGCCAACAATTTGCCACCGAACATTGACGTCGCAATAAATATATCATACGCCTTTTCAGCCTTTGACAGCGACCCTTTGCTGTCGGAGGTAAATCAAGAGAATCAAAAAGTTATATAATTTTACATCGTAATGTTGCATGCTTACATGACGCACTTAGCGAGATGTCATAAGTTGTGTCTTGCTTGAAGACATACTTAATGACATGTCGGCGACGCGGTCGACTACTAAATTAAAATACAACAAAAAATAACTGAAAAAGTAAAACGCGTTCCGTAAATTAAAGTTTTCGGCAAGCTGCATTTGTGTGACGCCATTCCGCCAGCATGGGCTCCAAAAAATTCATCTCCATGGAGAGAAAAAAAGCACGCATCCCAAAAGCAGCTTTGCGGCTCTGTCTTTGTATGTTACGCAGCTTCTGGTGCTCGTATGAAGCTGCCTTTCATATAGTACTTGGCCCCTTGTGTTGCTACGGTTCATATCATATCATTTCATATCATTTTTAATATTGTAGCAAGCGCCGGTCAGACAAACGCCCTCAAAGGCGACCACGCCCCGCCCGCTGCCGTTGACCGACCAAACAAGATTCTCTCGCATGTAGAGCTCGTCAGACAAATACCCAAACAACGCCAGAAACAACATAACAATAACCATGAAAAAACACATAACAAAACGCAACACAACACAAATATTAACAAGCAAGCGGCTCTAGTCGGGAGTTCCCGACTAGAGGATACCCTGACCCCGCTTTAGCAGTAATAATAAAAAAAATTCCCTCACTAGTAATCGAACCTGTGACACATCACACCACCTGCAAACGCCTCTAATCGACAACCACACCAACAATTAATTCCTTATGATAAAAAAAATAATTAAAATAGCAGCACATACACACAATCTTGCAATTTGCGCTAGCAGCCGCAAACACGTGGCCAGCCAAATCACGTTTTCTTGAATAACTTTTGTGTTTCTTAACCGATATTGATCAAATTTTCAACAATATATCTTATTATGCTATGGAATATTCTCAAAAAGAGAATGGCATTAAAATAGTGGCCTTAATGAATAGGTAGTACCAATTGGTCAAATAAATCAAATAAATATATTTGATTATTAGCTATGGTGTGTGGGCGGGAGGGTGGCATCAGCTATAAAATGAAAGATATTTGATATATAGTATATATACTATTCAAGAAGCTACATGTCGAATTTGGTGCCTCTAGCACCAACTTACGAGATTTGTTAAAAAACAAGATTTCGATATCGATATTTATTGATTGCTTGGAAACGGGCAAGTTATCGATTACCGGAAACCAATTCGTACTGCTCGGGCACTAGGAGCACCAACGTTCAAAATTTCTCTAGCTCTTTTAGGATCCTTGCGTTCATACATACGGACAGACGGGCATGGCTAGATCGACTCGGCTATTGATGCTGATCAAGAATATATATACTTTATGGGGTCGGTGATGCTTCCTTCTGCCTGTTCACCCATTTTCAATGGGTTCAGGGTATACAATATTATATAACTCAAGGCGCTCGACTATTATTCCGACAGTATTCCGTGGCCACAGTTTTGTGTGTTGTGTTAGCTTTTGTAGTCAATTAGATGCCTTTCTAATTATTCTATTTTTCCATTTTCTACAGGGTATGGTTTGATTGCGTCAATGAGAAGAGGCATTCGCTGATTGTGGAGCGGGGTATTTGATGCTGGACTAAAAAAAGACAGATCGAATGGAATGATGGAGATGGCACAGAATGCAACAGTTTGTAATTTGCGTCAAGAATTGACGTAGCCGCCGTAGCGGCAAACGAGAAGTTGGTAACGCAAAAAAAAAAAAAATCTGTGGAAAACAAGGCAGCAAAAAATTTGTCACTGGCTTTGACAAACTCAATGGGGTACGCCACGATGGTTCGGAACAGGCTGCAGGGAGCGGAGTTGACTGTTCCTAGCACTGTAATAGCAAGGTTCGCTTTGTCCTTGACGCTGCCCGTGCCACTGCCACATGTTCAAAGTGCGTCCGTTGCATACAGTATGTGCGTCATTCTGTTTGACGCAAAATGCTAATGAGACAAAAGATGTCAGAGATATGGCGAATGCTTTGACGACATGAAGGCGTCTGTTGCGGAAAGGAAAAAAAAACCACGTAAGAGTACTCCAGCCTAAGTGCACGACTAGGAGATGCCCCTCATACAAAAATTCAAACATCTTTCTATGTATATATACAAATACACCAAAACAAATATGTATATGTAAACACACACACACAGACTTTATGCAGCTGCTGTGCTCATTGCCTTTGACGTACACTATGGGAAATGCATTCTTCAATGACTGCGGAGCTTATTGTCCGATCGTCATGAAAATGTGAGCACTTAAATAAGGCACCAGACTTTGTCTATGTACCAGCGGCTAGGTATAAGAAAATTCTTCGAGCTATGATTAAAACATCAAATCGTTATTATTTGATAGTTGCCGAGATCGACACATTCACGCCATAAGAAATGGCTAGGACATGGCTCGTCATCCTGCTCAAGAATATATACTATATACTATACTTTATGGGATCGTATAACATTGCACAAGCCGTTAATCGTTTACACATTTTCAATGCGTACAGGGTATACAAATGGCCAGTTAACTTTCAAACAAATTGGCAGCCCATTTGTCTTTTATTGGCACTGCATTCTTGAAAGAGCGAGTGCAGTTACATTACAGGCAACGTGGGCGGGCGTTTTCTAACAAGGATGCAAGTCCATTTAGCAGCGGATCGGAAACTGCGACAATTAGCCAGAAGGCATTCAGCAAAGACACGGGCTCAAAATTGAAAGCAATATGGATTCATTATCTTCGGGATGCCGCAGACGGTTGACTATCCATTGCATGATGACATTCATAATGGGTAAGTTTCATTAAAGAGCTTTTCTACTCGGCTGGCAAGGTAAGGATGAGTATATTGTCCGTCTGCCCGTATGAAAAAAACCTTCAAAAAAAAGCCAACGACAATATATGTATGTTGGGTTTGCAGCCCTGGCTACACTTTCATATCATTAAATTGAATTACTTTATACCACAGTTAAAATAACTTTTCTGGCTATTCTTGACCCATCCGAATGGAGTCTGTTGCAATTTTTGAGTTCCACAAAATTGGATCTGAGTGTTTTTCAGCTCATGTAATATACGATAAATGGGAGGAAGGGGCTCTGCCTTTGCTGTTGCTACATTGCGTTCGGCTTTTGCGTTTTGTTGTTGTTGCTGACATTGTTGTTGCTGTTATTGTTGCTGTTGTTGTTGCTGTTGTTGTTGTTGTTGCTGTTGGTGTTGTTGTAGTTTTGTGCGGTACTGCTGGCGACTTCCTGTCACGTCTGCCACATAAAAAATGCTGCAGGCCTCCCATTACAGCAACTGACGACGACTGACAAACAATTTGCAACAAGGCAACGAAAGTTTCGGCAGCTGCATTAAAAAACGACATGAGCCAAACTTTAGCCAAAGCGGCAACAAAGACCGAGAAAGTATGCCGAGCAGCCGGACGAGTCGAGTGGCTTACAAATGACCACAAAGCAATAGCCTGGCGGATGAGGGGCGGCAGGCACGAGGAAGTGGTTGCCGCATGCATCAGCCTACGGCAAAAAAAAAAATTATGGACACAAAAAATATGCGTCCAACATGGAATGAAGTTATGTGCAACAGACTGGCACAGAAAGTCAAACAAATGCAAATGATTGTTATTTATCACATTTAAAGCGAAATAGCCGATTTAAAATGCGGGCAAAATACAAAGCGAAACGGTTAAAGGCCGAACGCCAGTATCCTAAAACAGTTTCAAGTTGAATCACATTTTCCAATAGCAAAGGACATGCCAATTTTGTCAAAAGTGTGGCATTAGTCCACATATTAAGTACATATATTCTTGATCAGAACAAGGATTTAGTTGCGTCTAAAAGAAGCAGCTTTATAAAGTAGCTGAGGCAGACCTCGGTAGAGGTCTACGTGACCCAGTCTTTAAGGCAATGATAACAATAAAATAGTCATCATTTTTGCTCAGTTGAGATATATATATATGCTGCATCTACTACATTTTTGGCAGGGTATTTATTCTATTTTTGCATTTTTAGCAAAAAGTCACGCTCATATTACCGCTCGTAAGCTATTTATTTAAAATAAAAATACAATATAATAGTATTCGATGCCTATGAAATTGAAAAAAAAACGGCATAAATAATCTAGTTTACGAGATTTTTAAAATATTTTCATCAATTCGCTTTTACAAAATAAACGCATATACAATGCCTCGAAATATTTAATAGATACATATTACAATTATAAACTGGGCTCCATTAGTAGCAATTTTCAATTTCCAATTAAAATATGAAGGCATTTATAAATGGGACACAATTGCCATCTGCATGACGGCGATGTGAATAATAATTTAATATTTGGTCATTATGGCCGAGCAGCTAATGCAGATGAACGCAAATGCAGCACCGGTATCTGTGTTTGGGCAGCAGGTGCAAAATTTAACAAATCAAAAACACACGTAGAAAAAAATCGCTACAGAACAAGAAAAACAAACAAAATAACAACAAGATGTGGCAGGCGAAGAAGAAGTAGAAGAGAATGAATCTGATGAAGCCTTTGTAGTGCTTGAAACCGGTCTACGAAACGATCCTGCCAGACAACAATAAGATGCACAATTTGCAGATACAGATGCCCTTGTCACAGGTCGCAGGTAGGCAAACCAAAGCAAAACAAGCAAAAGGGCCCGACTAGAACACATCCTGTATCTGGCATCCTACCTAAGTATTAATAAAACTTTGGCTATTATTTCTCAGCCTTTAATGAAATGTCAAGGCTTTATTTTCAAAAAAAACAAAAAAACGTTGTTTTAAATCCTATATTTATCAATCTTAACTGAGGGAAGCAATCAAAGAAAGAGATCACCATTATACAATTGTATATACATATATGTGTCATAGGTTCTCCTTTTTTATTGTTATATATACTATATATTATTTTATTTTCTTTATTGTTATATGCATTTATATATTTGCATAACTTCAATACACCCTTTTCTTTACCAGTTTTGACAGGAACAGGGTATAAAAAAAGCTGTACAAAGCCGCAATCACAGCGCAGCTGCCAACACGCACACACGAAAATGTACATCTATCTACATGGCGCTCATTAGTTAAACTTTGACGCTCTTTCAAACAGGCTGACCGGCTATAGAGGTGCGCGGGCATGGGTTATGAGCATGTATATCTAGCAGATACATTTTGAAGGCGCTGCTTTAATTTGTGTTTAATTGTTTGCCGCCTCGGGCGCAGCGTCTGTGTGCCGGGCTGGCACAGCCAAAGTATCTGACAGATACAAAACAATAAAGTCACAGCCAGCTGTCGTTGCAGGCGGTTCATCTCTCTATTGTGCCAGCAAATTGATTAGATACCAGAACGAGAAACGTAAAAGCAGCAGAAGAAGAAGAAGAAGATTTGTCGAAACACCCGGCCAGCTGTTGCCGAAAACAATGCAAAGCCAAACAAAACAGAATAGAGTAAAACAGAACCAAACAATAAACCAAAAGATACAACAACTGAAACGTATCTCGAGCGTGTGAAATTTCTGGTAAAGTCTGTGCAGGTGGGCTAATCCAACTATCCCGCAGCACCGACTCTTAACCCGGCTGGCCAAAAACCTGCGCTTCGGTCTCATACTAAAATCGTTGCTGCTAACACAAGATACAATGCTAACGCACTTACATACATACTTGCAACATTTACGTACAACATTTTCTGGACGGCCAGCCACACGTTCTCTCTAGACTTTACTTAAAACTTTGCTTTACGTGTAGTAGTTTTCGGACTTTGTTGCTACACGGGGGAATATCTTCTAATAGGGGTGTTGAAATTTTATCGCTCACGCGCATCTACAAAATGATTTCACGACAACAAGAGGACAGAAACAACAACAACAACAGCAACAACTTGCTCTTTCATTATCGGCACGTCATTATGCGCAAGGCGCTCATGCTGTCGCCATGTATACCCTGTGATCACTTTAAATTTATAGAAAGGGTAGGCTGACTTTAAAGTACAAATAACAATTTGGCGAGTGGAAAATTTGAAACTTTGAGATTTTATAATATTGAAGATAAATCCCGGAGCATACACATAAAAAATATACTTCATTATCAAGCTATCTTTGGAAGCCATCTTTATTTTCTAGAAAAATCATAGCAAACTAAACTAAGGCGAACTGGATCCTAAAGTAAGGTAGTTGGTTCAAGCCATTAAAGGAAAATAGTAATTCGTAGCTGGGTGCAGGGTATCTCTCCGGCGATCCTTTTCGACTAGAGCACTCTTGCTTGCCATTGTCGCTGTTGTCGTCGTCGACGTCGTCACATTAGTCAATGTTTATTTAGTTTGCCCTTTAACTATTTGGGCAGCGCTGTTGTTCGCTTGCGGCCTTTTCTTTGGAGATGCACCTCGATTAAATTCCTGGAATGGAAAAATAATCTTGCAGCCCAGACAACTATCCAAGCAGACAAACAGACGGACAACAACAACTACCAATAAACATTGTCGACAGCCAGTTGCTGTTGTTGTTGTTGTTTTTGTTGTTGCTGTTTGAGCAGCTTCGCTTTGAAGGAAGCTCGGAAAACAAGCAACAAAAGCCAAAAAAAAAAAAAAGATTGAAAAAAACCTGTGCCTATTGTAGAAACTGGCCATTAATGATGTAGCAGAAAATGCTTGCAGCCTGCAGCGTCCGATGGCAGCAACAAAGTGCAGCCTGCAACCTGCAGCCTGCAGTGCTGCAGCAGCTGTACTAGCTGAAAATGTTGAAAGTGCAAAATGTGAAGGGAATTTTCTTTGTGTTGCACCATTGAAAAAAAAATTATAAAAAGAAATATAGCTGTGCGCCGCAGACAATACAACATTTTTCTTTAAATTTATATTTAATTGGTTTTTTTTTGTTTATTTTCAATATAAAAAAGCAACATTTTATAAATTCTTAGAAGCCCAATTTGGGAACTAACTTTTTTACTTTAAGGGTTTCCATACTTTTGATCCGAAATAGTTTTTAATTAAATCAAATATTGGTTTCGGTTTCCAGCTTGGTTTACTTTAAATTTAAATAAAGAAACTATTTGCAATCCCCGAAAATTGAACTGCCCAAATGAAGGGTCATTCGTGAATGTTTGAAAAGAGTTTGAAACTATATCTTATGCTAATAATAATAATAGTAACACGTAACTAAATTTTATTTAAGATTTGGTATAAGGAAATACCCTGTAAAGTGCCTTACATATTTGCTATATTTATATGCGTGTAAAATCACACTAACATTTATTTTATTTCCTTCTATTATTATCAGCGACTTATATATATCGACTTATAATAGCTCGAAACTGGACAAAATTTTGTAATAATCCAGTTTATATGAGCTATGTTAAACGTGCTTATAAAAATAAATTAAAAATTTATTTTATTTCCTCAAGTTGAGCCACTGGAATTTACCGGATTTTGACAGAGTATATGAATACATTCACATCTACGACGTTTGATCTATTTTGATTGTCATGTAAGTCCTTATAGTTCTTCCATCGCTAGTTCTTGACGGTATGCTATTAAGCTTAAAAGTTATTTCTGGTGCAGGTTACTACAGTGCATGCTAAACTTTGCGCCAGAGACACGGAAAACAACAATAAAAGCAACTACGGCGGAAGCCACAGAGCGCCTGTGCAACGTTTTTCAAAATGCTCTGCTCACAAATAGAAAAGAGCATATTGGTTCATTTTCATTCCATTAAAGTAAGACTCTTGGAAAACATGTATACTTTACAAAATTTTGAATAAAGACTAGGGGCTTGCTACTCCAAAGTACGATAAAAATCGAGCAAATCGAATGTTTGAATATATTTAGGGGCAAACTGTACTGTAAGCGGGTATTACGCAGTCGGTTGCACCCGACTGCAACATAATACTTGTTTTTGTTTTTGGCTTGTACCCAGCCTGCGTCTGGACCTGGGCCTAATGATTTTTACAGATTTTTCTTCATTTTTTTTCTGCTTCTTCTACAAACAAGCAACTCGGTTAACTTGGTCGCCGTCGTCGTCTGTTTCTTTGGCTGGCGGCGTCCAATGCAGCTCACGAAAGCATTCAAAAACAATTAAGCGCTTTCTTTGCAGCACCCAGATACACACACATACACACACCACACCACACACACACTGAGCGACGAATCACACACATGAAAAATGATGAAAATGTAATATCATCAATCACAAAAAAAAAGGAGTAAGAGAATAAAGAGAGAGGAAGAGCTTTGTGTACCCAAGGGACATACACTGTAAGAACACAGAGGCAATTATATGCAACAAAACAGATATATATATATATATATATATATATATATATATATATATATATATAAATATAAATATATATATATATATATTTTTTTTTATCTTTAAATTATATAGACAACACTTTAGCACCCATGGCCTGTCCGTGGGAAGATTTAAATATACACGTTCCCCCGTCTTAAGTGACATTTTAAATCAATTTTTGGAAATGAGTGAGACTCGAGTTCATTATTTTATTTGAGAACATGTACTGAATATACTTATGAGAATTAAACATTTGCCCAATATAATCATTGACCCCAGTCTTCCACTTACAGGGTACATTTTCCGAGTGTGTAGCATATCTTAATGAATTTTCGTAAAGAATTGCGGAGTTTAAGGCCAATTGGATTGGAGCAAAAAGCTGTATAAGCCCATTTTCCGCAGTTGCGGGTGAAAACTCCCCTTTAAATAAGTTATATATAACTGATCGTGCTGACTTAAAGTAAATTTTATACTATATAGCACAAGGAGGAAAGGGGAAAAATTAGTGAAAGGTGGTTTTCTTGCTTACCATCCGATCGGCTGCAAAGTCAGATGTAGAATGAAGCGAATCAATCTTTCTTGTGTGGCATCAAACGGCACCGAATATGCTACCTAAGCTAAGTATTTCGCCCGAGTTGTTAGGGTATACAGCTTCTAGCTGTGCCAAACCCGCAAGTTAACTGGTTGAGACGCAGCCTCAGTTCCCAGTCAGAAGCACGAAGAGCTCACGAAATTCACAATTTCTGCTTGATTATTATTCCATGCAACAGTGGCGGCAACTCGCTGGAGTTACCTCTGCCAGCCGCAGCAACAGTAACGACAACAAGAACAACAACATCAGCAGCAGCAACAACAACGATTCTTTTTATCGCATATATTGAAAAATGCTTCAAACTAAAAGCCAAGCGCTGTAATCATATTTAACTTTACCTGCCGCGTTATTTTTGTTGTCTTTGTTGTTGTGGGCATTGCTTCTTCTGGCACATTTTTGTGCTGTTGCTTTTGTTGTTGTTCTTGTTGCTGTTGCTGTTGCTGCCGCTTGGCAGCCAGACCCAAAAACCTCAGCCAAGCCGCAACAGGTAATTGATGCCGTTTGCGCATTGCAAGAACTTTTAATCAATTTTTCAGATTCGCTTTTGCTGCTGATTTTCTTTGGCAACTACAGCATGTGGTTGTTGTTGCTGTTGTTGTTTTTTTAATGCTGTTATTGTGGCCGTTGTTGTCGGTATGTGATGCAAGTGGCCACTAACAACCAAAAACGGCAAGCCAAGCAACCTGCAGTTGGCTGGCTGCCCATGGCTCGGATTTGTGGTTAATAATGGACAGATGGTAAGTGCCTGGCAGCAAGAAGTTGCAAGCGGATCACGAATATATTGTTGAGATACTTTACGCAGGCCATTGCAAAGTTGACCGGCTCAAAGCCGCATTTTCAATCTTTGCTTTGTGCAGAATCGCGTAATTGCGTCCAACACAAACTAACGAAACAAGCTTCAAACAACAGACAACAGCTTGGAAGAAAGAGAAAAAACTATATAGAATAGCTTAAAGCAATATTTCCCACAATTGGGCATGGGCATGGCCATTGCAACATCGAAAAGTAACTAACTAATCGTGTTTTAAAGACAGTTCAAGATCAGTTGTTATATCGATAATGCGCTTTCATTGTCTGTTATCATCGATTGTTGTTGCTATTATCGATAGTTTTTGTTATCGCGAGCAGACATGCTTTAAAGGAAAGGGGAAACAACTTTTAAAATAGCTTAAAATAATATTCCCCATAGCTTAAAATGCCAATGGAAAAAAGTCCTAGCCAAGGCAACAAAGTAGCTAACTAATCGTGTTTTAAGAAGAGGTCAATATCAGTTTTTATATCGAAATGCTTTCAGAGTGTCGCTATCGATATTTGTTGCTAATATCGATCATTTTTTGTTAAAATACTAAAATATATGTGAAAATTTGTTATCTTTAAATTATTCAACTAAAGTTTTAACAAGTTCTAGATCAACTTAAGAAGTTGTCTCCTATCTTAGTAACTTAAAATTATCGAGTGCGAACAATATGACTATAATTTATTCATAAATATCGATGTATTTCTTAAAATTGCTTCCACAAGTTCCAAATTCTACTTTTTACGCTTACTTCTTACTTAGTATTGCAGTAATTGCTTATAGTGCTGACTTAATATTAATAGCTTAAAATTTCTGATATGCCAGCTTTTCCCACACTTGCCGAATATTAAATTAGCTATTTTTTTGTGTTGAGGGTATAATCACACATTGCAGGACTTCTTCATTAGCTTTACAATGGAATTGCATTAACTTTTAAAATTGTAGGTCTAGCATTTGAGCATTATAAATGGAAATGGAGTAAGTTCCATTGTGTTGTGGACTTCTTCACACGTTGTTAAGTTTTCGTAATTTTAGCTCAAGCTTTTTTCTCTGCCGTACAGATAGTCGCATAAACCTAGATACTTAATACATATCTAAGTATAAGATTAAGCTTGTTACCTACGTGAGGTCGTTCGTACTCAATTAAAGAAATTACAGAAATTATGTGAGGGGCGTATTAAAAGGCAAGCCGTTAACTTCCAGTACTTTAGCATGCGAAAAACTAATGCGATTGTGTGTTTGACTAGCAGATAATCAACCTAGCTAAATCTTTCATTATATGAATACTTCACTTGAGACTGTGAGAATTGCATAGAAAGGCGTATGTACAGAGACAAGAAAAGAAAGTCAACTTTTCAAATAAATATTGGATATATCCAAAAAATAAATAAGATATGCATCCAGAAGAAGATCGTCCTGATCAGAAATATATATTCTATGTGGTTGAAAATAACTGTTTCCATCTATTTCTATATTGCTGTATAGGGATACAGGGATGTGGACGAGGCTGTACGCCAGAAAAGCTTGATCTTTACAGAAGGTCGATCTTTAGGGGAGTTCACAGTTTTATGATACAAGCCTCAAAATTGTGTAAGCCAATATACTCGTTGTTACCTTGTGAAGAGAGTCTAAATACGAAATAGTGAATATATATATACAGTATAACAGTAGTTGGTATCTATGTAATTTAGTTGGGTCTCACTCTAACTGGCTTTATGTAATGCATTTGGTTGCCTTAAATCAAATTTAATTTTGCCGTCAGACGGACAGCAGTTGCTGCTGTAAGTATTTAGTTTTGTTGTTTTTGTTGTTGTTCATCTTGTTGTTGTGGTTTTTTTCTTGTTGGCAACGTGAGCAATTAAGTGCATGCAAAGTTCATTGAGAAGAGCAGCAGCTGGTTGGCTATTGTTGTTGCTTTTTGTGCTGTTGTTGTTGCTGACTGTTAGGGCATTTTCCTCTGCTCGTTTTCTGCTGAGTTCATATGTATATACGTATTTTTTATAGATATACATATACTTTGGCACATATATATATATGTGTGTGTGTTAACATATAGGTTAGAGTATATTATACACTGCCTCACCGATCGTTGGGGCCGGAGCTGAGCTGGGGCCACGACTGGCTACCAACACATGTGCATTTAATTGCCAGCCATGGCAGCCATTTGACTTCTGCTTCTTTATTATTTTTTTGCTGATTTTCCTTGCAGTTATTGTTATTGCTGTTGTGTGTTCGTTGTTGCTGTTATACATTTTGTGCTCGACGTCATAAATTGTTTTTACTGTAGGTATTTAAAAGGCCTATGCTGCAAAGTTTGAAAAACGACAGACCGGCAGACAGGCAGGCAAGCAGACAGGCAGACACACAGACAGGCAGAAAGGCAGACAGCAACAACAATATAAGCCACAGTGAGAAAAGCTACAAAAAAACTGTTGCTGCTTCTTGAGCCGATTTTGGTATACCCTACAAAAGTAAGGTTGTAAAGCTTACATATATTTCATAATTCAAACTATATGAACAAATATTATTCATATCTTCATTAGTAAGTGTATATCTAATTCCATTTCGGTTTACGGAATTACTTTTGTACCTTTGGAGTTTTAAGTTAAATGTAACCCACATATATACATAACTATATACTACATAACTATACATCAATCTAATTCCATCTAAGCATAGAATAAAAGGTGTACAAATATATATTTTCCCTCGATATCATAATGTGGCGTGTGCGATTTATCTGTGTACATATGTACATTTATATAAATTTGGGCAGGTACATAAATATGAACCGAAAAATTTCAATCAAAAATAAGTATACGCATTATTATTAAAGTTTAACTGGTGTAAAAGGGAAAGCGTGACATGTAAAACAATTGCGTTTAGCTAAAATTCAAAACTCCACCTGTTGCTCTAGAGATTGGCATACCGGAAATTCCAGAACTAGTCGCTAAGCACATAGCATTAGTTTAAAACTGAACAGGTTTGTGTTGTTATTTCGCACTCTAAAGGGTATTCCAGAGTCGACACATTACCTTCGACTTTTGTTGCTGCGAGTTTTCATAGGTCGTTGGCATTTTCTCAGCGCTTATCCAAAAGGCAAAATGCAAAGCACCGTTAAGTGTATTTTAATTTAGCCAAGTGAAAAACAGCAACAACAACGGCATTATGGGAAAGCAAAGTAATTTAAAAAAGTGTATAAAAAAATTTTTAATTTCTGCAAACAACAACGCGAAGCTAAAGAGCTAAGCACAGTAAAACAAATAGCAATTAAAGAATTATAATTGTACGTAGTTAGGTGTATAAAATATATATAAAGAAATGCCAACAAGATATAAATCAAGTTTAAAGCACCTCGAAAATGCAATAATTGAATAAATGCCCCATCATAGGCAAGTTGATGCCGTAAAAGGCATATACACAGTCAGGGAAATGTGACATACAATAAATTGATTAGAGAATCTCTAATTACAAAACTAATTAAAGAACTATAATTAAGAACGCGTTTGTTCGCCAAAGGTTAACAGCCCACAGAATAAACAAGTTGTTGTGGACTTTTCAAATGCGCGTAACTATCAATTAAAAGCGCAAAAAACAAAACAAGCGTGTTTTAGACGGATGTGCCCGACTGTTAGATATCCTGCATGCATGCGCACATACAGAGATATGGCTAAAAAATTCGTATAAATGCTAGAGCCCAAGACAATACCTTCAATGCGGTTAGTACAATTTTGGGCGGGGGACAAGTGTCAGTATCCTAAATCTTCAATCTATAAAGATCCTACATTCCAAACTGGCGTCTTTGCTCTTGATTTGGTAAAAAAAATGATGATATCGATAACGATTCTTATCGATTTTATGAAAACGGCGCGATTTATCGATGATTTAATAAATAGTCATTTGCTTTTCGTTCTTACATTCCACAGGTCTCTCACTTTTATAGAATTGGGGATCAACGCTATTTTACTTTTAAGGGATAGACTTACAGGCATGACTAGATCAAATCGGCTGATCAAGAGAATATCTATATACTTTGTGGGGTCGGAGCAGCCTCCTTCTGCTTGTTACACACATTTGCAAAAAACCGATTATACCCTATTTACCCACTTTAAATGGCTTCAGCGTATAAAACAGTATCGAGTCATGTTTCTTGCTGTTGTTGTTGCTGTCACAGTCTGCATTTCAAATTGGGTCACACGAATGAAAGCTGAGCAAGCGGGTGCTACGAAGAAGTTGGTCGAACGCAAGCAGCCTACAAGAGCACAAAATAAGTTGTGTAACATTTAAATTTCAAAACAGACCAATGAAAATGTTATTGCCGAACATTTAATACTCTAGATATATGCCAGATATAACACGTAAGAAATTTGCAGTCGAGCCGGACCGACCGCTAAATACTTTACAGTTTAATAACAGCTCAAAACAGTTGTATTTGACAAGTGCTTGATGTGACCTCAATACACACACAGAATAGATTCTTCTTTGAGCATCACCTGCAGCACCTGCAGAGTGACACTTGAAGAGCCACATCTCGTGATTCCTTCTCTTTGCTGATCATTTCCAGGCCAGCATTGTCACACGCCCCCGCAATAAAAATACACGAACTTCGTGAGAAAATCAACAGATCTACCTGTTCTCCAACTGTTCATTTGCATTTTTTATTTGCGTTACTTTACCTCATGCTTTTATCTCTTCGAAAATTTATGTTTTTAATTATTTAGAGACTTTTTTTATTTCCTTTTTTTCTAATTTTGTTTTTGTTTTGTTACAAAGACACTAGCTTTTTCTGTATTTGCCTAATTACGAGTGCACAATTTCTCAGTGTTGTCCCAATCGGGGCTCACTTTTGGCCAGCGCCAGCGTCATCGTGGAAAATTTTTGAGCTTTGTGTTATCAGTAGAGGATTTGTCTCTTGTTATTATATACTCTGCACTAATAAGGGTAAATAAGATATACTCTCTGAGTACAAAGTAGATTCGTGTTTTCTTACATTTTCGGGGGGAAAATATTAAAGTAAAAAAATAAATAATTAAAAGTAATAATAATAGGAACTTAACTGTCGTACATAGAACCTTGACCCGCATTTTCCAACCAGAAAGGTGGTAAAGTTTCTTACAAGAATTTTCTGCACATTTTCCGACCGTGAAAAAGTATTTTTCATCAAATTAGTAAAACACTTACAGAATTTTTTAGCACATTGACTATTGAAAATGAGTTTGAAGTGGATTAGGCCAAGGTTAAACTCTATTATCCACCCTTAAAGGTGGATTAGTCAAAAAAAAAAAAATAAAAAATTTAAGAAATAAAGTGAAATACGTCTCAAATTTATTTTTACAAATTTAATTTAAATACTCTTTTTAGGTTACATATCTTCATTGGGTTGTAAAGAAATTAATTAAAAATAATACAATTAACTTCTGTGTTTGCACTTTCTTTTAATGACTTGCCTTTGATTTTGGGTATAAATTTGGTTGCTTTGGCTAACAACGATTACATACACACACAAACACACACACAAACACACACACACACAACTCGTGCACAATTCATCCTCAAATTTGAGATACAAATCGAGTTATCTGTCCTTCATACCTTTTCAAATCTGCCTTTTTTTCAACACTTGTGTGCCGTCATCGCCGTCAACAATTTGCCGCCCTCGCCCTTTTGATTAATGAACTTGTTTGTTTAAAGGCTTTTGGAGCTGCCTTTAATGCCTAGCAGCACGGTATGGTCAAGTCTCAGCTCTGGTAAATGACTTTCAATTGAGTTTACAAATTCAGTTTACGACGCATGCATGCATCCATCCAGTTCAGTTTAATCAGGTCCAATCCAAGGCCATATCGTTACCATCAAGGTTATATAGCGATCAAAGGGCGCAATTACAACGTGTGCTCGTTGCATAAATCAAGTTCGCCAATCAATCGCCGTACTCATAGTTAAAGTCGAATTGGGCATCGACTCTTATGAGATTGAAGTTTCCTTTGTCCCGCCGCATTTCGTTTATATCGCTCTGTATTGCTGGACCTTGCAGTTGGTTAACGTTAAATCGTCGAATCCCAAAAAAAAAATTGCCCATAAAAGGGGCAGCAGACAACAACAACTCGAAGGTTGCCCAGTTGCCCAGTTAAGACTTGTTGTTGTTGCTGCTGCTTCTGCTGTTGTGCTTGTTGCATGTGCATTTCCAATTGAAATTTTATTTTCCATAATCATTTTGGACTTGTTTGTCGCACAGGTGAAAACCCCAAACAAACAACAATAACATCAGCAAGACATACCCGCACACTTACAACAACAAGTGTAAAACAATAAAGGCAGGTCGGAGTGCTTTAGTCGGGGGTGCACGACTTGCAGATACCCTAAACCTAGCGGCGAACTGCCAATGTAAACATATACACACATACACATGTATATACATATGCATGAGCACACACACAAGCTCGCCCGCCGTTCATGTAGTATCTGTGCTTCCTCTTCCATAAGCCCCAGACTATAGAATATGCGCTCTTGAATAACTCCCCTGTCTATAAACCTATCTTAATCCTATCAGACCCAAATAAAATACCTGAATAGATGTACATTCATATATACTAAAGCACAAGGCTCTAGCTTAAAAATCAATTTTATTTTTTCAGAGGTGATATTTAAAAAGAGATATATTCTAAATATATATATATATATATGCATATATTATACTATATTAAATCTTACAATCTGCGGGTTTTCCATTAACAAGTTACCATAATATCATTGTAATGAGGCGAAATATAGAAAGAAAATACATACTCGTTCTATAATTTATATCTATTTATTATATATTATATTCTAAAATTACAATATGTTTTTCAAAATGCAAGTCTGTCGCGTATGTAGTTTCCAGAGGCTCGTCGCCCCGATCAAAAAAAAAAAAAAAAAAAAAAAAATATATATATATATATATATATATATATATATATATATATATGTTGTATGGTTTGGGAGATGCTTTATTCTGCCTGTTACATCAATTTCCACAGCAAACACTATGCCCCTTTTTATCCATTTTCAATGGGTTCAGGGTATAAAAACTGTTGCCAAATGAATAAGGGATTGAATATTTGTCTGTCTTTGCTGGCGCAACGTAATTGCATTTCGTTTTTCATTTCCGAAGTTGGCAAACAGTCGGGCTTAACTTTACTGTTGCACATTTTCACTGGCATTATGAGAGCCCGATGAATATTACAAATTTATACATTCTGTCAGAGTGGCAGCGTTTTGTTTAAGGCAGTATTTGTGTAAAGTACCTATATACTCGAGCTCTTGTATATCTTTTGAAAAAGTAACTTGGCTGTGGTGAAATTATATTAATCAATGAAACTAAACTAAACTAAACCGTGTACTATTTTACTGTGCACTGCACACAAACAATTGGGTGACTGATAACTGCTGCTAATATTTGACATTTTGTAATACACGGCGATAAAGATGAATCCACCTGCAGCTGGTGGCAATCAATCACTCGATGGGCAACTGCCAAAGTGCTTCCAGCTAGGGCGCCCCAAGTGCAATGAAATTTCTGCTTTTGCCGCAATAATAATTGCCCGTGGGGCTGATAACATCGTTCGATGCCGCTTTTTTATACCCTAAATTCAATGAAAATGCGCGGAAAGGGCATAATGGTTTGAGCAAATGTATGCCAAAAGCATATTCGTATATGCATATTCTCGATCAGAATAACGAGCCATGTCCGTCAGTCTATAACATCTCGATAAATATCGATTTTTATATTCCTTAAACATAACTCTAAGCTTATAAGTGCTGGTCTCACAAAACTTGGTATGTAAGTTCTTGTATAGTATACATACATATATTAAGACCATATTGCTCTTTGGATAACTTTCCCTATTCCTACCAAAATTAAAATAAATTTATGTTTAGAGTTAGATAAAGATTGGTTGCCATAGTTTAAGAAGAATCGGACTATAGACACCGACGAAATAAATAAAAGACTGCATTTAACAGATGTGAATACTTTAAACAACAGTTCGGCGCTAACTTGAGGATATCTCCTAGTCGATCAGTTGCAACTGGAGCACTTTTACTTGTTTGCTGTGCCCTTTTGGCCCACTAAAGAGAGCGACTTGAATAACACTTATGCACAAATCTCGAGACGTCTTTTGAGACGCTCAAATGCAATTTGACTTTGGAGTATGCCTTGGTGCGCCCCACCGCCCACTGCCTACCGCTTGATAGGTCTGCAGTGTGTGCATATCTTGGAGTTTATTTACTTTGCAGTTTCATGGCACACTCCATGTGTCATTTTTATCGCCCCGGTTGCCGTCCAAGTGTGCCAGCATAAAATTGCCAACTGCACTCGTTGCCAGTCGTTGCCGTCGCTGCCCCCGTTGGCGTCGCTGTCGCTGCCGATGCGTCGTTGCTTTTATGACTCAGAATTACTTTGCGCAGTGATTGAGTTGACAGGCCGCAAGAGCAGTGCTGTGGCCTCTAAACTATAGAGACTATAGCTATTCTACACATATATATACATATATATATATAGATGTGTGCAGGTGTGTGTGAATGCGTATTTGGTTTACGTGATTTGTGACCCACAATAGTCGTCAGCTAACAGACAGCAATGGTATTGGCAACTGCAGCAACTTGTCTTCAAAATGTTTACACCCTGGAACATATTGAATATTGTCAAATAAGGTATAATGATTTTAAGTACGTGACAGGAAAAAGCTGGCTTTGGCGAAAAATTATATAATCCTTGATCAGGATGACGAGCTGAGTCGATATACGCATGTCTGGCCTTATGAACGTAACGATCTCGGGCAGTGCAAAAGCTTAAGATTTGAAGCTTAATACATATATTCTCGTGTATTACACACAAAACGGTCTGTCGATATATCTTGCCATTATCGATAAATATCGATTTCAAGTTTTTCTTTTGAAACAAAGTGCATCTCCCATACGCACATATGTTATATACAGCTAGTGTGTTTTTCTAAATGTATGCTATACGCATGAAACTGTAACGGCAGCCTAGCGGTAGGGTATGTGTCAGGGTATCTACTAGTCGGACATTTCCCACTAGAGCACATTTACTTGTTTTTTCAGTTCTCTTCGAAATGCACAGGTAACTTTTGAAAATGTTCATTATGCGATTGTTACTATGGCTATGCGGATCATATGTGGATAAAATTGCGATTGCATTTATTTATTAAGCAAAGAGTATGGACAAAGTTCTAAAGTCGGCAATAAATAAACGTTTAATTACATTAATAAAACGCAGCGAATGTGCGAAACTCGAAGGTCTTGGGTAAATCAATTTGAGTTTCATTTTGATGACACCCACTTGGCTTTACACGTTTCTCACGCCATTTATGTAAGGGGAAAACATTTCCAAATATTCATTTTATATAACCAACTAGTTAGCTAAGCTAAGCTGCTTAAATTACCGAAACGCAGATAAAACGCAAAGATGTGGCCTTTTATGTTTATGAGCTTTAAAGTTTTTTCTTTGTCGAGCCCTGCTTTTGAATATCATAAAAACGAAAATGTCAAAATATGCAAATAGAAAATGCGTTTCCCAGCTTAGATTGATATCGAGCTGAGTGTTAGGAAGTGTTTCTCATTGAAAAGGTGGAAAACGCTAATAAAAACTGAACAAAAGTGTTGACCCCTTTAGGGCAATTTCAAACACGTTTTTAACGTAAATTTCACACACATGTGTATATAAATATTATCACATCCGCGGTAAAGAAACATGAGTTAACGCATAACAATTTTAACTGAATTTATTATATTTTATTGTCTTTATACATATATATAAATCCACACTATGACCCGGTTTGCAACAATTCCACTGGCAAGTGTGGAAAATTAGTGAAAATGATCTTTGTGATCATAACTTATTCACGTATTCCCCAAAGCCTACGCTCCTGTTTGGAAAAATTAAGATCTACACACAAGGGAAATGGATACGTGCTTTCAAGAGTTTGGGAAAATCCAAGATCGGAAAATGCGCTGAAAACTGTTGTATAAAACTTCCATTGTTTTCCATCTAATAAACTTCATACTCATTATCGGCGATATGTGTAAAAATTAAGTAGATATTGCGATATCCAGAGATTGCATTTGAAGCCCGGACAAGCCCGGGTAATATCCGCTAGTTTTTTTTTTTATATATAGGAATAATTGCAGCAACGCTAATGAACTGATAGCTATATCTATAGCTATCTCTCCCCACTGTTGCTGCCTGTTCGAGCTGCACGTACAACGCCTATGCCTCCGGGCGGAACCCCTCACCACACCCCCCTCACCAGAAACACACTTTCAGCAAAAACAACCCATCCTCCTCGTGCACCGAAAGCTCTGCTATGTGAAACACACAACTCGTTGTTCAAACGTAACTCTGCTCTCTTCTTTGTTGTAACTGTAGTTGTTGCTGTTGTAATTTTTCGCATAAATTTACATTAATTTATGCAATTGCTTGCATTGTTTTTGTGTTTTTGTGCTTTTGTTGTTGTTACTGCGGTTGCTGGTTGCCTTTTTTTTATCGCATTTTTATTGTCATTTGTGTTTTTATTGAACAGTTTGTGACATTTTACGATTTTCAAAGTGAAAGGTACATATTTGGTAAATTGCTATGGAAAAGAAATGAAGGCAGCCACACCAAATACAAAAACAGCAAAGCGCGCGCCATAACCAATGTAAGAATGCTCTAGTCGAGTGTGCTTGACCAGTAGATTCCCTGCAAAAGTATTCTCAACCTGGCATATTGCATGCATTTCATTTTATGCTTCTAAAAACTACTTTTTCCCCATCGGGAATTTGATTATTGATTTCTTTTCTTCGTTCTGTACAGCTTTCAAAACAAGTTTGAAGCCAATTGCCGGAAAATTAAAAATTTGCGCCCATACAACCTGAAATCCAGCTACTTTCCATATGGTCTTAATTCCATAAAATCGGGCACCCCATCCCAAAAATGTATATATAAATCAGAGTATTAACTGCCATGAAAATTCAATAAATATTTCACTTATTTATTTGTTGAATGATAAAATCAACCATCAACTGTTGGGAAGAGTATACACTTCCATATGAAGAGCTGCGGATAGTCAGTCATGGATCGGTCGGCCGGTTGACTTTGCTTTGTATTGCTTTGGTCTTTTCGGTCGCTTGGCCGTTTGCCTGATTTTGGTTGTATTTATGCAGCCGACACGGCGCGAAAATGCATTTTGAACTGGTTTCTCGGTTTCTCGCTTTTGGCCTTACATAGAGCCATGAGCGAGCGACGAAGTCGCTTGTTGTGAAAATGGGAAAACTGTGCACGTACTTTCCGTGCTCGCCAGCCGGTTGGCCAAACTATAAAAATTAATGAAAAAACTAAACTGAACTGCCGCGTAGGTTGCTGCACTTTCAAATGGAAGCTGTGCACCAACCAACCGGCAGTGCCAGGGGCAGTGCCAGGGACAACGTTGCCGCATCATGAAGGGCAGCAAGTGTCTGCAGTTCACTTCCGTGATCTGATGCAGCTTGTGGAAACAAATGAAAAACCAAATCAAACATCTACAATGCAATACAGAAAATGTGCAACACCTACAAGGTAGCATTATGACAATATAAAGTATATATATTCTTGGGCAGGCCAAGTTTATATACTTAGCTTTCAGTCGCAAAGCTATTGTCATGAAACCAGCTCGTACCTCTATATCATATAGCTGCCATTGAAAAAGAGGAGGAGAATTATGTTTTTGTATAAAAAATTTCTTGGGTAATTATTTAGGATATTGTTGCATTTGCAAGTTCTCATATGTAGCATATAGCTCTATAGGAAGAAAACTCTTCACAATTCTCCCATCTATCATATCTGCAAAGCCGAATGCAATATATATGAATGCAAGAGTATTTAATCTTCGGCAATTTTTGCTTGTGTATGCATAAATCAGAGTCTTACACTGCCTTTGATGGACATGGGATATATATTACAGGCTCATTAAATAAGAAGACTTTAACGACCTATTGTTAGGTCGACGGCAACACAGTTAACGGTATGACAAGCCACCTGTTGGCGACTCACAATTTAGCCATTTTATGCTTTTGCATAACTTGAGGACTTTGCCTGACAACAAGCTTTCCAACATTGACATGTGCCGGTAATTTTTGAGTTGTTTCACATTAATCAACAGTGTGCCATATTCAGGTTTTCCATAATTACATCAAAAACACACAGTCACAAACACAAGAACTAATAAATACCGTTCGTAAATGTCAAATACAAATTGCGAAAAGCATTTGGGCCGGAAAATATAAGTAAAAGGAAAGCAGAAAGCTCAATAGCAGGTGATTTTCTTTTACACACCACCCCCCATTGACTCTCCCCCTTACCCTTTGTCCAGCACTGCATAGCCTCAGCTGGCTTACGCCATTTTACTTTTAGTTGATTTTACGCTAATTTTGGTACGTGTCCAGCATTTCAAGAAATATTTTTACCATATTTAAACGTGCACAAATATATATATATATATCGTATATATACTATTTTTATCATTTTTGGGCATTTGTCAACACAATTAAAAGCTGGGCAAAGGCAGGAGCTGGAGTCAAAGTCGCAAAGGTAAACATAGACTGAAGAAATTGGCGCTTTGCCAAAGAAACAGCTCAAAAATTAACACAAAATGTCAAAAAGATGAGACGACACAGCTGCCACTAGAAATCTGGCAAACTGCAGTCAACTGCTGCTGCTGCTGCATTCAATTTGAATTTAAAACGTCAAATAAAGCAAATAAATAGTTTTGTTCATAAAGCCAAGCGGAAATTGATTTCAGCTCAAATTGCTATTTAAATTGTGATTTTCGCTTTTGCTTTTGAGTTTCCTTCGAGGTAACTATGAACAAAAATCGAACTGCGCTTTTTTGGTCTACAACTTGTGGGACATAGTAGTTACGAAGGCGACAGCAAGTAATAAAAATAATAGTCAGCCAACTAGTTCAAAAGTCTTAAATTGAATTGAAAAAGGCAGAAATAGCACACATAGCACAGAACTTGCAGCGACCACAGACAGTCAAGTTTTAATAAAACTTACCTCTCAGTCCCAAGATGCTGTGGTTCTCTTCCGTTGAGAGTTCTACATAATATCTGCAAAGGAAGAGGGAATACAAAAATAAATAAGTAATTTTATATAGAGAGTGACTAACTGGCGGCCAAAATTTGAAAATGAATGGGAATTACAATAATGCTGTCATATGCATTCTTTGTCAAGCCCAAAACCAGATCAATCAAAACTGAAAGCATTCCATTTTAGCCCAACAGCAAAATGTGATGTTTCAAACTATATTTGTTGGTCTGGAACGCAATTGACTTGAACAAGAGATTGCCTTCAGTGGCAATCTTTGCACCTGGGCTGTGAAAATGAAATGCAAATAGTTAACGTAGACCTCGGACCGCAGCATAATGCTGCAAGTGTTGAATGCGAAGTGGATATATGTTTCCAGCTGGCATTTGTTGGGCCAAAAATTTAACAAACCATAAAAATCCGCACATAAATTCAACCGAGCAGCAGCGGGAGGAGCAAAACCCTGGCAATCCTGGCAGCTGCGACGATGGCCAACATACGCAAATGCAGTGCTTAAATTTATGACCAAGCATTTCCACACAAACAGTCAGCAGGCGGCCGCCTACTCCTTGCCCCCGCCCATGCGCCATCGACAGTGGCAAATAGATTACAGCATATTTTAGCAGCTTCCGAAAACTAACTAGACAATCGATCAGCAATGTTCTTCAATAAGAAATTCAGAAGAAAACATATAAGTAATATGATTTAGATGCTTCACATTTCAATCATTTTTCCTTCTCAGTCTCTCGTTACCTACTCTAACTCTACTTAACGTTAATCAACACTAATTTTGCAAGAATTTGAGTGCGTTTTTAATGTACACTCGTTGCAACCAATTCAAAGAAATTTGTTTACTATTAATTTATATGCATATAGAAGCAGATCATCAATTTTTCAACTGATAAACCAGTTTGAAAGTACAAGAATTTCGAGTGCCCTTTTGACAAATATCTGTGTAACACTATTATTTATATATGCTAAATTTGAATTATTTGTTAATAAGTATCGTTGCCTTTTAATGGACTATTATGCCCTGCAAAGTTTTTTGATAACGTTAATGATTCACACAACGTTGGCCACAAGCAAATTGTTGCATTCACTGACACAAAAACAAAAACCAACAATAGAGCTATGAATCACAACTGAAGCTCAATCCGCTGTCTGCCTGTATGTCGCTCTGTCTGTTTTTCTTGCTCATTTTTTCACTCCGACTATACCAATTTCAAGTCCAAAACAAAAGGCCCATATTATATTTTTATATACATATAATTGAGCCGAAGCGGTCGTCGGACTTTGTGATGTTACTGCTCCCTCAGATGTTGTTTCAAAATGATTGTATGAATGTATGTGTGTGTGTATGTATGTGGTATGTATAAACAATAAAACAACAAATACAACAACAAAACGGCTGTTGCGTCCATTGGCTTCAGTTTTGTATCCCATTTCGAGTAGTTGGCGTTTGCGCTTCACTGATGAACATTTGCAGTAATTGTTGTTGTTGATCAGGTTGTTTAGTTTGTTGTACATAATTCGACTTGTTTACTTATTGTTTTTGCAACGTTGCGCATACGCCACATTGTTCTTGGTCTTGTTGCCAAATCAATATATTTGCTATTGTTTTATTTGAATTGTTCATATTTCGTGTAACTAATACTAAATACTAGTCTGTGCACATGTTATATTAGTTTAATGCACGTTGTTATTGTCCATAATGCTTGTTACGCTTGTTTTGAGCTCCACACACATACGCACACATTTCTTGGCCGATTATTAACTTGAAGATTGCACATTTCACAGTCAATTAAGTGCGCAAACCCATTTTGCTGTACTAAAATACACTCAAATACACACACACGCACACACACACACAAAATCGCACATATGTCCAAGCATATGGCTGCATTTTGTGTATATTTTACTTGACTTAAAACTGCTTCAGCTAATTTATAAAGTAAATGGACTAGACCGGAATTTTATACAAGAGCTACACAGGAAAAAAATGTCACATTAACTAGTTCACTTGCATTGATAAACAATTGCTAGATAAATAACTTGGATATACCCTGTACCAGGCTGTATTCGCAAAAATTCCGTGAGTTTATTGAACACTTGTTGGATACCCGATACTCATTTAATAGGAACTTGCACATTAATCAAAATGGATTTAAGGTACAGACTTTTCTTTAAAATAATATATACAAATAAGAAAAACAACTGAAATAAATAGATGACACATTCAACTAATGCGTATTTATGTATACAAATGTTATATATATATATATGTATATATGTTATTTATTTATAAGCGTATGTGACACTTCCAAATATAAATATAATTTATCGATATGTGGAATTAAACATTGCAAGCCGAGTTCTTAAAGTTCAAAATATTGATGCATTCATAAGGGAAATATATACGCTTCCAACATTTTTATCAATATGTGTACTAACTTTTATTCCTCGACCATATTTTGGATCAGTTATGTAACCATTTTCCACATGTGCCGATAAATAAATTCAAGCAATATGTTATAATTAATTTCCTACAGCATAGATTTGAAGCTCAATATTCGACTAGGTGACTTGAGCTCGCATTTTTAAATCGAAAGAGCTCATCAAAGGAATTTGTATATCGATCAAAAGTTTTCCACACATTTGTTAGTCATACAAATGGAAATTTTCAACAAATGAAGTTTAAGAAAAATTCAGTTTTTAGTCAATTAGTGTATCTCAATATAATATTTTTTCGAAACATTTTTTCGACTAATGTGCGATAAACGCACAGCCTTATTGTTAGGCGTCAGAAAGTAGAATGTCGCTGGTTCAAATCCAGCAACAACATTTAATTTGAACATTTCGTGAGCACTAAGACGGAGTTTCGGAATATTCAACTCACAAGGGGCGGAAAGGAATGGTCAAAGTATGGTTTGTATGACAAATGTAAAAAGCTTAGAAAACTCAGCGTCGAGCTGACAAGTACAATGTCACTGGTTTCAATCCAGCAACAATCAATTATTTAAATATTTGCCTATTTAATTTGCTATTTTTCACAAAAGAAAAAAAAGAAAAAAAATGTTTACCCCGATGTTGGTACGAATTAAACCAGCAAATCGGTACGACTTGAATTTTCAAGCATTATCTAATTTAAATTTGTTTTATTTAGCGCTGGAATCGATCAGTATCTTCGGATCTGTACCAAGCGAATGAATGTGAGAAGAAAGCATAGTTACAAGGAAGCAATATTCAAATATACAGACAAACACTTTTCAACAGATGCTAAATTTTCATATATAAAGCAATTACGGTCAAAACTTAGTCAGCATTTAAACTAAAATCGTCAGCCATTTTTCTGTGCATTCCAGATTTTAATTTTCAGTAAATAAGTTTATTAGTTTTCGAATCACTCACTTCATTCATCATACAATTCATTACTAACATTTCTGTGAATCTTTTGTCTTCAATTTTTCGACACTCATCATAATAATTGCTAAACACTCGGAAAGGTTTATGAACCTAACAGGCAAAAACAAAGCCAAAGCAATGAACGAGAGAAAACAACAACAACAAAATCTTCAAACAGTGTATAATTTTTTATAATTATTTTGGCTTTAGTTTATTGTACGGTCGATCTTCTTGTTGGTCTTTTTTTGTTTTCTTATTAATTAGAGAGCTTTTCGCAAATGAACTTTTAATTGTAATTGGTAAAACAGACGAACAAAACACAATTTAATGTTTTACTGAGTATTAACGAAAGAAGACTTGAAAGCATTCATAAATATCGAATAAATTATAATTTCTTTCGTATTTATTATGAAAATGTTTAATTTTAACAAGTCAAAATCATTTTCAGTTAAGAAAAGACCGCATCTAAGCAGGGGTTATCACGCTCGCCGTGGTCCAATTCCACGCACACATGCACTTATATACACGTATATCTGTAAACAAAGGCTCAGACTCACACACACACACACACACACACACACACAGATGTTTACTACTATTGTGTGCGTCACAGGTATTCACTTCGCTCGGGTACTCACTGGCCATAGCAAATCGCTTTTCAAATGCAATAAAGCGTGATTTACCCCGAAACTGAAGCGTGTCGAGCAACGGCAACAAGAAAGCGTGCTTTTGTCGAGGGTGCCCGACTAGAAGATATCCCGTATCCGAGCTGCGAAAATAAATACAATAACAATATTTCGGCTGATACACTCAGAATCTGTGTATACTATGAGAGCCTATATTTCACCTTTTTAGCTCTTATAACCTTGGTTTAGCATTGAAAATGTCTACTTTGATTTGAAACGGAAGAAAAGTTTTCCTGCGAATGAATGAATGAAATATAAGACCTAAAATATTTGAAATTTCATGTCGGTCTGATCATATATATATATATATATATATATATATATATATATATATATATATATATATATATATATATATATATATATATATATATATATATGTATATATATATATGTATATACTATTTCATTCATGAATTAATCCATCATGGACCTTGATAAAGTTATGGTCAAACGTAAGCGCCAGCAGCTAAGGGAAAATATGGAAATTACAAAATACAAGCTTGTTTAACAACTGGCTAAAGATTAAATATGGCTCAAAGCAATTGTATCAAGTGTAATAAGATCAAATTTTATATATTAAATCGGGTATATAAATAAAAAAATAAATATGTATGTAAAAATAAGCAGAGTATCATATATATGTATGTTAGAGGTAGAACGACTTCGTTGCGCTGTTTAAAGACTTATTCTATATCATGAAAATCGCATAGAACGGCAGTCCATATTTAAATGAGAGGCAATAAAAGAAAGTGAAAAAGAGGGCTGCAAGCAAAAAAGAGAGTGAGGCAGCAAATCATTATGAATAAATATATTCATTTATATTCATATATTAGTCATACACAAAAACGCATAGAAGTCAACAAGCTTAGCCTAAGCTGATGAGAACCGCATAGAAAGGAAAATCAGTCGTTTTAGGAATTATTAAAGAATCAATTTACTGGACAAATAAATTTTACAATGACAAAACAAGAATTGTTTTAAGTCTAAGACTGTTAGCACATAACGACTTTACAATTTTTGGTTTGAGGATGGGCGTGATCTATACAGGAGACAGACTAACAGAAGGACGGGCATTACACAGAGCCAATATCCTCAGACATTTTGAACACACAAATACAGCTTTAATCGTTGTCTATTGCTATTTAAAGCTAAACATTGAATATGAATCGATTCAGATGCGATTCACTTCAATGGTTGGGCCTGTACGAGCACAACTCGGTTCAACCTCATTGATGACAAGATGCAGATTGTGCCTACCACAGCTGCAGATACAGATACGAGCGAGAGCATTGCGCGACAGTTACCGTCACCCGTCACCCACTCCCCTCCCCCACTCTCTTATCGGCTCGACTCTCGCGGGCTGCTTCTTATCACCAAAAAAGAAAGAAAAAAAGACCGAAGACAAGCACAAGCACAGGGACAAGCGGAACATGCACAAAGTGCGCCGCTTATCAGGCTTATCATGCGTACATGATAAATGGAATTGAACACATTTTGGTTGTTTTCTTGTTTTGGTTTGTTTGTCGTTGGTGTTTGTACACCCTGTACCCGTTGGAGGAGCGGAAAATGGGTTCATTAGCTTTGTATGTTACGGGCAGAAGAAACCATCTAGGTTATATATTCGGAATCTATCTGCCCATGTCCGCTTCTCAATCTGGCCAAGAAGAAGATTTTAAACATGTGCCATATCTCGCAGGTTATCTGAGATCAGTTAGGAATTTAGGTGCTCGTATATGGTGCACATCCGCGCTGCGTACAGGGTATCCCCTATTCGGGCAATCTTGACTCAAGTACTCTTACCTATATTTATATATATTTTTGTTTTATTTTGCTTCAGCTTTGTGTATCTGCCCTTTATGTGCTCAACTTTATTGCACTAACAAATATTTCACAAGGAGACAAACAACAATTGCAACAGCAGCGCAACGTCAGCAAATGGGCAATTAGATAGATAAAGAGGCGTGGCATTAAGCCACAAGCGCTACCCAAGTAGGGCATAACTGTCCATTGAAGGACAGGATACGAAACACGTTAGCCTGATATTCTTATGGAAATAAAATTAACATATGACTAAAAGGCATCCAGAGTAATTTAGTTGCACGGGTCCAGCTGTAAGACACACTGTAAGACACACTGAAAAATATTATAGGTATATGTATATGTTATATGGTATATTATTATGTGTTCTATCTGCTCGGGGGTTCGATCTCTACGCTTCGTAATCAGCGCGCCGACGCACAGCCCACCGCACTACTCAAGCGACTAAGTGTTCTTTTTATCTAACAAATATAATAATAATTAGACAGCGCGCAGACATTAATTGATATGAACAAGTGCGATGGCTCGATTTACTGTTCGATTTGATTGACGATTGATTTCGGATGCGAAAGTATATAATAATTTGGTAGTAATTTGTTTTTGATTTTCTGGTAAAAAAAAAAAAAACAAACAAAAAGAGGGACAAATTAAAATCAAAAGCTACAAAACGGATTTACATAAATCGCATAACATGCCAAGCTCTATAATGGGATAATGGCAAAACGGCTCGCTTTCAAATTGGAGTGTAATTAAGTGCGGGCACAGTTAAAAATTGCATTTAAATCCGCTGCAACTGCAACGGGACATAATTCAATCAAATGGGAAGCAAATTGTTGTGGAAAATCGAAACCAGCGAAACGAATCAACATTTAAATGTGGACGTGAACATGACAGATAATATAATATAGTGTACATAACAATTAACTACGTATGTGTGTGTGTCAGTGTGTGTGCGAAGTGCTGTTGCAGTGTTGCATAATGCGCGCTGAGAAAGCGAAAAATAATTAATCAACAACATTGATAGAGAGTTGCCAGAGGCGGGTAAAAGCGCTTTCCAATTTAATTAAATGACTTTATAAACAATGAAGAACTAAAGCAAAGATCGTGCCGAAGACTAAATACACTCACAGACATGTGTATGGCAATTAATAAAAATAATAATAATTATACAAATATTTTCAATTCGTAATCGCATAGAATGGCGATCTATAATGCGGCCTTTGAACCTTAAGCAAAATTATGGAAAACGTATAAAAAGGCGATATTTAAAAAGGGATTGTTATGCCTTATAGCGAGTTTTAAAATGTTGTCACGAAATATGCTTTCCAGTTTAATCAAATGACTTTACAAACACCAAAGAATTAATGTTGGGTACTGAATACCTTCTCTGACATGTTTTTGGAAATATAATAAGAAAAATTTGGAAAAAGTTGCAATTATTAAAGTTAATGTTAAAATTGATAAGCTTCTCAAAAAATCTGGTATATTTTGGAACTCTTCTATATTCGATTTTTACTAAACCAAGGCTGCAAACATCTTATAACAAATCGGAGCCTAGAATTTAAATTTATTTGAAATCAAATTTAGTCCACGTCTTTTATATGAAAATACATATTATATAACCTGCAATATTTCGAGTAGAACGGGCAATTATAAATTGAAATTAAATTCTTCCATTAGATGTTTGATTGCATGCTAGCCAGATATGTGCTTTAAACATTTTGTGACAAAGTTAAAATACCAACAGCAAGTGCATAATGAGATTTATGCAACCTATTGGCTTGAACTAATTGATGTTTGTCTGCACTCCCTCTCAGACATTGGCCTTAAATTAATACATTGGCATGCCCAAATGCCAATTACTTACACCGCTGAATGCGTATACAAATTGTAGCCAAAGGCACTTCTATCCGAACCGGAGAAGTCATGTGCACCAAATGACCAAAACGGCGGCAGGTGGGCTGCAGAGACATGTGTCATAGGCGACATTCAAATGCAACACGCAGGCTGAGAGACGCTCCGATCTCTGGAGCGATGCGACAACAAACAAACTGTTTGTCAAAATGAAATGAAACAAAACCACAGCGAGACAACAGCAGGGCTAAGGGCGAGCTGGGCTACAGGAGCTACACAACAGCCCTAGAGATGCGAGACGGTGACCAAAACAGATGTTGTCTTTGAGCCGCTTACAATGCCCAATACACCCTACCCCACCCCCCTACCACCACCCAACAGCCCGGCAACCGGGCACCGTACCAAGTGAGACTCGGGCAACTTAAATGTAATTGAAGTTGAAACAGTTGAGCCAGTAAATTGTGTGCTAGTAACAACAAAAGCAACCCCATACTAAAGGACGAAGCCTGCTTCGGAAATGCCCTATAATAATTATAAAAATAATAATAATATAATAATAATACAAATAATAATAATAATAATAATAATAGTAAAAAGAATAATAATAATGATGATAGTAATAAAACATTAACAATAATTACATTTTTTATAAAATAAATAAAAATTATCATAATTTAAAAATAATATTATTAATTCGTAATCGCATAGAAAGCTGATCCATAATGAGGCCTTTAAGCCTCAAGCACAGTCATGAAAGTCGCAGATAAAGGCAATATTTAAAATGGATTGTTATGTCCGTACAGAAAGTATCATAATTTTATCACGACATGTGTAACGCATAGAAGGAAGACATCTCCCAGTTCAGTATCTGTATCTTGGCAGGATAGGTCATTAGCAATCTACATGCCAGCTTATTTAGTCTAATATACCCGATTGCATGTTGATTCCGTTTAGGTGGCATCCGAGAATTGCTAGTGCAACTGTAAAAACTGCTGGGGATGAATGCAAAGCAAATGCAGAGTGCAAAAACAGGCTTGCCAGAAAATGTGACATGTGCTTTGTATTATGAAACTGACGCTGTCTCTGCGCCAGTGCTGCCAGCTTTACAGAGACAAAAAGGTCTTGCTCGGGAGGGAAAAGCTGGCCAAAAACAAATAATGCTCTATAAGACAAATTAGCTCAACATATTTAAACTAATGTCTGAAACAAGCTTACTTGAGGAACCGTCTTATATACTTAACGGATCTATTTCGTAAAAAATATGTATGTATATTAGTATTATTTTGGCATTGTTTATGCTAATATAAGCCATAATGGGGAAGGCAAACTTATTTGGTGAATTAACATCGATAGTTCAAAGAGCTATTAATTTTAGGCATTGCCCAACAGTTTTTTGCCATGACATATTTGGATTCTAAAAGTAAGTGGGTAAAAACCCAAACATATAAAAAAGCCAGAATTTCCATTAAATTCAAATAGCACACTTTGAAAAAAGCTAGATTTGGCGGAAAGAAGGCGAGCTCGACAGCACTGCTCGGCTCTCGGTACGCCCATTTTCTTTGTGTGTCAAAAGCTGCACTTTAGAGATGCAGAGAGAAAGACAGAGTGAGCGCGAGAGAGAGAGAGAGAGCAAGCGAGAGTGTGTAAGAAAGAGAGAGAAGAAATAATTGGACGTGGGTCAGGGTCAAACATCAGCCAGCTGATGGGCAAAATGTCAATTTGCAATAGACTTGTAGGTCAATACAAATTATGAAAATTGATAGGCACTGCCCCAAGCTGAATGCCACACGTTGGCACAGCCAAAAGGCAAACGGGGCAAGTGGCAGCGTGGCAGCGTGGCAGAGTGGCAAAGTGACAGAGCGGCAGCGCATAGAAACTTAATGAAATTTCGCAATCTGTTTGAAAAGCAAAAGGCAGATTAAGTGCACATGGCCTAAATAAGATAAAGTCAAGTCAAACAAGAGCCTTTTTATGGCCATTTTAAAGCACTTCATCAGCGTGCTCGACTCCATGTAGCTCTCACTACATTGCTGATGCAACAACGACAACGAGAACACATAACTACAAAACATAACTCATATATCTGGTACTTATGTTGGGTTCCCTCTCTGGATGTCTCTGTTTACAGTTGTTTTTGCTTGTGTTTGCATCGTTTCCGGTGGAAATTCTAAGCACAACTTCCACATTTGTGCAACAGAATGTGTGGAAAGCGGCGTCCAATTTGCTGACTAACATAAAAAGTGCATACGCTGGCAACTCTATCCGCCTGCAACCGCCCACCGCCCACCGCCCACTGACCATGCAACGCCAAGTGCGATTTCCATAGCCAAGTTTTGAAAGGCTGAAAAATCTCAGAATGAGGAGCTACAAAGTTGCTGCCGTTGTACGAATGTGTGTGTTTGGGTATGTAAGTCACAGTTATCCTGGCATTTTTGCTGGCTGCGCCTCCTGGGAATTACCTTGGTTACAATTTCAACATTTTTATCTGCCCCGAAATTGTTAAAACTGAGAACCTGCCCGGAGGTGGGTGCGGCGAGACAAGGCTGAAGCAAAGCTGGAGGGCGAGCATTACATATGCATACATATACAAATACATACACATGCACAAATACATATACACATGCATGTATCAATGTGTGTGTGTGTGGGTGTATCTATGTGGGTTTGTCCACGAGTGCGTTTGTGCATAAATCCCAATTTAATCCATCCGGCATTTAGTTTGTACATTTTTCGACTCGATTCGTCTGCATTTTCCATCTTTTTTTTTTTTATTTTCATTTTTTTTTGTTCTTGTTTCTTTTAAATTCTGTCTAGTATTATACTTTGGCTTGCGGGCATGCATAATTACATGAAAACGAGAAAAGATACAAAATAGAAATACTTAAAATGTCAGCTCTAAATGGTTTGCGAAATAAGTTTTTACATTTGTGAAGAGCCGTTGCTGAAAATTCATTTCATTTTTCTTTAGTTTGTGTAGCAAAAAAAAAAAAAATTAATCAAATATAATTAAGCGTGCGAGTGGAATTCTTAGTTAGCTTGACATCGAAAATTGTAGACACTATAAAATCCAGAAATTAAAGATATTTTATATCCCATATTATAGACTTTTAAAAGTAACAAGAAGTCGTGTATTTTCAAGAGTATTTGGTATTCGATAGCGCTGCGATAACATTTCGTTCTTATGGAGAGTATTATATGACTTTCGTGAAATGTGGACCTGATCGCATTAAGTATAAATATCTTTTCGTTAAAATTGGGCACTTTTATTTATTATATATTCATGATCAGCAGCAACAGGCTAGTAGTAGCCTCCCAATTGAAAGGCTGTCGTCATGAAATTTTGTACAGATCTGTCTTTTTGATGCAGGCAGTACCTGTTCCGGAACAGATCGAATCGGATCAGATCACTATTTCATATAGCTGCCTTTGGGACAACGAGTCAAAAACTAAGTTCTCCTGTGAAAATCTTGTTTTGGTGCTCAAGAGGCTCAAGAGGCAAACGAGGCACTTATGAATTTCTAACATCAACATCAGATGACTATATCATATAGATCTATAGGAAGAATCGTTCGTAAAGTGGGTTTTTGTATGAGAACATAATCAGTTCTTCAAGCTATCTCAATCAAACTCCGCCTTAAAGGGTATTCAATCTTCGGCGTTTCGTATTAAGTCGTTTTTTTATTTTTAATTTCTTGGATTTTGTTGCAGCCAAGGAACACAATGAACCAACAGATTGTTGCAGCTTTTCGTTCATATTTTAAACACGAGTAAGTTTAGTTGAATTGTTCAATTGTTTTTGTTTCTCTGCTGGCGGCGCTCTGTTGGCACTTCCCTGGAAAAACTGTTTCGTTTGCAGGTTAGTTTTTTGCTTTTTCGCTTCTATTTCATGTGTTGTAGGTGCAAACTGCATAACTCTCTCCCTCCCGCTGCCGGACCGCTGCATTAAGCTGCATTTCGAAACAATAAACGATAAGCCGACCAAAATCCCGCATCGTGTTCACTTTTTGGCTGAGGGCAAACAATTTTTTGTTATCAAATTTTGAGCATGGCTTTAATTAAAAATAAATAAATGCAATCGCATTGGGTGTGCTCGCCAGAGAGAAGCTCTATAAAAATTGGGATTCAAAATTCAAATAAATTAGAATTTTTTAGACATTTTTTTGTTTTTGCATTTTTTAAAAGCCCTTCAATATTGGCCTATAAAACACATGACGTTTAAAGTTTAGTATTATTTCTTCAGTTCGTTTAATTAGTGCTGACAGCCCTTTGTGGGCGTAGGAAACGTATGATAAATTTCCAAAGGTAGCCGCGACAGAGTCCCCCCTCCCCACTCTAAAATGTATGATATTCGAAGGTTTCCATATGGGAAAAGTTCTATTCTTGGTATCGTCAAGATACTCTGAGAAACTCAGGCCGTTGATCGATATTCATCGATTTAATATGTGTTTATTATTGCAAACGTTATATTTCAATCCTTACGTATTTATTTTATGAAAAATTGATCATTTTTCGGCTCTATCCTTACTTATATCGATCTATATAGAGTTTAAGGGCTCAGATATATGTATTTCCCTTTGCCCTGCACAACTAAAGAAAACAATTTTCAACGATTTGCAGTGTGCAGAGAATAAAAGAAAACAAGCATGAAGAGCATGAAAGTCGGACAAATACAAGCCGAGATAAGCTGGCGAAGAGGGAAACGAAGAGCGGCAGAAGAAGGTGCAGCAGTCGCAAACAATCACGGCCAGGTAATCAAGTATTTAACAGACGATAGTGAACGACGGCGCGGGGGGCAAATGCCACCTCATTCATGCAAAGCAGCAACAGCTGCTGCTGCACACTTAGCTCTCCGCGCCTCACCTCGGCGTCTCGGTTGTCTGGTGACCCGCTTCGATCGCTGTTTACCTGGCAGCGCGCACCAATGCCCTACCTGAAATCCCAGGTGAAAAAGAGAAAAACCTGACGCAATTAACGAAATTAACAGGAGCAAGGGGAGTGGCAGAATGAGAGAGACGGAGAGAGGGAGAGAGAGAGAGAGAGAGAGTGCAAAATTGAGTGAGAGAAATTGCGATAAAAACTGTTTAAATTGCATGTATCATATTTTGGTTTGTTGTTTATTAAAATTCCGTTATTTCAATATGTTTACCAGGACCAGGTGTGATCAGGTAAAAACGAATGGAATGTGCGCGCGAATGAAACAGAAATTGAAGCAAAAAACAACTTTGGAAATTGAATATGGCGTAGTTAAACAGAAAAAAATCTGATATAGATATATAAATCCATTTATATTTGTAATTACATACGAATGTGTATGTATGTGTGTCAGTAAAACTAAATGCAGTTGCACAAAAGAAGCAGAGTTCGAAATCAATGTTTATTTTTAAAAGAAAGTTTAGTATTTTTGTATATATACATATATATATATATACCACGGGCATAGCCCGTGGCACGTATAAAATAAATGTTCTCAAAAAGCTTTGAAAATGATTTTGAAATTGATTGGACGGTAAGCGAACAACTTTCATACAAACGTTTTCCGCCAATTTACCACAGATTCGGGTGGAATTTCCCAAATCACTGAAACAAGTTTTCATTAAATTCTTATGTAGAGCTTTGAAAATAACTTTGAAGCAAGTCGGACAAAACTTAAAACTTCACCAAAAAAAATCTTTGAACTCCACCGAGAAAGTGAAACACGTCTCGAATGATTTTTTATGTAGATCATTGGAAATGAATTTCAGGGCAAAACGTCACCCACCAAATTTTAGATCCCCATTTCCACCAAGGAGGGATGGATTTTTAAAAAAAATGCGAAGTTCGAAGATTAAGCACGCTAAGACGGGGTTTCGGAAAATTCCACCAACAGCTTTATGTCTTTAATATCCAGTAAATCAGCAAAAATCTACATAATTCAGCCAGGTAATCGAAGAAAGTACAATTCTTTAAATGTACATTAGCTGCCTAGAAATTATAATATTTAAAATTTCCCCAAACATATCTATGCACATCGTATGCACATATACATATATATATATATATATATATATATATATATATATATATATATGTATATATATATGCATGGCTGCATTTGTACCTATTTACGTACTTAATTTTCGTAGCACTCCCTAAAAGAAATATGTGAAAAATCGCGATGAAGCTTTCCATGCACGCTTCAACAAGTCTATATTGGGGTTCCCATAGTGAAAGTTCTTGTTTTTGTTTCTGTTTTTTGTTAGTTATGCTGCGACGTGTAACGACGTGACGCAGCGAACGAACATGTCCGTACATGTCCATGCGTGCGCATTGCACAAGCCGCCCCTCAAACTTACCCAGCAATAATTTCCCGTTAATCCAGTCGTTGTTGTTGTTTTTGTTGTTTTCGGTGTTCAACTTTCAATTAGTTCTTGATACTGTGTTTGGTGCAACACTTGAAACAAAACAAAACAAAACAAAAAAAAAACAGACACAACAAATTTATATATTTGCCAAGCTTGCGAAATTTTCACGGCCATGAATTGCTTTTGCCGGTTTTTAATTGAATTTTCGAACTCACAACTCGCGACGCTGAAAACTCGCGCACTCGCCAAGGGATCGTAGCAAACTGGCGGCAAAGTAGCTGAATATCAAGAAGAAGCAGAAACACCTGCACTCTTGCACAAACTTGTAAACGCTGTTGCTGCTGCTGCGCATGCGTCGCAGTATGTGTGCGTGTTTTATGGTGGCGGCGGCGGCGTCGGCTGCCTGTGACGGCACGCAACTGCTTACAACAAAAAATGGTAGGTGTATTTGTGTTGGTGTTGCAACTGCGCAACCGTTTAACATAATATATGTGTGTTTAAATTCACTTGCCACTTAAAACCACTCATAGAATAACAAAATAATTACGCAAAATAACAACAAAACATTACTAACTGTTGAACGCAAAAAAAACAACGCGAACGAACGACGAGATAAACAACCGTACCTTTCAGAAAACTCGAACTAACTGATCGTGTGACCCTCATATAGAAGCGATGGAATGCCAGAAAAATAGACACACAAAATACTGACAATATCAGTTGAAAAAATACTAGCCGTCTGCTATACTGAACTTGATGTATCGATCTATGATATCTGTATAAAACTTGCATATAGTTTTTCGCATAATAAAAACAATCTGCAGCTTATATTTTGTAATATCTGAACTTCATAATAAATGCGCATGCGTCAATCGCTTTTCAGATCTTACATATACTAATCGATATTTTTCTTTCTTAAATATGATACAAAATATATATTTGTTATTCGATTATGAAAGTGTATATTTTTTTAAATTTAATATTAAAACAAATAAAATAAGTGCACAGTAACAGCTGATCCAAAATAAGTCAGTTGCTCAATAAAAAATTAAAACAAACAGCCAAACAGAGTGGCCAGCTACCAACAGGACAATATCCTCAAATTGTAGTATTTTAACAGTTAAGCATGTAACAGTTAAATAATTAAATAAATTTGATTAATATTGCTGAACCGTTGACCACCTGCATAATAGCTTATATATATTTTCTCTTTGAGCGGGCTTTAAAACTAGCCAAACTACAGTAAATTTTTATTGTCTACATAATTTGTACGTTAGTATTTATATATTTAAGAGGAATGGTCGCACTGTGCGGAAAAGCGTACCGTTTGTGTATATCGTAAAAGTATTTGAATTCTGACTTTTGGCTCTTTGGCATTTTAAAGCGTCAGCTATATTTTATGTATAAATTCACTTATAAGCCAAAAAAAAACATAATGATAATGATAAAGATATAACAATATTAAAGTGTTTGCATTGACAGCGCGATTGATTGACTGCCTGTGAATAAAAGCTACGGAAGTTGAAATTCTTATTGTTAAAATTATTGTAAAATTGATGAGTAATGGGCAGAGCAAAAACAATTTACAAATTTAAATCAATATTGTAATTGTAATCTTATTGGGCATACATTTTGAACTTGCTAACTGATTCGATTCTTGTACGTGAATATAAAAACGTATTTAGTATATAATTCCGAATAATTCTTAGATTGATCGATGCGTGACTATCGATAAGTGCAATATCAGTACTGTTACTGATGCCGCGGCGCCTAGGTAAATCTGAATAAATAAATCAAGAACAAAAATGTCGATCGAGAATTTTCCGCGTGTGTACAGCTACATTGCGAATTTGTGCGCCTCGAATAAAGAATTGCATAATCTATTCGCCCAATTCGAAAATGCGCTCAAGGAGAAGGTGGAACTTGGCGAGGCGAGAACAAGTACGCTAAGCCGCAAAACAAAGAGCTTAACAGTTATACAAGAGATTTGAACTATTTCAGAGCTGCAGAAAGATATGCAAAATCTGCGCATCGATCTGATGCTGGTGCGTCAAGCGGCCGGCCAGATGAAGGAGGAACGCAAACAGTTCGACAGATTCGCCAGCATTTTAGATGCCTCCTACGAGCATCTACTCGAAATGGGCAACCTGCTCAACGATGATAAAATTAAGAACATAATGCGTTATGCCGGCGTATGCAAACAGAACGAGGCGGAAGTGAAGCTGCAAAATATGGAGCAGCTGCAAAAGTTCGACCGGGAGTGCAAGGTTGCCATGGAGAATCGTGCAATTGGTAAGTGGAAAGCAATCTGTGCAATTGTGCTGTGGAATTAAACTCAATGGTGAAACTAACCTCAATTGTAGTTAAGGATTTTCGTAAATGGCAGCGTTTAGTCCAGGAAGCGGAAGAGGAATACTCGAGCATTCAACGGGAATACGCACAAATGGATCGCCAGAGGAGCAACAAGATAATGCGTGCCACACAGCAGCTCAACAAGAAGATTGTCTCCTTGGTGCAGCTAAGCAAGCAAATTGCCGAGGTAATCTAAATGGCAAAAGTTAGCCTGCAGCTAACCCGCTCACATTTACGCCCACAGCTTAAAATGTCCGTGAATGAAGTTATCAAGAAAGCTGGAGCTATGCGTGGCAAAAAGGCGCCGCTAGTCCTGCAGTCGGCATTGGATTTTCTCAGCCACTATCCTGATGAGCGTCGAGCCAAAGAGAATGACTTGGACGTGTCGGCGGCGCCACCATTGCGCTCCATCTTAGTGGTAAATCGTAAGCCGGAGGAGACGGAACGCATACCTAGCCCCACAAAGCAAGTGCATTTTGCACCGCTGCCATCGCCAGTTCATGGCGACACCATGTCCGAAACGATGAACGAATCCGAATTCGACATGATTGAACCATGCTCAGAGTCATCGGAGATGGAGCCAGAAAATATGCCCAACACGGAGGATTTTCCGGAACGCGCAATTGTCGAGAAAGTGGAAGTGTTGCCACGTCTGCAATTTTCCGATCTCGATATGGGCCTGAGCTTTAAGAACCTCTTCCCATCGAATAACACCAAGCCAACACAAGATTCTGCTGTTGACCAAGAGACAGAATATGAACATAGGGACAATCAATTGACATCCACAATGTCGAAAAATGAGGAAAACTCCGATATAAACGACTCCAATTCTTTAGACTTTTCAAATGTGAACTGCGATGTGAACGACGATTTCTTTTTGGATTTTAGTGATGGAAATGATTCTCAACCGGCAACCAATCGCCTTAGCTATGAGCTCTAAGCTGAATTTTTAAAATCTTTTCAAATATTTCACACCTATATAAAACCCGTACAAAGTTAGCTTTTAAGAGTATCAATTAATATAGCCTGAAATATCTCATGAAGTCACAGGCTGCAATTGGGAAGGCAGAACAAATTTTAAATTAAAAACAATCAACTATTTTAAAACTTACAAATTATACATAATTTCGCCTTAAGTCAAAGACTTTAGGAAGGCAACACAATATTTAAATCATTGAATCGATTTCATTTATTTATATTACTAAACATAATTGTTCTTAAGTCAAAAGTTTCTCATGACGTCACAGACTTATTAAAATCAACTTGAACATTAACTTTTTAAAATATTGCTTAGAACATAAACTTAATAAGTGTGTATTATTAAACTTAAGCTATTTCATGAAGTCATGTGTACTTTAATTGTAATTTTTGTGTTAAATACAACTTTGATATTGTAACATTTAAAATAACAGAATATTTAATCAATTGTTGGCGGGGCGCCAAATATGCATAATCCATGCCACCATCAGCGTCATTCTTCAGTCGATCTGAATTGGAAATTTAACTATTTCCATCATTTTTAATATTTATTTTTAAATTATATTTTAAATTTATTTATTTTTCCTGACCACCCAGTTTTGGATCACCCTGTTTTTCAGTATTTTATCAGTGTAGAACTTTTGTCGCACAGCTCATGTTGGTATTTTTAGTTGCTACCTAAACGCAGTCACATTGTATTTTGTCTATTGGTCGTCTCCGGTCACACCGAGAGGAGTGTTACGCGAAACACAAAAAGTCAAGCGAGCTCGTCGTTTAATTAATAAAAAATAACTTGTAACAAGAAAAAAACATGAGTTTTTAAACGATGCAACCCGAATGCATTAGATTGTGCGCATAACACATGTGACGCATAAACACATGTAGCTTAAATTCATAGTTTGAAATCGTCACCAAATTGGCGTCGCGGACAGCGTATGTATTTTTTGTTCACCGTTTTTATCGATTAAATTGTATGTGTACGAGGAGATAGTTGCGACTATTGCTGGCGCGCAAACACGCATACTCATACACCTACAGCAAGAACAACAGCAGCGATTACAGTTGATACATTTAAAAGCGGAGCACCCTGAAAAGCTCGCAAACAAAGCCAAACGCGGAAACTGCGCTGCGTTAATCCAAATCGAGAATTTGCCCGCATCGCCAGCGCTTTTAACGCGATGTCTTGCAAAACGGAAAACAGCGCTGCCAGCAGCAGCAGCAGCAGCAGCAACAACAGTAGCAGTAGCAGCGGCTACGGCACCAGCAGCGTTCCACTTATCAGCCGCACCAGTGGTAAGTGGTAAACCACCTTAGCCCATCTCCACCCCCTCTCCCCCCTCTCTCTCTCTCTCACTCGCTGATGACCCGTTTGTTTGTACGCAGAAGTTGCTGATAAGATGCTAAACATGCGTGCGCGGGGCTCCGCAAATGGCAAGCATAAACCACCGAAACAACTGCAATCGCAGCAGCAGCCGCAGCAGCAGCAGGAAGAAGCACAGCTGGAAGAGCAACAACAACCACAACTGCAGCAGCAGCCACCGCCAGTAACGCCACAAAAAGAGGCAATGTCTGCGGACGAGCGAAAAGCCACCAAGAAATCTCTAGTCATTGTCGTTGCGATATTCGTTGCCAGTTTGATGACCATGTTCTATGTCTATGCAATATTTCCCGAATTGAATGCGTAAGTGTTGATCAGCTTCAAAGTTCATTTAACAAACTTATCAAATACCCTGTAATCAATCAACGCGCTTTAAGTGGGGCGTATTTATGCAGTGGTGGGTGCGAACGCAGACAATTGCCAAAACATGCACAAATTTACGAAAGCAGGCGAACGCCTGCTAAGCATATCTGCCTTTTTAAGATATGCCAGAGTATATTATTATTCATAGTTTCACAAATTCTTGACATGAAAATTTATTAACTGAAAACAATATTGGCTTAAGATCTTTTGTTTCATTCAGTTTTTCTAATTTTTTTTCATTAGAAAAGTCGTATTTTCGCTTTAGGAATATTTATTTTTAATAGTGTTCTAACAAAAACTTGATTTTTAAATGAGATATTCTTCGTTTAAAGGAGCTGCCGCTTATTCTGAATTCATATCCTTTTTCCCCTTTTTTAATAGATATTATTGGTCTTGAGTTACTTTTGTCTTGATAGTTTCTAAGGCCAGCTCGAAAGTTAGACGGAAAATTTCATTTTATAGATTCTGAAGACAGCTTCGCTTTTCCCTTTCGTCCTGCTTTAAATCGGATAAGTATAAAGAGTCTAAATCTTGACAGCTCTTTTCTTTATACTTCGTATATGCGTACATTTAGACCCCATATTTGTCTACAGTAAATTTGTATAACAATCGCTCAATTAGCACAAATGCAGAGACAAACAAAAACCAAAAACCATCATTAGCGTAAGGCTGAGGAAAGAAGCAGAGTATGTTATGGCAATCAATAACTATAGATGCAGCTAGGCTATCTGTTAGTCGGGCATTCGCGGCTCGCGGCTCTGACGCGCTTGTCACCTGTGTCTGTGTCATTTTCCTCTGACATTGTGACGAGCTTTGTACGGAGCTTGCGTTCGCCAAAAGTCACGCCACTTTACACTAACACACACAGACATAGTCGAATAAGCTTGTGCATTTATTACAGTCGTAAGTAACGCTTTTTTGTGTCTGGGTGTGTGTGTTCATTTTTTTGCTCGTTTGTTTGTCTTTTACAGCTCTGAGAAGCAACATTTGAAAATACCACGTGATATACAAGATGCTAAGATGCTCGCAAAGGTCCTGGATCGCTACAAGGACATGTATTATTTTGAAGTGATGTTCGGCGTGGTTGTTGCTTACGTATTGTATCCTTTTATCATCAGCCAAGAAAACCATAACGAAACTGATCTTATCACACACACACACACACACATACCCATGCACATACATTCATACATAGAGCTACCGGACTAGATAACGGCGTTCCGCATCACGTTTGCCCACGTTCGCAACGTACTTATAACCTTGACCTCATTTCGAATAGCTGCAAATGGTCAGTTTAGACCAAATAGTGTGCGACAACGACAGTCACATTCATGGTCAACAGAAGTTATCGCACACACTAAGACACACGCACAACACGCGCGCGTCTACACCCTCGTAAATTTCAATAATATTATGCACGGCCACGCATAATTAGCATTGGAGACGACGTCGCCGTTTCGGTTGCAAGTAGGAAGCAGAAAATACAAAATATAAAGAAGAAACAAAAATAAAGAACGTCAAGACTCGATACAACAACTGCGAGTATGTCTGCGCTTGATCAGCTGATCGACGCTGCTGCCATTGGGCAAGTGCACTTTGCACTCTCTCTGCAGAAGCGTGTGAAAGACAGAGAGCAAGAGAGACACGCATGCTGACGCATACATGAAAGCTCTCTTCCTATCACACACACTGCTTTGCGTTCTCGGCCTTTCAATGCATGTTTATAAACAAATACAAGAAAGTAGGGTTAGCCTACGCACGCCGTAGACGAAATACCCTAAGCTTAAAAGTGATTACACCGGAAATTTACTTGCGGCCAATGGATTTTGCTCATGTGTTGAAAGCACAGTGGAGCTCGTAAATTCCAAGATTGGTTAAAATATGTTGAAAAACAAATTAGACTTTTATACAAGAACTTAAATTTTGAACGATAACTCCTATTGACTGCAGCCAAAATATAGAACGCTGGCAAGTTTAATGGCTTTCGATACTGATCAAGAATACATACATATTATATATTCGAAGAACCCCATTCCATGCGTTACACATTGCGTGAGAAGATTATAATACTCTCTGCAAGCGTATGAAAAAAGCACAAAACACACATACAACAGCGTGCGCAGGTGCCTATGTATGTGTGTGAGCTTGCGTCTTATACACAAAACAGCTGAGAACTGGTCACTCTTTTTTTTATATTTTTATTCAGTGTTTCGCTCATTAAAAAAGCACAACTACATTTATACATGTATAAATGTATGTATGTAAATACACACGTGTATTTGTTGGCATGTGTGCTTACATATTTTTTCTGTTTAATCATTTACAAGTAGCCAAAGCAGCTGGCGACGCAATTCCGATTTCACGTAGCGATTGAATGATCTGTAAGCTGGTTTTGTTAATTATATATTTTTTTATTTATAACAAAACATTTTTTCTGCTGAATTCGTTAAACATTTGCCACTCATGAATGTGCGCGCATGTGTTTATATTACGGACGAAAGAACGATAAAAATTAGCTAGGCTCTTGTAATATATGTGCATATGTATATACATACCTATGTGCAAATATTTATATTATATTATTCATTCAAGCTGGCAAAAGTACATGCATGTTCCCTTTCAAGACGGAATCTGTTTAATATTTCTATGTATTGAGCTTTTATTTGTACTTAAGCTTTACTTTTATTGAAATACCATATTTCCTAACAAAGATTTCATTTCCAAAAACTAACTTTAAGACAGGGACTTTTTTTAAATTCCTTCCATAGGATTTCATAGACTTCTGAGTTATTCAATTGATCGATCTCAAATTTATTTTCAATAATTTAATATATATTTAATCGATTTTGAAAAAACCCATTCAATATGTAGAAAATGTGCCAGAAGCCAGATAAATACTTGCAATATTCATATTCAAGCTGGCTAAATTTGTTATTAAGTGTTAAATTCATTTAAACAATTCTCTGTTCAAGGTTGGTTGGGTTCTTGACACCGGGGCCTGAGGCTGATGACAAATCGCTTCATTTGCCATTTTCTGTTATCGTTCATTTTCTTGGCTGGCACGTCTTGAATTCGGGTCGAAATCGAGCGATTGCGATTGCCATTGTCAACGTGTGTTTTACTTGACTATTAATAGTCGACGATCCTACCCAGCCACTTGGCAATTTATCAGATGATCTGTTTTTAGACCCATCTATTTAGACCCTAGGCAATATGTATGTACATCACGACAATATATATTCATTCGTTCATTCATTTATTCATTCATTGACATTCTCATTTATCTTGCCGAAATTGGTTGCCTTAACTGAACGTGTTTTATATAGCCTACAAACATTTGCCATTCCTGGTTCGTTATTCCTGTCGATCTTACTTGGATTCTTATACAAATTCCCAATTGCATTGTTCCTAATTTGCTTCTGCTCGGCGCTGGGCGCCACACTCTGCTATACGCTCTCCAATTTGGTTGGACGCCGCCTCATCCGACACTTTTGGCCAAAGAAAACCAGCGAATGGTCCAGACATGTGGAGGAATACCGTGACAGTCTCTTCAACTATATGCTATTCCTGCGCATGACGCCGATCCTGCCCAATTGGTTCATCAATTTGGCATCGCCGGTAATTGGCGTACCCCTGCACATATTTGCACTGGGCACCTTCTGTGGAGTCGCACCGCCATCGGTGATTGCCATACAGGCGGGTAAAACCCTCCAGAAGATGAGCAGTTCAAGTGAAGCCTTCTCCTGGACCTCGATGGGTGTGTTAACACTATGCGCGTGCGCATCGCTGCTACCTGGACTACTCAAAAATAAATTTAAGAAGAAGAAGAAGGCGACGTAAGACTCTGGAAACTGGAGAACGGATTCGCACCTTCTCAAGAGCTGAGAATAGAATTGCAGTACCAAAAAAAAGCAGAAGAATGAACATACCCTCTTATGTTGTTGATTTGGGTTGTTTAACGCGTACATAAAACCACATGCAAATATTGATAAAACCTGCATATATCTATATACATATATTTTATTATTATTACTTTTTTAGGTTTGTCTTTAGTTCTTATAAATGTACCATGTATACCGAACTGCTATTTCCAAAAAAAAAAAAACAAAACAGAAAAACACACATCATGAGAAACATAATAAATGCGCGTATATACATATATTTCTTGTGGAACAACAAACTTGATAAACTCCGAGTATCTAGTATATAGGTTTAGCCATTAATAATTGTTTTTTTTTTAATATTTTTTTTTTTTTTTTTTTTTTGTAATTTAACATAAAAAACTTTTGCAAAATATATTTCCCTAACTTGTTTTAAGTTTAGTGAAACTTTTTTGTTGAATGCTATTGCAGTATTTACGAGAAATATTATCGATAAGTAAACCAATTAGCAAAAAACTAATTAATTCTATATATATATACATATATATATATATATATATGTTTGCGAGCAAATACATACATATTTGAAAAAACTAACAAATCGTTTGTCTTATTAATGCCGTGCAAAACAAGTTTTTTTTTTCAATCTTTGGGCTCTTTTTGCAAATTCACTTGGTAAATTGTTTTACTTGGGATTCTACAATTTGTGTTAAATTGATTCTTCGAGTTGTTCAAGTTATCTAGTCTTGTGTGAATGTATTAATGTCCAGAATGGTTAATACTATTTAAAAGATTAAGACCTGATAGCTTAAAATTGCTTTTATACTAAAGTGACCCGACTCAGGGTCTGTTTACAAATCTTGTGCCTCAACTGAGAAAAGTTTTAAAGAACTATCTAACTCTGAATAAATATATGTATGCCAGCAGAGAGCAACATTCAAGATTTTTGTACAAGAACTAAGTTTTCTAAATTGGATATACTTAGTATATTTAATTTAATTTGATTAAGTTAAGTTCAGATGAGCTTTGGAACTTACAGTAATACAATGACGCACAAAATCTTTCCTAATTGGCGAACGTTTTATGCTTTATCAAAGTAGAAGCTTTTCGACAGCTTTTTGGTAAGTTAAAGCTTTTTCTTTTGGTTCTCAAAACCGCTTTGTTGACTGAAAAGATGCCTTTGTGAAAAGCTTTTTGTCGTTTATACTAAGTTTTCGCCCTTGGTGTGTGTTTGGGGAAATTTCAAATATTCTGAAAGCTTCGCTTTTCTCGATTTCTAGCTAAAGTTTGTCCAAGCATATTTCAGATTTTGTGCTTTTAACAATAAAAGAATTTATGTACGTACTTAAATGGGCTTACAAAATAACCGTTTCTTCGATTTCTACATACAAACGAGCAATTTTTTATTGTTATTTATTCGTAGGAGGGACATAGATATAGATATTGTTGCGGAATGGATTAAGGGCAGACAAAGGAAAGGGAAACTAAATAAGAGGCAGAGATAAAGCGCAGGAATGCAAATTAAAATGTCAAAACAACTTGTTAATGCACTATCTTCTTTCAACCAAAGCATGAATACCTGTGAGCCTTACTTGAATTCATGAGCATCGCATAATGCGGTAATCTTTAAGAATCCTTTTTTTGTCTGCAATTGATACACGAATTTGCATTTACACATACATACATAAACACACATATATATTGTCACACATACACATGTAAATATATGCGTAAATACATACAAAAGTACAAACATACACACACATGTATACACACATAAATACATACATATATACATCAATGCATACATATGTATATATACGTACGTATGTATGTATGTATGTGTATATATATATATATATATATATATATATATATATATATATATATATATATATATATTTATATATATATATACACATACATACATACATACGTACATATATACACCCATACATTCATGCACGCACATACATGTAATCAATGTTCTCAAACAAATTTGAAATGATTTTGAAACTGATCGGACGGTAAACAAACAACTTTCATACAAACGTTTTCCGCCAATTTACCACTGTTGCGAGTGGAATTTCCCAAATCGCTGAAACACGTATTTATTACATTCTTATGTAGAGCTTTGAAAATAAGTTTGAAGCAAATCGGACACAACTTAAAACTTCTCCCAAAAAATCTTTAAATCGCATTCTCCCCGAAGAAGTTTGAATGCTGCGAAAAGTGTGAAACACGTATCAAATGATTTTTCTTATAGATCTCTGATAATGAATTTGAGCGCGAAACGTCAACCACCAAATTTTTGACCTCCATTTCCACCAAGGAGGAACGGATTTTCCTAAAAGTGTGAAACACCCCTCAAATGAATTTGAACAATATAAGGATCTTTGAAAATAAGTTTGAGGCCGATCGGATGGTAAACAAAAAAGTTACATACAAACGTTTTTCGCGATTTTTCCACACTTGCGGGTGGAATTTCCCGAAACCCCGTCTTAACGTGCACCTACATAACATAAGGTAGCTTTAGTTTCAGCTTCCTAGCTCTTACGGTTTGGGCTGTGCGTTGATCACCAATCAGTCAGTCAGTCAGTCAGGACAAACAGTTATATATATAGAGATACACTTATAAATACATACATACTTACACATACATACTTACCAAAAAATAATAATAATAATACTATAGATTGATGCAATAACTTTTTAATAGCACACTTATAACTGAGGCGGGAAAACCTGCGCGCCTTGCTTGAATTTATGAGAATCGAATAGTAGGGCAATTGTCAAATGTACCTAATTTTTTTTTTTGCAACGCTGCTGAAAGCAAATTGCGCTTTGTAAAATGGAACATAAATGCAAATATACATACACAGGCACATGCATACACACACATACATGCATATACACACATGGTGTGACAAGCTCATTTTTATAATCCTATCGATAAGAAAGTATAACCCATCCTCGTGCTGGTGAGCTCTGATTCATTTTATAATCAGACAAAAATTTGTATGTAACCTGGCCTCGGTGACGTGCTACAGGTGTCTCTCCCCCAAACAAACAATCTTGAAAGGGTATTGTGCCTGTTTCCCATTTGTCTAAACTTTGGCTTGATAATTGAGTGTGCGTATGTGTGTGTGTATGAGTGTGCGAAACTGAAATTATATTAATGTCATCGTAATTTTGCCTGTTATGCGTTATATGGGTGGCAAAGTGTAAAAGATTTGCCAAGTTTTGCTGATTGGCTCAAAATATGCACATGTTTATTAAGCTTAAGTAGACACACCCACACACACACAGATTTGCTTAAACGCATAAGCTTAGGGCAGCCGCCGACACGCTCCACAGTTTAATACACACAAAAGTTTGCACATTGTAAAAAATGCTGTGCAAAAACCGAATTCAATGGGGAATTTTAAATGGGAAATGTAAGAAATATTTTTCGTGCTCTTGATATTGTTATGCGATTTAATGGAGAGTCAAAATAGTTCAGTCAAATTCAGTTCTTGAAAATTATTATACTATATTTTTGTTCAGTGTATATTCATCACTGTTTCGGTCTTAGTCTCTATTTGTCAGTCACATTCGCTGCAAATTCTTATCACAGGATAACCCACACACAGGGGGCGTAGAGGCGTGGTAATTGTTGTAAATTTATTTATGTACTTAATTAGCCAAAAGCGCTCAGCGTGCGCTCCGAGACATTGCCAGACGCATAGTTGACCGGGTCGCAGCTGCGCGATTTCTGCACGCCAATCCCGTCCGGCGGATTTAAATCTGTGTACTGTACTTTTGATCCGCTGGCCGCTTAGCCAAAGGTGGTCAGCCAGTTGCCAGTTGCCTGTTGCTGGCAATCCGCTGAGATGCTAACTTAATGGGCCAAGTCCAAGACTGCTCTGGCTGTGGGTCCACAGTCATGTGTCCGGCACGTCTGCAAATTATGCAAATCAATTATGCGACACGCTTCTGGCCGCCAGCTGGCCACATTGAGCACCTATAAGGGGCCTTAGCAGGCGTGTGGCACTGATATGCTGACAGTGATACGGTTGCAGACACACTCGCACACACTCACGCATGTTTATGTACGTACGTTGTCGTAGCTGCTCGGATTTTTCGGAGCAGACAGACGCTCAGCAAAGCCCCATTGGCAGACGACATTGACGGACGTGACGCTCGCTGCCTAGCTTTAATTGCATAAAAATGTGTGTGTGTGTGTGCTGGTGTGTGTACTTGCAGGTCTGTCTAATCCCGCGCCCCTAGCCTTAGCTGTATGTGTGTGTGGGCGTTGCCTGAAAATAAAACTTTCTAGGACTCTAATTGACAACTTAAGCACGCAGCCAGGACTTTAGTCCATCCAGCTGATGCCCGGCTGCCAGTCCATGACCTTCACACACGCTAAACGGCTTAGCTTCGTACCATAGCACGGGCATTTCCATTACTGTGCATGCAGTCATGGTCTAAGGAAGTGGCAATGACACGTGCTCAACATACCCTGTTTCTTGGCTTTCTTGGAATAGATCATGTTTTAATAAGTATGTGTAAATGTGTATGCCGAAACAATGCAGAGTTGGTTATGACTAAGTCACTCTTACCTTAAGTCAAGTTATATAGTTACTGCTGGATTACTGTTCGCTTTTTTTAATAATTTGCTTTAAACAATATAAATATTTAATTTATTCTCTAACAATATTCATTTGAAACTCTTAAGAACATTTTTCAAAATTTATTAACATAAATTTTTATTCTCAAGTTTTTTTCAAATTATGTATTTTTATCCTTTCAAAAAAATTGTTTCTAATTCATAAATTTATTTTCTTCTCTCAAGAAACTGTATTGAAATTCAAAAGATTATTTTTATTTTTGTATACTCTCATACATTTTCAGTAAATTATTCTCTAATATTCATTTGAAACTCTTAAGAACATTTTTCAAAATTTATTAACATAAATTTTTATTCTCAAGTTTTTTTCAAATTATGTATTTTTATCCTTTCAAAAAAATTGTTTCTAATTCATAAATTTATTTTCTTCTCTCAAGAAACTGTATTGAAATTCAAAAGATTATTTTTATTTTTGTATACTCTCATAAATTTACAGTAAGAAATTTCATCACATATTTAACTCATTTAGTTCAGATGATTTCGGCTGCTCTGCTAAGCCCTGCTTTGAAATGATTATACCCTATTTTTGTTGTTGATAGGGTATATGCAATATATATACAAGTAATTGGGGTCCGGCTCGAATGGGCCAAGTGTTCTGCATGCCTTTTTGGCGTTTTTAATTACGTTCATTTGCCGTCAACAAATCGAGATAATTCTGGACCTCTTCTAGGCTTTACTACCTCCCTAATGCTAATTATGGCATAATGACAAAAGAAATATACATGCGAGCATACTGTACGGTATGTACACACGCATGTACTTACATACATTTAAGTGTGCTCGAGGGTCGAATTAAAAGTTGTTGAGGAAAAAACAAGAAAAAGTTTTGCTTGTTGCGAATACTAATTATAATTAAATGCCATCTATAAACAAAATTTACTTAACAGGCCTATAAGAAAATGTGTGTAAATACAAGTAACATGTTCTAGTCGGGAGCTCCCGACTAGGGGATACCCTGAACGCTCTTCTTTCAACAGGCGATAGGTATAAGATGAAAGATACTTTATATATATATACTATTCTAGTTTAGTGATTTTAGCTCTTATTATTTACCAAAATTGCTCAAAAAACAGGATTTCGATATCGATTTTTATCGATTATTTGGAAACGGGGCAAGTTATCGAATATCGGAAACAAACTCGATCTGTGCGGGGACTAGCAGGACCTACATCTAAAATTTCTAGGTTCTGAGATCCTTGCGTTCATACATACGGACACGGCTAGATCGACTTGGCTGTTGATGCTGATCAAGAATATATACATATACTTTATGGGGTCGGAGATGCTTTCTTCTGCCTGTTATATAAATTTGCACAAATACATAATACCCTTTTTACCCATTTTCAATGGGTTCAGGGTATACTAACAATACAATACTTAGAGAGGTCTGAAGTAATAAAAGTTAATATGATATATTTTAAATATAATAAAACTTTTCACTTATAGCATAATCGATTTTCTAATTACTTAATACTTGTTCTGGCTTCGAGTAATTTTCTTCTTAAATTTTATTAAAAGTCTAAGAACATGCCTGTATGTTTTTTTGTAGAATTGCGCCTAACAAATCCAAGCATCGCTTAGGCCTGAGGCATAATATAGTTGATTCGCTAAAGGAGTAATAGATTAGAATCGAAAATTACTCCTAGCACTTCCGATTTACGAGCAAGTTCTTGTCCGTTAATAGAGTCTTTTTTTTTGACTGAGGCTGCAAAACTTTTCATCCCACCCTCGTAGGCATATATGTAGCTTAAACTTTTTATACTCTAAGCCCATTGGTAACCCGTAAACAGGGTATAATGTTTTTGTGAAAATGTACGAACTGGCTAAATTATGCATTGCTCATCAAAGCGAAGCATCAAGCTGGGAAAAACATTAGCCGGAGAAATTTGAAGTATATATTCTCCCATAATAATAAAGATAAATATCGATTTTGAGACATGATCTCCGAGCATATCTCGAAAATAGCTGGATAAACCAATATTTGATACTTGCCTCCATTTAAACAAATAATCATTCTTCAAGAAGATCGGACCTTAAGCACCGATGTTGATAACGAATAAATTTCCCATATATTTACTGTGAGCCGAAGGGAGGAAGAATTACTTTCGCTGCTTAGAGTGATTTGTGTTTTCAGGGTATCTGCTAGTCGGTCACAGCCGACTAGAGCGCTCTTATTCCATTTGTTTTTTTGTACTATTTTTTGCACTTGGGGCTGCCATTAGCAGCTAGTTAAATTTTTATAGACCAACAATTAAACATACTTTGTATTAACTAGTCGTCGGCTGGCACGCAGATTTCCCAGCATCAAAATGGTACCAAATAAGTTGAGGCCGAGGCCGAGGCCGAGCAGTCTGCTGGACTGGACAGTTGGGTTTCAGGCTCTGTGGGTCAACACAGACTTAACAAACACACACATACACACACAGGCACACAAGCGCGCGCGTATTCCCCCCCGTTCAGGGAGATTTCAATTCATTTCGATTCACTGGACTTTATCGAAAACTGGTTCAGGCATGGGCATAACTAAGACAATAGAAAGGAGCTGCCATTCTACCCATTCCAAGTATAAATTGACTGGGCACATATGCCTGGTGTAGAAACTATAACATCGCGACTTCCTTAAGACAAACTAAAACGCTGTTATATTTCTAATGAGTTCTTGATTAGTCTATATTCAAGAATGACTACAAAATGTTTAAAGATAAGTTAAGGAACTCAGCTCATTTAAGCTTCAATGCGTTTAGTGTATTGAAAATTTAGCTCAAATTCGGATTAAAAAATCATGAAATTCTTATTTAATACTTTAAAACTTATTATCATTCAAATCTATAACATCCACTTTGACTGTGTCTTCGGTTCAGTATGTTGGTGCGGGTATATTAAAGTCGACTCCATTCGCTTTTAGTTACCGTATTAATGTGAACTAAGCCGGTCGTCGGTCTGCCTAATAGAAGTTTGCTTCGCTCTATCTATGTATTAGCAGCTCTTGTGTTGTGTTCGTATGGCTGATGGGTTTTTAATTAAATGAGATCGAAAGCTTCAATCATTTGACGGACAGCATCCAGACATGCATCCACACATCAATGTAATTGCATCTTTTCATGCGAGTGCGCAGCCAAAGCCTAATACAAATTAACAAATGCGCATTAAGAGCATAGTTAAATTCATCCCAAAAGCAGGCTACATAGAATGCCATAATCGAACAAGCTCTCGGCTCGATACATTAAAATCAAATCTGAATGAACATCCAATCGATCTTTCAGATCGGTTTATATAATCAACCTATCTTTGTAACCATATATTTTTAAAATATATTTTGTTAATATTCATATACATATGTTTAATTCAAGTTGTTTCCATAAAAAAATCTAAATGGAAATGAAAATGAAGGAAAAACAAACACAACAGTTGTGTCAAAGACAGAGCCCATGAGCATTTTTAATAATTGTCAGGTTTTCATTGGATATAAGAAAAAACTTAATTTGATCGGGCAAACTAAATACCAAGGCCTCGCCATAGGGTTCGGTTTGTGAACAATAGAACAATTATATTTAATAAAAACTTTGCAGCATTTTTTTAAACATGTCAAGAACTAATCCATTTTTATACCCTGAACCCATTGAAAATGGGTAAAGAGGGTATAATGTATTTGTGAAATTGTGAAGGAAGCATCTCCGATCCCATAAAGTATATATATTCTTGATCAGCATCAACACCCGAGTCGATCTAGCCGTGTCCGTCTGTCTGTCCGTCCGTCCGCCCGTCTTTCCGTATGTATGAACGCAAGGATTTCAGAACCTATAACAGCTAGAGACTTAAAATTTTAGCTGTAGGTCCTCCTAGTCCCCGCGCAGATCGAATTTGTTTCCGATATTCGATTACTTGCCCCGTTTTCAAGTAATCGCTAAAAATCGTCCTGTTTTTTGGGCAATTTCGGTAAATAATATGAGCTAGAGTCACCAAACTTGATATGTAGCTTCTTTATACCTATTGCCTGTTGGAAGAAGAGGGTTCAGGGTATCCCCTAGTCGGGAGCTCCCGACTAGAACCTCTTACTTGTTTTAAATACTATTTAACAATATTCATAACGTAATTAGATTGAACCAAATTAGAATAAGTTCAGTTAGATGCCAGTTTATGTATATATTTTTATGGTAAATTCCCCATTCAGACATTTATGTGCGCATTTTTAAAGTTAACAAAAGCGATTTAATTCCTGGAACTGTATTCAACTGCGAGACGATGCACAATTTATGCTTACAGTAAATAAATAAATGTTCCTTTCGAAAACGACTTTTGATGGCTTTGGAAACCAGTCTGGACGAACGAAACACCTCGTCAAATGTTTTAAATCTGCGACAAATCCACTTGGGCACATTAAAATGGGAGAGCACGAGATAATGACAGACCGTCAAATAAATGTTTCGCAAAACAGCAGCCTACCAATGGGATAAATACTAGTAAAAACCAGACAAAGCCAGATATAAATGAATGGATGAAAAAAAAATGAATGAAGCAGCAAACGCAACAAAATAAACGACGAGGGCCAAACAGACAATCAACTTGAGTATCTCAGTATCTGAGCATCTTGAGCAGCTCAGGCAAATAAGCAATGAAATGGCCAATTTAAATCAATGCGCCTTCCCAGCAACAAAAACTAAATAGCCAAGTGACTTTTTTGGTCAACTTGATGTTATTGTTTTTTGTTGTTTTGTTTGTGTTGTTTGCTGCTTTTGTGGATCGCAGATTGAAGACCTGAAAAGTAGGCAATAGAATATATTGCAGGCACACAGAAGTAAACATGCTCAAGCCAAGTGTGCTAGAGGTTTCCTGTGCCAAGCACCAAGGGATCCAGGCTAGCAATACCTTATATTATTTTATAGCATGACAATATTATATTATTACTGTATCCAGATCTTAGGTAGGCTACAAAGCTGTTTGCCCGGACTGACTGATAGATTGTTAATCAACTGCATTTTTTACAATAAATAACTTATCTAAATCCACTCGCAAATGCGAATCAGATTTAAACTCAATTTGAAAAATATTTTAAATACTTTTGACTGCCTGGGTGAAAAATTGAGTTATAGGGCCTTACTATACGATTCTCTTGAATTCAAGTTCAACTTACAGGCTTTCATGTTTTGAATCTAATTGTTACATTATCAATGCTTATACTCTTAATCTAATTTCTCTTTGGACCAAATGGCGCTCGCTTGCTTTCTCTCTTTCTTTCTCTCTCTCGAACTCTCTGTCTTTATGTCTGATTTTATTTCTCTTTCTTGCTGTGGCTTACCTCTAACCAGATCTCTACTTCTTTTATTCTTTTAGTGAGCCAATATATAAAAGTATATCTTCCTCCTATTTATAGACGGCAAATAAATAATAGTGCAACTCTATTTAAGTTTCAGGTAAGTACAAATATACATACATATATATCTCTATATATATAACTGTTTGTCCTGACTGACTGACTGACTGATTGGTGATCAACGCACAGCCCAAACCGTAAGAGCTAGGAAGCTGAAACTGTAGCTACCTTATGAGATGTAGGTGCACGTTAAGACGGGGTTTCGGGAAATTCCACCCGCAAGTGTGGAAAATTCGCGAAAAACGTTTGTATGTAACTTTTTTGTTTACCATCCGATCGGCCTCAAACTTATTTTCAAAGATCTTTGTTTAAACTTATTTGAGGGGTGTTTCACGCTTTTAGGAAAATCCGTTCCTCCTTGGTGGAAATGGAGGTCAAAGATTTGGTGGGTGACGTTTCGCGCTCAAATTCATTTCCAGAGATCTATAAGAAAAATCATTTGATACATGTTTCACACTTTTCGCAGAATTCAAACTTTTTCGGGTTGAATGCAACTCAAAGATTTTTTGTGCGAAGTTTTAAATTGTATCCGATTTGCTTCAAACTTATTTTCAAAGCTCTACATAAGAATGTAATGAATACGTGTTTCAGCGATTTGGGAAAATCCACTCGCAACAGTGGTAAATTGGCGGAAAACGTTTGTATGAAAGTTAGTTGTTTACCGTCCGATCAGTTTCAAAATCATTTCAAATTTCTTTGAGAACATTGATTTTATAACATACGTGCCACGGGCAAGGCCGGGTTATACCCGCTAGTATATATATATATATATATATATATATATATATATATATTTATAAAAATATGTTAGGGTGCTCTGCTGATCCCTGTCTTATATCATTTGATGAATGAAGGGCATTTACATTTGTGGTAAATGTAAAACATATGTTATGCAAAATTAATATTGCTCTTATTTATTAGTTGTATGAAGAATTGAGGCTTGAATTCTAAATAAGTTTATATGTCTCTTGATATGTTCTCATATTTACAATTTTTACTCTAAATTTAAATTAATGAAATGTTTTCGGGTGTTTGTTTTCAAAATGGTTGATATCCCAAGATATATATCAATAATAATTGTTTGTATTCCATTCAGGAACGTCGGACCTACAAGCGGGAAATCGACGGTTCAAACCCGGGTAATTTTTTCTAGTTTATTTGTATTGACATATTTGTCATTTCGTGACTTTCTAAAAGACATAAAGGGTCACATTCAAAACAGTTCCATGCAGGGTATACTATTGTCGATCCCCATCGTCGCAGTGGCATCAAGTATGTAAAACATTTGCTTTGATCTTGCTAAGAATTGAGGATTTGCCTTGGGAACACCACTTACGCAATTACGCTACTTGTGCTTATAACAAATAAAATAAAAACGTCTGCCTGCAATAGTCAAGCATTGATGTGGCCCAAAGCCGATGCTGCATGCCACACGCTTGGAGGTGCCACTGCTGCCTCATACTAGACCGGTATGAAAATGATAAATATTGATTTTGTACAAGAGCATCAACAATTGCAGGCAGTCAGCATTTGCTTTCAAGCTCCTCACACACATACATATGAGCAAAGTGTGGGCGGGCGGAATCGTCACATTGGCATATGGTTTGGGGGGGTGTGTTGAGTCCTTGGGTTTTTGGGTAGGATGGCAGTCGAGCCTGCTGCTCATGATTTTGGCCGGCAAGCGCTTGTCTAGACTTTTCCACATAAAAGCCGAGCTGCTCACACGGCCGTGTCTGACACATTTTTTGTAATTATGCGACAGATTCGTTTTCAGTTTCCTTTCTCTTGTCCCCAACGCTGTGCTCTGTGCTCCGCTTTTCTGTTTTGTACTATTTTTTTTTCTCTTCTACTTCTTCTTTTTTGTTTTGTTTGCCGCCCTTTTTGTCGCCGTTTTTAATGGCAGCGCTTTGCGTGCCTAATTTGAATCGCACACGGCGCACATTAATGAGACGAGGACCCGAACCCAAACTGAAGCTGCACTCCGAGCTGAAGCTGGCGCTGGAGCCGTAGCTTGAGCTGGAGATGCCATCCAAGACAACAAGACAATGACGCGAACTGTACAATGCCAGAGCCCAGCTAAGGGCGGGCTGTGCATTATATACCATGCCCATACGACCCATATGCGCGAGTGATTAAATAGGTGCCGGATGCCTGATGTGGAGTGCTTCGAGTCGAATTTCATTTCAACGCTGCAATTTAAGTGTCACATTAACATGAGAGCAGCATATCCTTCAGCCAGGAGGCGCCACAATGCTCTTACTAATCATATACATCGGCACCTAATGCCCAAAATATCGAACGTTTAATTGGAGGCAGACATATAAATACTGAGCAATTCAGTACAATTTTGTTTAAATATCAAAGCCCAAGAATTTAAGTCAACAAATGAATTTTTTTTAATTTTATATGCATGTTAACTGACCTGCTAATGGTTTAATAATAGAGAAGAGTATTAGACAAATTTGCAAAGAAAACGAAGAGAAACAAAAAATGAAAGAAAAACGCGTCACTGACAGGGAAAATTAATTGCTGTGTTTGTGTCTGTGTGTGGGTGTGAAAACGTTTAAACGCATAATGCTTTAGACATTCGCCAAGAGGCGAACTGCAAAAAGGCCAAAATGAAAAGCACCTACAACAACATCAGCAACAACGAACAATCAGAAAATAAAACCAAACGCATCTGGCATCAACAATCAGACGACAAATATGCAGACAAACAAATGATACACAAATCTGACATATTACCCTGCATATGCGCGACACTGTGTGCACGTATGTGTGCTGTACATGCGTGTGCATGTGTGTTTGTTTGTTTGTGTTGGCAAGCACAAAAATTTCGATAATTTGTAGCTTTTTTTCGCCTTTTGCTCATTACAATAGCACTTTGTCGACATATATGCCAGGAGACTTCTATCTATATACGAATATAAAACTGTGTGTCCCGACTGACTGTCTGACTGCTGATCAACAGTAATATTTACTATAGTTACTTTGTCGCCTAGTCGCTGTTAAGAATTCTCAAGTGGTTATAGCTGCGGACTGAGCACAAGACCTTGCAAATCTACAGTTGAACCTGCTCACTCTTCGTGTTCATATCTCGTTATGACCAACATTAAAAGCTTATCTATTTATGTATTTGCAAAGGCTCAAAAAAAATTAATAAGCGAAATTGCGAATTCCACTTACATCAGTGGAAAACTCGTGGAAAATGCCTACCGAACAATCCAAACTTATCTTCAATTTATTAATTTTGCGAATTCCACCCGCAACAGTGGAATATTCACGGAAAACTTGGTTGTTTAACAACCGATCGGCTTCAAACTTACTGTCGATGATCTTTGTACATATAACCTTTATTTGAGGAATACGTATGTTATTAATAACTTTTTATTATTTATAAAAAGAAGAAAACTGTTGTATATTCTGTATATGTATTATGGGCATAAGATATTTGATAGTCAGTCAAACTCGTTAACAACATATTTCCCTCACTACATATACTGTTGGCGCTAGTAAAACAAATTGTATAAACAGAAATTAAGGTAGGTCTCGGTCTGGCTTGTGGTGCGGCTAGTAAGCCCATCAATCAGCCGATCAATGTCTCTTAAGTGCCTAATTAAGACATGAGTCGATTGATGATGAAACAAACTTGACCCGTGTGTCAAGACATTCTAATTGATTTCGCAACAAATCTATACAGTTTATATGTGAATGTTGGTTATTTTTTATTCCTTATCACAAACACATTATATGCTGCTCACAACTTTCTGCAAAGTCAATTTTCAGTTGGAAATTATAACAGACTATATCTCAAGATAGGCTACATATATATCCAAGTACATATAAAGTATTTTATATATCAAGACGATCTACTTCGCTATAATAAAAGATATTTCTTAGCTCAAAGAACATAAAAGAAAAGAACAAAAAAACAAATTGAATGTTGGCTTTCTCTCTAGTGATTTGAGCGCCAAGTTCAAGTGCCAATGCGCTGTCAAAAGTTGCCTCTCTCTCTCTTTCTCTCTCTATCTCTGTCTCTCTCGGTGTCTGTGCAAATTGAGTTTAAGCAACGTCTGTTGCTGTTGTTGCTTTTATAAACATAAAACGCTGTAGCTTGGTATTTTTTTCTGGCTTTTTAATGGCTTTGTTTGCCTCTGGCTGGCTGAAACAAAACCGCAGCATATAAATTCATCATAAACGTCGACAATATTACCTAAATTGACGTATGGCAACACAAACACACACACACACACAAACACTCGCACACAGACACACAAATAGGCGGGAACTGCAGCAACTTTTGCAGAAACTTTGAGCAGTCATTGTCCAAGAACTTTTTTGCTACGCCCGTAAGTATGTTTCATAAAATAGCAGACGTATAGCAAGAAATCGTTATGAGCGACTATAATATACCCTGTATAATATACCCTTTTATGCTGTTTAAGCCGAAATTTCCATTGCGTCTTTATTTAAAGTGCATGAAATGGCCTTCTGGGGCAATTGGTTCATCTGAAAATCCTGACAATGGCACTTAAATATTAGAGCTAGAGTGCAACAAAATTGTCAGTACAAATCGAGGCTGCAAATCGGTTTGAATCGAACCGTTTCGCACCTGTAATCCTATTGGGAGCTCCCGACTAGGGGATACCCTGAACCCTCTTCTACCAATACAAAATGCAGCTCGCGCTACCAGCTCGTCTGCTTTGGCAGTAATAAAAGCAAATTTAAAGAAAACGAGAAGGAAGGACTATCTTCAGCACGCCGAAGATTTAATACCCTAGCAGACCGAACCTTTTTATAATGCTTTGCTCGTATCTAAGAAGCACAGGGAAAATTGTTAATGCTGCGTATGGTAAAGATATCTTGTTAAACATAAAGTACAACAACTTAATTTTTAACTTAAAAAAGGATTTAAAAAAATATATAAATAATTGAAAGGGTATTGAAATCTAAAACCCGAACCTAGCCATAAAATTAAAAAAAAAAATGTTTCGTTACAAAAAAAAATATATGTGGGGCAATTTAAATTGAAAAAATTGAAATTAAAAACTGAATATATTAAAATCTGAAACTCCAACCGAACCATAAATTTTTTACAAAAATGAAATGAAATATTAAAAAAAATTTTAATTAATTAAAAGATATTAAAATTTAAAAATCATTTTAATTTTTAATAATGTCTCGGTTCAAGAAGACATTTAGGGAAGCATTACGATTTTAAAAACATTTCAATTAATCTAAAAATTGAAAACATTTTGAAATCTGGAACACAAACCGTACCATATTACTCTTCAAAAACGAAAAAAAAAACAACAATTAATTTAAAAATTGTATTGCTTTGATATTAAGATCTGGGTTCATGATTGTGGAAAACCAGGTTTACGAACACAACTTTGAGGCAGAATATTGGTTCGAGCCGTGAACGAAACCATCTGCAATTTCGCTTGGGCTTGCAGCCGTGTTACAAACATTTAGTGAACGTCTAATCTAAAAACCAGGGACCGAAAATAACTGTTATGTCCTGAAACTTGAACTCAGAGTAAGACGTTTTGGTTGCGGGTATTAAAAGACAGTCAAAAGTCTGAGCGAAGCAGTATGACTATGGACTGTTGTGTTTAAAGCTGAGCAGTCAAGTTTATGCATTAAACCGACAAAATAGGGCGGCGGTCAACAACACAGCCGGCGTCGGGCAGGCAGCAAGGGTATATACGTTATGGATAAATGGAGTATTTGCACTAGCTGATATTGGAAAGAAGGAAAGAATGCTGTGTCCACACGTTGCAGAGAATGGTTGCCTGTTGCAGGATGAACTGATAGCGCAGCTGGTCGCACGTGACTCTGTTGCTGGTTGGTGTGGCTGCATAAGCGAGTCGATTGCAGTGACGCATACACACACACACACATGCCACAAACACAGGTGGCAACAACGAGCAAGTGTGGCAATCGACATCTGTAACACAATATCTATGTGGTGTAGAGATTTAATCAAGTTTTCGCTTGCTGCATTCGCTGTAAATTTGATTCCGGATTTCGGATGCCTCGTGACTCGCTGACAAATGGATGAGTCCAGACCCTGGTCTAATAACTGGCTCCAACATATATATATATATATATATATATTGAGAGTAAACTTTGGAAATTAACTTAAAACCATAAAGCGTAAATCAAATTAATTATCCGCCTGGCAATAAAGGTTAATCATCTGACCAAGCGCCCAAAATGCTGTGCCACCGCCTCCTAATGATAAAGGACAAAATTGTATAAATCCAATCAGGGCGTGATGCTGGCTGGCGATGATATTGAGTTGTTAGGGATACTATGACGCAGCTGTTGCTCAACTGTACCGAACATTGCCGGACAGCCGCCGGACATTGGGCTTTTGTCTATGTAAATGAGTTGGCGCCTGGAAGTCGGGCCCAACTACAAGTTAAAAGCCAGTGCAAAAGTAATCTAAAAGTTGTGTTTCATTTATTGTCAATTTGTTTCAAAATAATTGCCAATGGCAACCATAAAAGGATACACAGCCCCGGCCGTGACAGCAAAGCCAACAAAATTTCGCGAGCGTCGAAAAAACCAAATATTTCGCATTTGACAGCAATTGCATATTAAAGTCAAGTGTAATAAGCCACTAATTTAACACCTACTCAGGCATAAAGCCTGCAAATGTACACTGCTCTACATTATTTGAAAATAAATGGTTTTAGTTAGAAATTTTTAGCCTAGCCCAGACTGTGGCTGCGCTTTGGTGTGCATTGGCTTATATTTTATTAGATAGTCAAAGCACTTTTTAGTAATCGATTAATTTGAAGCTGATCGCTTCAAATTTGCCCTTTAGCTTGAACAATCATGAATGTTAAAGTACACACATCCTTCCGTATACCATCCCATAGGGTATTATAACTTATGTCACGAAATGTATTACGCATAGCTGTAGAACCTTCCAAACCCATAAAGAATATGTATTTACCTGCAGAATCGACTACCGTCTTTCTTTTGCTTATCGACACCGTTCGATTTGATTCACTATACTAGAACATTTAGCTATTTTATGAGAAACAAGTTTTTGTATAATTAACTTTAGAGTTCTTCAATATATTATGACCGCATCCGGCAATTATAAGCTTCAATATTCTCCCAGCATATATAACTGCAAAACCAAATCGAACTTGACTTTTATATCATACTAGCGGGTATAACCCGGCCTTGCCCGTAGCACGTATGTTAAAAAATCAATGTTCTCCAACAAATTTGAAATGATTTTGAAACTGATCAGACGGTAAACAAATAACTTTCATACAAACGTTTTTCGCCAATTTACCACTGTTGCGAGTGGAATTTCCCAAATCGCTGAAACACGTATTCATTACATTCTTATGTAGAGCTTTGAAAATAAGTTTGAAGCAAATCGGACACAACTTAAAACTTCGCCCAAAAAATCTTTAAATCGCATTCCCCCCGAAGAAGTTTGAATTCTGCGAAAAGTGTGAAACACGTATCAAATGATTTTTCTTATAGATCTCTGGAAATGAATTTGAGCGCGAAACGTCACCCAACAAATCTTTGACCTCCATTTCCACCAAGGAGGAACCGATTTTCCTAAAAGTATGAAACACCCTCAAATGAATTTGAACAAAGATCTTTGAAAATAAGTTTGAGGCCGATCGGATGGTAAACAAAAAAGTTACATACAAACGTTTTTCGCGATTTTTCCACACTTGCGGGTGGAATTTCCCGAAACCCCGCCTTAACGTGCACCTACATCACATAAGGTAGCTACAGTGAAAATTTCAGCTTCCTAGCTCTTACGGTTTGGGCTGTGCGTTGATCACCAATCAGTCAGTCAGTCAGTCAGGACAAACAGTTATATATATAGAGATGAAGCCTAAACGAACAATCAGTCAGAAGTAGGAAAAGCACTTTTAAGCCATTTATTTTCTAGACTTTTGAATCTACTGCGTGCTCAAAATCTCTTTTTAAAATGCATTTAAAGTCGTTAGCGTATTTTAAACAATTTCCCACCTATACCATTAGTTTAATATATTGAAAGCCGCAAAAGCTTTGCCGTCCAAGCGAATAAGCGGCTTTTTTCAGCTTTGCACTGTTTATCCTTAAGCGCAGCTGCTTGACGAACAGCTACCCTGCATGCGATTTAAATCAGATATTTGCGGGACAACTGTACCGGATTAAACAGCTGAACAAGCTACGAAAAACCATGTAAAACTCATAAAATACACAAGTTGGTTCCAATTCGCACTTTTGCTCAAAATTCAGTGACAATTTGTAGTATAGTGGCCTTCAGATCAATATAAAATCGCGTCATAAATATACATATATAGAGACTATAGTCTGCGATATGGTCGGCTTGTAGCCCAGTTTTCACTTTCACTTTACTTTGTTTTAGTGATTTTGGTTTTATGCGGCAATTGGCTTTAAATGCGCCTTTAATATGGCTCGACCACATTGCCAAAGAGAATGCGTATGTATGTGTGCACTGTGTACTAGTGTGTCTGTGTGTGTGTGTGTTTGTGTGTGGCTGTGTGTCCTTGCGGGTGTGGATGAGTGCGTCGCACACTAAACGCGACATTGACAGCTTAGTGTCTTAAGCCCAACGAAGCAAACGAAAACAATGTGGAGATAAGTTGTGAAACGCCAGACGTTGACGACCGGCCAATCCATGGGAGTGGCCGTCGGGTTGGATTGTGGATTGTGGGGCGAATCAATTGTGTCCAATGGTCTCGGTAATCACTGATTTGGATGACACCGCACGCGAGCACTCAGTCAGAAAATTATGTTTGTCATTTGCTCGGCAGAAATGTTTGAAACAATTGCTTATTAGCTGTAAAATCAGCATTAACAATTTCAAAAAAGCCCGTAAAAAAACATATAAATGATTTATTTACAATTTGCTTATTAATATGAAAGTGAAAATTTAAAGAAAACTAGAAAGTTAGGATTAGTAGACCCTTGTAGACATTTGGCTTTTGCAGATGTGGGAGAATATAGTGAAGATCGTAAATGCTTAGTGTGATGAAAATATCTTGTTAAACAGAATATTTCGCCACACTAGAAACTTTTCGACCGATCGTTTCTAATGCAGCTATATGATATAGTGTTCCGATGGTTTCAAGATAATAGCCTCACAACTGAGAGACTAGTTCGCATAGGAACAGACAGGCCGACAGACGGACATGGCTATATCAGCTCGACTGTTGATGCTGATCTAGAATATATATACTTTATGGGCTCAGGGATAGGTCTTCTTCTATGCGTTACACATTTCATAACAAAGTTATAATACCCTCTAATAAAAAAGAAATAAATATATCAAATTTGGCAAAAGTTAGCATCTAGACTGTTTATCTATGCATATTGGAATATACAAAGGTTGGAATTTGTACCCATATTCAATGAGGGATCCATTCAATCAATTTTTCAATCAAAAAGATATGTGAAAAATTTAGAATTTTGAATATACTGGGAGATGCCCCTACTAAAATGTATACTGAACGAGTGAACCTCGGCCATGATAAGTACTTTATAAGAACTCTGCTTGCAAAATAAATGCATATTAAAAAAAAAATATTTTAATCTAATTTTTTACACACAATATTCTGAATATCCCCACTATGAAATTTAGAGAAAACAATTATTGGTTTAATAGAATCTAAAAGATTCTTAAAAAGATTCCAAAAGGCACCAATATTCGATCAAAAATCCTGCAATAAATGCAACAAATTTTGACTTATAAAGTGCCCAGTCCCTGTAAATGCCCCGACTTAACTGCTAAAGCTTTGCCAAAACTTGATCGATTTTGATGCTTAAGGGCCAAAATCGAAGCATATAGCAAAATATGGGTTTGCATATTGTTTGGATATCATATAATGTAGCCCCAACTCATTCTAGAAAAACAACCTATATGACTTGAAATCTAGATAACATACTTTGAAACGATTGCGGAAATTGAGTAAAAACAAAAAGGCGCCCATTTTCAATGGCTTCAGGGTGTCAAGGTGTGTATATCGAGTGCATGCTACCAATTAAAGAGCTCAGTTCAAGGGGCGACCAAATCTAGAGTAGATGGCAGCACTCGCTCACATGCCCGCATCCAATAGATGAATGAACCTCATCGGCTGCAGTTGGGGCATTATTTCAATGGGCATCGATTTTGCATAAGGCCAAGGCCAACGCACAAATCCCCATTTACAAAAGGCGCAGCAACAAATTTAGCATTAAGCCAGCCAGTTTGTTCTTTTAAATTTGAGGAATTTTTTGTGGACTGAGTTCCCCCTTTTTTTTTTCTTCTCGATTTTGATTTTGATTTTGGGGTCTGGCAGTCGTCTAAGATAACTTTAATGGCGCACAAGGCAATTTACGCCTTGTATTCGTTATTCCTGCGCCTGATATGTACTTCTGTGTACGCTGTGTACGATTGGCATTCAAGGTAATTTACTTTGATTGGCTTACACACGCACACACAGTAAAAGTATATTTACACACACACACACACACTGAGAGAGGGGGAGCGAGAGTGTTCCACACCTAGTTAAATTCGAATAAAAATAATATTGTTATCATTTTCTTTCATTATTGGGCTTTGTTTTTTGCTCGTGTGCGGTTTTAAATTTTATTGATTGCTCACACTCTTATCAGGCCGTGTTTTGGCCAATTCGCTTCGCATCCAAATGTAAGTATATGCAAATACTAATGAACACACGCGCCACTTTGCATCTAAAAGTACTGCTTAAGAAATAAGATCGCTAAGACGCAGATTCTTAGCTTTCGGCTTTGGGTTGAGTATTGCCCGCAGGCATTGGCAAAGCAATTAAGATTTAACATTGTTTTATTTTGGTTTTGTATTGAAAGGCTCATTGCAGCCGTAACAGTTTATGTATGGCAACATATTTTCTTATTCATACTCGACTCACAGGATGAAAACGAGTTCGTGTTTCCAAATAAACTGATATTGATTCGCATCAGACAATGTATTACTGCTGAACACGTACTCATTTATTTTATAATGTACTCAATTTCAGCTTTCATTCATATAACTTTTGTCCTTCAATTCCCACACGGCGCGTGTATTTCACGGAAGACTTCTTCAATTCATTTTAACATAGTTCGTTGAGAATGAAAAGTTTCATACAACAGTTCTCCGCTCATTTTCCGAACTTGAGGGTGTTTTCAAACATTTTTCAAGCACATTTCTAGATCATTTTGAGATAGATTTTAACATAGACCTGAAAGCCGATTGGAAGCTAAACAATAAATAATAAATTAAATATTCACACGACTGTCTTCCGCCAATTTTTTACTCTTGCGGATGGCAACACAATTGCGAAAACATTGTCTTAGGTAATAAATAAAGCTATATAGCTCTGACTGTTCGGACTATGCGTTTTAATCAATCCGTCAGTCAGTCAATCAGGACAAACACTTTTATAAATATTTATCTCAAAAGTAACCAATTTTGTGCACTTGATGATAGAACAGCGATATGAAACCTACAGAAATGCAGGGTAATTGCATATAGCGTCCTTTGCCCATGCTTACACAGACACTGTACCCAGTTTTTATTTAAGAGTGCGCGCTCTCTTAAGTCGGCAAGTCTATGCCCCAGCCCGTTATTTAAGGGGCTGTGCCCAGTATTCGAAGCTGTGCCCAGCTTTTCACCCCTGTGCATGGCAGTTACCCCAGCTGGGCACAGTTCTGAGTGCGGCTGCGCGGATAAACTTCTCCAACGGCAGGCGGCGACTCGTGTGCGATTTATGAATGAAATGAATTTCACGAGTACTACTCATGCCGCTGGGTACAGTTTTGAGGCAACCTATGCCGCATATCAAGTTCTTTAAACCTGACGTGTGCCCCGCTTGCCCCGCTGGCCGCACTCTCTTAGCCCTGGCCTCCTGCCTTGGGTTCAGTGACATGAACCTGGCATAGTACCAATTGAAATAGACGCTGAGCTCCGCAATCCGCCGGCTTAGGTGTCGATTTGAATGTACACGTAAAATGGTCCAAATATGTATCTTCTAGTTAGCCAGGGAGACAATTAAATAACTTTGCGACCCAGCCGCAACATTTAATTGAAATAATTTACATTTTAATATAACATATAATTGCCTGTTATAGGCAAAATATTTCCATATAGATGCTGCGCACTTTATTTTATTGCTACCCAAAATTGGCATTCACCCAATATAGTTGGATTAAAGCCTTTGTTAAGGCCCAAGCTATTCATGCTGTGAGTCGTTTTATATTTTTGAAGTTTATGTTTTTTGGTTTGAAGTTTGTTTCATAGTTAAAAATAAATGGTAATTTCGGGTTGAAACGAAAGCGAATTTCGGGCTCAAAACTCGTCGATTCAAAGTCTGTTGCAGCCTTGCCCTGAAGCTGATATTATCTTCAAACATATAACTGTTTGTCCTGACTGACTGACTGACTGATTGGTGATTAATGCATAGCCCCTACCGTAAGAGTTAACAAGCTGATATTTTCGCTGTAGTTACCTTATGTGATGAAGCTGCACGTTAAGACGAAATTTCGGGAAATTCCACTGCATGTGTAAAAAAATCGTGAAAAACGTTTGTATGAAACTTTTATGTTTATCATCCGATCGGCTTCAAAGTATTTTTTAAAGATCTTTGTTAAAATTCATTTAAGGGGTGTTTTACACTTTTCGAAAAATCGATTTCTCCTTGGTGGAAATGGGGGTCAAAGATTTGGTGGGTAACGTTTTGCGCTCAAATTCATTTCCAAAAATCTATATGAAAATCATTTGAGACGTTTTTTTACATTTTTCGTAAAATCAAAGCTGATTTTATTTGATGAAGTTTTAATTTCGTCCGAGATGCTTCAACCTATTTTCAAAGCTCTACATTAGAACTTAATGAATACGTGTTTCAGCGATTTGGGAAATATCACCCGTTTACCGTCCGATCGGCTTAAAACCCTTTTGAAAACATTTATTTTAACCGTGCCACGGGCAAGGCTGGGATATACCAGCTAATATCCTATATAGACAGGTCGAAAAATGTTGATTGCTCTTAGAGACATCTAAGGCAAACTTATATGAGTTCTACCATGCACTTTCATATGAGCAAAATTTGATCGAAATAGTTTTTGTATGAAAAAGTGTCATGTTTGCTTCAGATGATTTGTTCAAACTCAGCAATTACGAGTTGCACAATTATCCTTGCACATGTGTGCACCGACAGCTGTTCTTTCGTATTTTGTATTTGTTGTATTTGTTAAGAACTGTCATTGCGTTCATTTTCAAAATGAGAACAGAGCTTTTAACTGCTTCCAACACAATTCAATGAGGCGAGCCAAGCATCTAACCAGGTGGGACAATTAGCAGCCATACTGAACTAACCTAAATTATTCTTACAGTAAAGTGCGCACCGAGAAGGTCATAAATCGACTGGATAAGCAATAAAGGACCCACGTGCATGGTTTGGTCTCTAGATCAATTGGGCATCTAAATCTGTCAATAGTATTCTTGGCCAAAATTCATGTAAAAATTGTACCCTCAAATATTCTATATAGACAACGGTAAAAATTTGCCTCCCCCATAACTCGGTCAAATCTCAACCGATTTTCCATAGGTTTGGGTCTTTATTTAATTATTGTATGCGAACCACGGGCAAGGCCGGGGTATACCCGCTAGTAATATATAAAAAATGTATAATATATTAAACTATATATTAAATGAGAGCTGAAAATAGTTATTATGACAAGCGCAGTCAATAAAAAGAACTTGCTTGAATCAAAAAAAAAAAAATCCATTTTTTGTATTATTTTAATTCGGACTATATCAAAATACAAAAACACTTATTCCCAAAATTCACACATTATGAAAAGAAGACGGTTGCCGAAGTGAAGCCGAAATATATCGTTGATAATTCAAACAAAATTGCGCTGCGTTGCGTTGTGAATGAAAACCTCGGACCTCGAGCCAGCCAAACGAATAATTATAACATGGAAAGGTCGCCAAATCCAGCAGTTTAAGTTACAAAATAATAAATTTTCAATTTATTTGCTAGGCTAGGCAATAGCCCTTTTTTGAGGTTTTCGTAAGAGTTAATTATATTGAACTTTATCTAAGGGGATTATTTTAATAAGGGCGTGGATTCTATTATTATATCAATGACATGAGTGTATGATATTAATATATCACTAATAAAAGTAGTTTTAAAAAGAGTCCAACACAGATATGTTAGGCTTAAAGTATTTCAACATCTTTTAGTTACGCTTAGCTATAGAACTATCTTCTCGTGCCGTATTTTAGCTTCCTCTTAGTTACAGTTTTTGGATAATCGTATACTGGATAACAAGCTAGATAACTATCTCTCAATCCGTATTTCAGCTTCTTCTTAATTAAGCAAAGCTAAAGGTCTATCTTCTCATGACGTATTGCAGCTTGCGTTTAGCTAAAGCTATAGGATAATCGGATGCTAGCCAGGCTAGTTAACTATCTTCTCATGCCTCGCTGTCAGAATGCTTTCACAGCAAAGCCTTCAGAAAGCTTATTCAAATTATTGGTGGTAAAAATGAAATGTGCTTGTTCTTTATGACCCCCAGGCTGCTTATAACTTTTATGACATGTTAAGATATCACACATAGCCTTGAAAAAACTACATATCTTAATTTTGGCCAGCTTCAACAATTTCTTGGTCCTTAAGTTGCTCTGCGAAGGCGACAAATAGAAATTTGTGACAGACTTCAAAAGTTTTTGAGCATTGCTTATTTAAATATATGTGCTCATTTTTTTAAAGTATAATTTTTCTTATCTCAAAGTTGCTATAGATCAAAATGTTTTGTTCCCATTTGCAGACCTTTCTATACCCTGAACCCATTGAAAATGGGTAAAAAGGGTATAATCTATTTGTGCAAATGTATGTAACAGGCAGAAGGAAGCATCTCTGACCCCATAAAGTATATACATATATTCTTGATCAACATCAACAGCTGAGTCGATTTAGCCATGTCCGTCTGTCTGTCCGTCCGTCCGTCCGTATGTAAGAACGCAATGATCTCAGAACCTATAAGATCTAGAGACTTGAAATTTTAGCTGTAGGTCCTCCTAGTACCCGCGCAGATCGAGTTTGCTTCCGATATTCGATAACTTGCCCCGTTTCAAAGTAATCGATAAAAATCGATATCGAAATCCTGTTTTTTGAGCAATTGTGGTAACAAAAAGAGCTAGAGTCACCAAACTTGACATTTTGCTTCTAGAATAGTATACATATATCAAGTATCTTTTATTTTATAGCTATCGCCACCTCCTCGCTATTACCCTAAAGCTACAAGTCGTGTTATTAAACCAACTTGTATTGCCTACCGAATTGAGCCACAATTTAAACGCAATTGCCATTTTGAGAATACACGAATATTTTATAGTACAATAAGATCTGCTATTGAATATTTCATCAAGATCGGTTAAGAAACACGAAAGAAAATTCCGAGAATTTCTGTATACATGTACACACACACATTCATGCGCGTCTTCTTAATTGTTGGTGTGGCTATTGAGTAGAGGCGGCGGAAAGTAGCGCGGTCAGTTACGAGTTCGAACGCTACCCAGGAAACTTTTATTTTTTATTTTTGGCTGGTGTGGCTGTTGCGTAGAAGCGGCAGCAAGTAATGCGGTCAGTTGCGAGTTCAAACCCTGCCAAGGGATCCTTTTTTTTTTAATTTATCTTTATTACTTCTAAAGCAAACGAGCGCGTAGCGCGAGGTGCATTTGGTCTATATACGCGAATAAGAGTTTTCAGGGTATCCCTAGTCGGGAGCTCCCGACTAGAACCTCTTCCTTGTTGCTTTTGAATCAAGCACAGACTTAACTTCAATTTTTAATAGCCTAGCTAATTTTCCCAATCTTCTTGAATCATTCTTAATTTAAATCCGATATGATAAGTATTAGGCTTAAAGCCCAAATGGGAGTAAAAAACAAAAAGAAACTACATTTCGAGCAGTGTTTTTCTCTGAGTGTATATCAATTTGATTTTTCCACAAAATAGACTCAAAAGTCCTTCTCTTTATTTCGGGCATTTCTCCTTAATTTTGCTATATAAATCCTTCCGCATCTTGTGTATTTTTTTAAAGTAAATTCTTTTTTTTTGTTGAGTTTATAGATCTGTGGAAAATACATTAATTATATTTAATCAGTTCATGGGTAGGTGGTATAGGAAGATGTTTGGACCCTGCATGAAAAAAAACATATTTATTTTTTTACATTTTAGAACCTTGCTTACTTTCATCGGACTACGATATCAGATAGTTGCCATAGGAACGATCGGTCGAATATTTGGTACTTCTATGAATAACTTTTTTGTTTCTCAAGATATTTTGACCATTTATTACTTTAACTATGCTCTTTATATATATATAAAATCTTATCGACATCGGTCCACTATATTATATAGTTGTTATAGGAATGATCGGTGCAGAATAAAGTAGTTGTATGAAAAACTTATTTTTGTTAAAGTTAACTAAACCAAACTCGGCATTTATTAGTTTAACAATGCTCCTCATATGTATGGAAAATCGTATCAACATCGGACCACGATATCATGTAGCTGCCATGGGAACGATCGGTCGAAAAGTAGGCTCTTGTATGTACAACTTTCTGGTTTATTAAGATAGCTAAACCAAGTACGGCATCTTATAATTTAACTATGCTCCTAATATATATGCAAAATCTTGTCAATATCAGGGTGCTATATCATATAGCTGCGATGCGAACTATCGGTCAAGTCTTTAATGAATAACTTGTTTGTTGTTAGAGCCATCTTAGGCAAACTCATATGAGTTCCACCATGCACTTTCATATGTGCAAAATCTTATCGAAATAGTTTTTGTATGTAAAAGTGTCGTGTTTGCTTCAGATGATTTGTTCAAACTCAGCAATTACGAGTTGCACAATTATCCTTGCACATGTGTGCACCGACAGCTGTTCTTTCGTATTTTGTATTTGTTAAGAACTGTCATTGCGTTCATTTTCAAAATGAGAACAGCGCTTTTAACTGCTTCCAACACTATTCAATGAGGCGAGCCAAAGATCTCTAACCAGGTGGGACACCGAGAAGGTCATAAATCGACTGGATAAGCAATGAAGGACCCACGTGCACTATTCGCATGCTCTTGTCGTCACAGATGTTCGTCGAGAAATGTATGACAATTTATGTGGATGACTGACCCACCTCGGCCACGGGCAACTGCACACTTCTAGATATATGTGCGCGCACACGCGCACACACGCACACACACACAAGCATAGAGCCGTACGGTCGCACATCAAATATTCACAGTTAATGCGACAGCATCGGCCATAAATAAGGTATATGCAGTACTGTTATATTAGTAATCTAAATATTACTGCGCTTTATTTATGCACACTTTGCGGCCATATATATGTGAATATATATAACACATACATTCCATGTATGTATGCATGTATGTTTGATATATGCATATGTGTATTTGTATTCTAGACGCCATTTCGGTTGCCATTTTGTGTGCGTTGTGTTAACCGCACCGAAAATATTTCACTTAAAATAATAAACTTCGAATGCTGGTTGCCATATGTGGACCCCATCGGTGCCCGAAGGGGGAAGGAGTATTATGGGTTCGCCGCACTTATAGCGACAATATAGCGCCTCATAACTGCAGCTCCCAACACTAAAGAGCAGCACCCAAGCAGGGACAAGTACCAAGAAAAAAAATATAAATAAAGGGAAAAAAATTGTTTGCACCGACTATGAGATACCCAGCTTCGATTGGCCCTAACATAAATCGGTGCTTTTGTGGGTTATTCTCTATGCAATGCCCTTTAAAACAGTCTTAAAACGCACTTAAGATTATTATAATAATAATTACTATACTAATTTCATAAATATATATTTCACGTTCATTCGTTTATTTGAAAATTGCCTTTTAAAATTGTCCATTTGGACAAAAAAACTAAGATATTCAAACTCTAAGAAGTGTGTGGAATTTAAACTTGGGACTCGAAAAAAGTTTGGAATAATTTAAAAATTTAACTTGGCTCTTGGCATGCATGATTTATAGAGTCGAAAAGTTAACTAGTTTTACACACATTACTCGGCTTTATTATACCCTTCTAAAGGCTAAATAAAGAGTATAAAATACCAGATGTGTTATCGCAAGTGCGACAGCTTTTGCCAAAAATGCTCGAATTTGATATATGTGAACTTTAGTTCTATAGTTCCATGTGTACGATATATCATTTCATGTTCCATATCGATCCCTTAATTATTAATTTATTCCCTTAGCCGGAGCTTGTCCACTGTGAAGCTTACGCTTAGACCATGAATATAAAAAGAGTTTTTATTTATGGATTTTGCGGCTCATTTAGTGAAGCAGCTTTTAGATTGAAACGTGCGAATAAAGAATAGAAGCTATACAATAAATGGAGAGATATACTACTTAATATACTATCAAGGCCTGCAGCGGCATAGTCAAAAAAGAGTAGCAAATATTTCAATAGCTTCAGTTTTATAACAACGCATTTCATTGATAATTCATATACCCATTTGGACTGCATTTGGCTCGAATAGAATTATTCGTAACTAGCAGCAATAAGCGGAAGCGGAAATGGGAATGGGGGCTGCAGTTAACCGGATGTCTACTTTTAAAACGCCACAGACAGCGCAAAACAGAAGGACACAAAGCAGAGACTGTTGGAATTTAATAACAACTCGCAGTTTCTTTCAACTGTTTGGGTGTTTGTGTGTGCGTGGTGAAAAACTAAAATTTGTGGCCCCATAACCTTAACCGAAATCATGCCCCGTTGGGCACGAAACTTGACAGCTGCTTAACCGCATAACTTTCAACGTTATTTCCGCGTTTTCTTGTGCGTGTTGTGCGTAAAGATACCAAGTTGTCTTATATATTAACAGAGAGCCTTTTATTTTTGACGGAGACATCTCTGACACCAACCACATGCATATAAGACACGGACCTGATTGACTGACTGACTAACTAATTGATGATCAATATAAAGCCCAAGCCATAGGTGTTAAGAAGCTAAAGTTATTTATACGCGATGTGTAAGTGCTTATACGGATTTTACGTCAATTCCACCGTTAAATGTGGAAAAATCGTGAAAAACGTTTGCATGAAACTTGAAATATTTCTACTACCAGCCGATCGAGCTCAAATGCAGTTCTATAGATCTTAATGAAATTTTATTTGAAATGTGTTTCACAATTTCAAATAAAAAATTTGTAACTATGACCCTTCTATGTGATTTTCATGAACTTAAGTCAGCCTTACAGTCTGCTCTTTTTTAAATAATTGTGGGTGGAATTCATATTTTTATATAACTATGTAAATTTATAAATCAAAATATGTAAACCTTACCACGACTTAGCACCAAGTACATAAATATATTATATTTTCAGGATCAGTAGCAATGGACGAGTCGATTTAGCCATGTTTAACTGATTTTCTGTTTATCTATAAACAAAATTGTTTAAGCATTTCGCCCCGTTAAATATTTAAAAAGGGCTTCGAGCGTTTGAAATTCGAAACTCACCTGCAATGTGCATAAGTTCAAAGTTGCATTTTACAAAGTGAATGATATTTAGGGTGTTGCGTTAGAGCAACTTTTTATAATAATTTCGCTGAGTTAAAAGCTCCACTAGAGCAAGGACGACAGGGTAGAACAGGAAAGGGCTGTGCGAAAACTAAAGGATGCCCAAGAGCAGGCCAGGCCAAAATGTGAAAGAAAGACAAAGCACAAAATTAAGGGACATGAGAACATGACATGATATGGCAAACAGAAGCAAAAGCGACTTAATAAATGAATTATTTAGGTCAAGCAATTTATAAACGATTTCGGGTAGTATTCGATACATAAATAGTCTAGAAAGAAATTATTAACAGCATAAATCATTAAGACCGTTTCCTTATATTCAAACCAATATTTAATGAACTTTGAAACAACCAATTTGTAGCCGAGATTTTAAAAAATTGCTTTAAAATAAAGAAAAAGATTTTCTTTAAAGAAAATATATAGTTAATATTATAAATTAGATTAAAGTTATTATAACACGATTATAGTTATTAAAATTATATCATATTTTTTAAAATTCGACAATAGGTGCAAACTATTAAGCTTTAAATAATAATATTATTATCAGCATAGGATATAGTTATCGACCTACTTTTTTTAAGGAGTACTAACAGACCATGGCCTTTGGCCTAAGATTCGAAAAAAAAAAATTAAAAAAATTCTCTACTTAATATGCAATACACCGTTTGCATTTGAGTCTGACACTTGGCTGCTTGAATGGGGATTTGGTCAAAAGATTGATGACACTTTCGAAATATGCAGTTGACAAGCCTGGAGAGCATTTCAAATGCATTATAGCTGATTTTAATGGGCCTGCGCCTGGATTTGGCAGCCGCTTTCGAGTAATTTAGTCAAAAAATAAAAATTGTTCTCATTTTTCAGGCACTCGAATGTGCCATAAACATTTCAAAACCCCGAAAAATTAACAAAAACCAACAAAAATGCGACAAGTGCCCGTTATACGCCATGAAAAACAGCAACGACAGCAACAATATCAACAACAACAACAACAACACGAGCGAACAAGATAGAGATAGAGCAAAAGAGACAAACAATGTGAGTCTGTATTAAATTACATTTTGTGGTAACAGCCAAAAGCAAAAGAGCAACACAACGAAAACTACTTGCAAACCAAATGTAATGCTAAAAGCGCCATATGTATGTCTCTATGACTGTATGTGTGTGTGTGTGTGTCTGTAGGCGTGTGTGTGCGTGTGAAATGGCGGCGCTGAAAAGTATGCAATAAAAAGGCTAAAGGCAGCCGCTGTACCATGGGATATATGAACACATTTTGGCGCATATAGTTATTTTTTATAAATAATTTAAAGAAATCTGCAAAACATATCAATGCATAGGACATATTGAAATCTATCATTTATATTTTTGGTGGGTATTATAATTTTATCATGAAATGTCTAACCCAAATTAGACTTCATGAACTATATATAGTATTTACAGCCGAGTCGATAAGCTCTCAATTTTGAAGCTATCGTCATGACATGTTGGATAGGTCTTTTTGTTTTGGGCAGCACATATGTCGAATCGGTCGGATCGGAACACTTTGTATCTCACATAGCTGTGTTAGAAACGGTAGAAAATCAGGTTTTTGTTTTAAAACATGCTTTTTATTAAAAGTATCTAGAAAAACGCTTACATTCACGATGCTTTTTATACATATAAAAACTCTTATAAGCATCGGAATACTTTATTATGTAAAATAGGCTTTTGTGTGAAAGGCTTTCCTGTTGTTTCAAAATATCTATCGGCAATTATGAGCTTGACAACACATATCCTCACATATCAGAAAAATCGTGACTCAAATGTCATGTGGCGTATTTGAAGTTTGTCAAAAAAAAAAAAATCATTTTATATTGTAACTAATCTAACCAAAAAGCGTGTAGCTACAGATCAAAAAGCTATAGCTTTAAAGCACATTTAAGAAACCTCTGAGAAACCAATTTGTATAACAACGAAAAATTTTGATATACAATTACATAGTATTTACGCACAGTTGTCCAGATATTCAAAACTAACACTGATGTAAATTATAAAAAGAAAGAAAACAAACATTATAGCCGATTGTATAAAACTGGCAAACTGAATCATTTGCCATTGCAAATTCAGAGTTTGTTTAGCATTTTTGCCAGAGATCTGTCGATTTGCCCCATAGTGATATATAAGAACTGATGGGGCAATGCTGTTGCTGTTGTCACTTTATAATCCCAAAAGCCACAGCAACGATAATAGCCATATAAAGCCAGCGGCGAGCCTCAAAAATGCCGCAAATATGAATTGTGAATACCATATGCATAAAAAATACGGCAAATATGTACAATATTCGTACATGTACTTAAATGTATGCTTTATGTTTTACAATTAATCCCACCTCTGCAAGTATAAGCATCTATATCATGATAGCTGCCTTAATTTAAGCCCCTCTTGAAGGTGTCTTAAGTTTTTGCAAAAATGTGAAGAACCTTAAAGAAAACGCTATTAAAATCGCATAGAAAGGCGATTGATAGATATCTTACTATAAAAATATGCTACTAAACGTTATATAAAAATCATGAATATCGCATAGAAGGTCGATATAGAAGTTATCATTCAAAAACTGCTAATAATATTATTACTAATTTATTTGGATGTTAAGGCTGGCCACAGGCGTGGCCAGGACCTATGTTGAAAGCAACTTGATATCTGAAAAGCTACAGAATTACAAGAAAACAATTTTTAACTTTTCGGCCATCGTAAATCAAAACTTACAACATCGGCAAAGAGAAGCGACATGTGCCAAGTTGGCGACTATAAAAAAAACGCTACTGCGATTTCGCCTTGGCCAGACATTTACTTCGACATTCGCACGCTCTTGTTTACCTCCGCACACACACACGTGTTTGTTTTTATTTATTTTTATTTTTTTTTTGTGTTGGGGCATAAAAAATGTTTGCAATTTTTAAGTCCAAGTTGTCCGACACGTATGTAGCTGCGTGCAACCCAGAACAAGTTTAACAATTTTCGCCCAGCTACAAAATTGAAAGCGCAAAAAAAAAAGTAAAATTGCTATAAATGAGACTGCTCAGCTAGGATATGCCCTATACTCTGGTCGACTCTGTTGTTAAGCTTTGAGGATTGATTAATTACCCTGCCGAAACATATTAATTGAGATGTGAGATAAATTTCTCTATGTATTTATTAGTGTTAAGTGTAGAAAAGGGAGGTTCATTTCAAATCTGAAAACTTTTAAATAGTAAATGTATATTTGGTAAGAAAAAAACATTTTATGAAAACGGAATTGAAAATTAGAAAATTTGATCTGCGTTTGGTATACAAGAACCTTCATAGCACATTCCCATTTGCTGGTTCCTTATATTATTTTATACATTTTGCGATATCCCTTTACATACTCAGAGTATCGATAATTATCGATTTTGAGACATGATTATTTTAAGAAAATTCGAAGATTATGAAGCTACACACACAAAACTTGGTATGTAGTTTCTCGTATAGTTTAAGAATATTTTACTATTTCGATAGTTCTCCCCAATCCGCCCTTATTAGCAAAAAAAACTCATTCGATAAACATCGAAGTTATTTAAGAATGCATTACCCATACATAGTGTGGGGCAAAAGGAAGAAGAGGCGCAACCGCTGCATAAAAAAAACAGCTTGTGCTTTTGAGTAGACTCGAATATTCGTTACGACAGCTGGACGCTAAGTTTAGGGTATCTCCCATTCGGGCACTCCCGACTAGAGCACTTCTTACTTGTTTTATAGGTATCGAGTGTTGAAACGAGTTACAAGTTTCCGACAAAAATTTGCATCAGCCTCATGCGAGTCTATTGCCGGTAATCAACTTAAGGCCAGCTGCTGATGCAGAACGTGGTATATATTCTGCATTGACAGCCTTGCGTCTGGCATAAGTTACACAGATTCGTAAACATGAGAATTTGCATGCTCCATGTACATGAAATTTTTACTGACTAACTTACGGCGTTCTTTTTTTTTATTCAATTCCAACGTGGATAGCAGCAAATGGAATTGGCCCCAAATACGATTTGGTCTGTGTGTGCTAGAAGAGTCAACTGAACTTTTTCACAAACAACTGACAAGTTCAGATATTTAACTCAACACTGCAATTCTTTCTGTGCACAGAATTAAATGAAATTTTAGGAAAGCAAATTAATGACTTCTTTTCTTCTATATCAGAGCTCAATTAAAGAGGAAAACAATATACCAAACTAACAAAAAAGAAGGTAAAGTTAATCTTTAGATACAGAAATAAATAATTCTCAATTCAAGCTTCTTTTCGCATCACTTCTTGTTGTTAAATCTCATAAAATTGTTTCTTTTTTTACCACCAACAAAAAACTACACTTCATTTGCATTTAATTAATAAATATGTAATGTATTTTTATGTATTTAATTTAATGTCACTTTTTGCCGAGTTACAATTTAAATTTGTTATTCCTTTTTTGCATTATATTGTGTTTATTTTTTTTTTAAATGGCAAAATAAGCTGCGCTTCACCTGAATGGCATTCAGACCGATTTCGAAATGTTTATGTTGATGGACACAAATTGTGGAGTTTGTTTTTTAATCTGGTGTAAATAAATAAATAGTATTAGAGATAGTATACACTGTGATAGTTAATTAGTTTAGGCGTATAGCAATAGAGTTTTACAATAACGTGTCTTGTATACATGAGCTATTTGTTAATTGTATCTATAAATTTAATATTTAACTTGCTTGCTCGACGCTGGCTGTGTGTGTTTGCAAAAATAATGCCATTGCGAACCACAAAGTTATAAATTTATATATATATACTTGTATACATATGAACTTGTGATTACCTGCACTATTAGCAATATTTGAAATATTCTCATTTGCCTTTCGATTTGTATTAATTAATAATTATGTGCATACATAATTGTATGCCGGTTTCATTTGTTATAATACTTAAATACGTTGCGTTTAACTCTTCCATCTGGTGCTGCTTTGTCAATTATAGCAAAAATAAGCTCTCTTTAATATATGTATGTTTATGTTTTGTTATCTATTTGTTTAGCTTAACAGAAATTATTCAATGCACATTTTATTGTTCTTCATTATACTGTTATTCTTTGCTTTGAATTTTGTAAAAATTTTGTATTGCAGTTGCTTGTTCATTAAATGGCATAAATCGAAAAACATTGCAACTTTCGCATTGCACATTTATTGTATAAGTATACACATTATTTTGACGACGTTTACTTAAATGCATTTCGTTTTGTTTACTGTTTGCTTTAAACAGGCATCACTTAAACTATAATAAGTATTTGACATTCATTTAAATACAGTACAATAATGCGTTAATAATTTTAACTATACATACATATATATAAATTTATCAAAAAAAAATTAAGAAACAATTCAACGAAATCTCATCGCATCTTAATCGTAAAACGAATATTTGATTTTTGGCATAACTGCAAATTATAAATGTAGTTAATAAAATTAATTTTAAATAATATAGTCATATATCATAAATTATTGCTGTCTGTCTAACGCGTTGGCAACTGAAATTAAATTCTTTTAGAGTATTGCCTCCATCTCCCTATATCAGATACTCTCACTCTCGCTCACTCTCGCTCACACTCCACACATACCATGGCTCTCTTTCTCTCTCTATCTCTATCTTTCTCTTGCTGCATCTCGCTCTAGATGTAAATGTTCAAAATTTGCAAAATTAAATACACTTAAAATTCCAGTATTTGATTTTGTTTTTGACAATTTGCACCAAAAGTCTGCTGCACACTCGCACTCACTCTCACCCACGCACACACACATGTACGCAAAACATAAAATTCAGTCTTTTTCATGTACATAGAGAAAATAAACAATTGAACAAAAGTAAATAAAGCAAAGCTGAAGTAAGTACGCTCTATTCTGTGAGTGCTTAGTTTAATTAGATATAAATATGAGTAGTTCCTTTTTCCTTTCCTTTTTCGTAATTTCATAAAGTTCCATTTGTTTGAGTTTATTTTGCTTGTCTAAATGAAAGTCCTCCATTTGTATAATTTAATCCAGGTATGCTGGGGCTGGATAAACAACAGACATACGAATTTTCTTAGTGTGTGTGTGTGTGTGCGGAGAGGTGCATGAGCATATTTATGTAACACTTTAATTAGATATAAATTGGCGTCTCCTGGCCGGTTAGCAAACGAAACATGGACGTGGGCATGGTTTTCATCAAAATCTGTAAGCGAATTTAAAGTTTTTAGCTTCTGCTTAATGTGAAATAATATGAGAGTGCCAATGGCGTACCTCGCCCACAGATGAGGATAGCAGCTTGACAATCGTATCGTGTGGCACAGCCACCACACTCTGGTTATTAATCTCAATGATGCGATGGCCAACCCGCACTCCGCCGCGCTCTGCAATGCCGCCACGCAGCAGGCTGCAAATCTGTGAAGCAAGCGGAATACATATGATATTATTTATGACTTTTTATTTTGCTACATTGGGCCAAGCTATTTCTTCAAATTTAGACATCACTTTTCTACCCCTTTCTTGGAATAAAACATTCATAATAAAAAAACACTCATAATAATTTTCATAAATATCTTTGGGCAGTTTCAGCTGCATTGTATGGTAAATACAAGTTTCCTGCGGGTGGAATATCCGAAATCACACAAAAACGTTCTCATTAAGTTATTCAGTAGAGCTTTGATTGCTCAGTTAGAAGTCGATTGGACGAATATAGATAATATGCCCAATATAACTTTGACACTCATTTTCCACTCAAGGCTCAATTTTCTAATAAGTGTGAAACACGTCCGAAATGACTTTGAGAAAATATCTTTAGAAAGTGATTCGCCCAATCTTTTACAACCAATTTCCGACATTTGTATGTGGGATTTTTCGGTAGCTCCTGCGGCTAAGTCAGTTAGGACAAAACGTTTCCTATACTTAAATAAGTTATGTTATTATTGCACTATTTAAACATACCACGCCGTTTTGTACGCTGAATCCCAGCTGAAAGAGCGCCTTGGGACGCAGAATCTTAACCTCAACGACAGGAGGACAGGGCACAACGGTAAACTTGACGGCAGTTTGATTTTTGGCATTGCGTATATAGTTCTGGCAGGTGGATAGCGGCAAGCCGACAAGGCTCATGCCATTGATGGCTATAAGCTGATCGCCAATGTTTAATTGGCCACAGCGTGCGGCTGCGCCGCCAGACATCAGGTTGGCAATAACCACCGTTGGCAGCATGGAGCCCCAGCCGCTCTCAACGATAACAACACCAAGAATTTCACCCTTGGCCTTGGGCACGACAACTTCCTTTTGCAGCTCTTTCTTTGCAAATATCTCGAGCTCATCTCCGAATATCTCCTGGCTGTTAAGCACCTCCTGATAGTCCATTTCCTTGGCCAGATTCTCGTTCTCAATGCCGTTGGCTTTTAAGAACTCCATGTAGGCCACCTGAAAGGCCTGACCAATGGACTGTGCTATAAACTGCGCCTCGTCACTCTCAAATACATGACATATCATTTTGGGTGTGCGATTGTGTTTGTTGGATGAGCCTCCGCTCTCCTTGTTGCTGCTGCTGTTGTTCTCCTTTAAGGGCTCGCCCTCGGTGGTATCGGCAGGGCTCGGAGTGGACAGCGAATCAACGACTACGCCGCCACCATTGGGTATGAAGCGTCGACGCGCCATTAGCACCACCAGATCACCAATATCGGCTATATAGGAGATGGTACGCAAGGCATGATCCATCATGATTTCCTTGAGGTCCGTATTTAACACCATTATCTTCTCGGTTGATATGAACAGATCCACCTCGGTGCTTGGCTGACTTTCGCCTTCTGGCGCCTGACAACAAAGAAACACGAAAAAGCCAATAAGTTTACCTCGGACTAAACGCAAGTTGTGGGTTTTAGGTGTTTATTTTGTGTTTGTTGCTTACCAAAGCCTAAATATATCGAGGAGTGAGCAGCATGGGTTTTTTTTGTTGTTATATTAAGGGCATGGGCGAGAAAAGCAAGACGCATTATAGACAAAGAGCAACAATTTACCGAGCATATTCTAAATGGAGCGCAACTGCATATATTGACACTGATCTGGAGGTACACACCTTTATGCGAGATACGGCCTCCTCGGCCTGCATCATGCGCGTCGACTTGGTCGGCTGACCCTCGCACACCAGCTGCGTGGAACCGAGATAGCGGGCGCGAAAAAGAACGCCCTCAATTAGCACTTTGGGTTCCAAGAAACCTAAGCAATGTTAACAAAGAAAAATCATTTAGTTTTGGGCATGTTTAGTATAATTAATTGAACTGGATTAAAATATGAAGCATGCGAATAAATAAAAGCGGGTTCAGTTTAATTTGCGTAGCTATTTTGAACAAAGTGCACTTAATTTAATTTCATAAAATGATGTTGACAAAAGAGAACTGTCTAGCACAAGATTAAATCAGTGATTTTGTAAACTTCAACGATTTGGCATGAGTACAAGCTCAACATGAGAGAATAGTTATAATAGACCAGCCAAAGATTATAATATCCCATATAATATAACCGAACTTACAGCGAATCGTTGCTATAGTCACATATTAATAATATTTAAAGCTTTCTGCATTGCGACCTGCTTGGTTTATTATGCTGTCACTCTATCTTTAAGTTTAACTCTTGATCAAGTGTACCATTTACAGAACTACACGGATTATCCCTTGTCCAAAAGACCTCAATTGTAATATGTTCAGTTTGTAACCCTGAGTGCTCATAAGTTGAGCGCATGTATACAGTTTAGTTTATTAAGTTTTTTTTTAATCATTTCAAAACGAAATCTCCATAAAGCTTAGATCGGGCTGCGACACTTGCTCTGACGGCAGAAAAGGGAATCTATACCATATACTATGATATGAAGAAAGCTTCCAAACTGGAAGAACACACGTACATTGCTATATCGACTCAGCCCGTCGTCTTGATTAGGAATATATATATGTATATATATATATATATATATATATATATATATAACATTTAAAAGACTGGACGTGTATCTCCCAAGGGCTTATGCATTTAAAGACAAGCATTTAATAAGAATAGAGTTACAATTAATGCTAAGAATTAAGTTATAAACGAACTATATGTTTTAGCTGATATGTTGATCGGACTAAACTAAAATAAGTTATGTTTCATAAAAGTTTCTCTATTTTGTTTATAGAAACTGGCGATCGTTTATCAAAACTGTATTTTATTATTATTTAGATTATGTTTCTAAGCAAACTTATCTCTCAGTTTTAAAGCCATCAACAATATTTGGTACGCTTCGCTGTTGAAGGCAGCACATCCATCAAGCATCTATATCATATAGTTGTCATAGCAATTATGTGTAAAAACCTGTTTGTTTTTTAAGATTCCCTGACCAAACACAGCATTTACGAGCTTCACTTTCATGTGTCTACATCGTATTAAATCTCTCTCGTTTTTTAATTTGATATATTTTTATGTTTTACAAAATCAATCTATGGCGCGAGTAGACTTAGTAATCCTTATCCTTGCCAAACCATTTTGTCTGGCCCAACAGTTCTCTTATGATAATAATATACGTTTTCTATAACTTTTCAAACTACATTAACTTAGGCTAGGAAAGGGAGACAGATAGATAGAAGACAACGAGAGAGCACGTCCACTTACATGGCAGGCATTACACCATCAAACACATAAATGAAAATTTCAATATGCAGCAGAAATATGTGAAAGTCAAAATTTGATTGAGAAGAGAACACAGAACGAAATGGATTGATCATTGATCGCTTTTTTTTTTTTTTTTTTGTTGATGGGGGCGTTTTAAAACGCACAGCCACACAACGTACACAAATACATACAGACATACACACACGCACATACATACACTACGTACCCTCTTTGTTCCGTGAATGGGTTTTCTTATCGCTGTTGGCCGTCTCCTTGAGCGATTTGATGGAGCCCGTTGGACTCTTTGTATATTGCAGCTTCTCCGGCGAACTTATCGATACATCTGCATTGCCCACAATCTGGCAAATGTCCGGTGAGTTGGGCGTCAACGAGGTGCCAATGCCCTGCCGTATGGTGGCCGACGAATAGGTTTGCGGCTTGGGATTGCTGTTGTTGTTGTCGCTGATGATTGCGCTGCTGCCATTGTTATTGACCAGGCCGTTGGCATTGCTGTCGGCGGCGCCCGCAAGTACCGTTGTCTGCAAATTACGAAATCAAATTGGCCAATGAATTTTGCTGAGAATCTTTATAAGCCAGCTTGCGCATACCTGTTCGGCAAAGAAATCCTGCTGTCCCAGCAGCCGATCCGTTTCCAGATCTGTGTCTGCTTCCTCCTCTTCGTGCCGAGTGGCAGCCGTTGCCGTCGTTGTTGCACTTTTGCGCGGCACCCAAACCGGCGAATCTGGATCCACGGGCAGCACATCGTCGCAAAACTTCAGCTTGTCCGGCTGTATTTTGGCGCGCTGCAATGCCGAGCGTATCTCTTTCATTGCCTCTTGTATCTCGACTGGTGCTGCAGCTGGCTTGCTGCTGGCTGTCACTGCCATGGCAGCCGCATAAACTGGGCTGTAGTGTGTTTCTGCGGGACTGTCGCTATCAGCATTATTGCCAGCGCTCAGCTCGGGCTCTGCTGTTGGCTCCGGCTCCGGTTCCGGCTCTTCGCACGGCACTGGCGAGGGCGTGACCGTTGGCGTTGCCGGCAGCGGCGAGGGTGTGTTCACAATGTCATTCGGCAGCGTGGCATCTATAGCTGTTACTGTAGCTATGGCTGTGGTGCCGTTGTACTCGTTCTGCAACCGCTCGTTGTCGCTGTTGCCGTTGTGCTCGTGCTCATGATTAATTTGCGGAGGCTGCTGCTGCGACTGAAGCTGCGTTTGAGGTTGCTGTGGCTGTGCCTGTGACTGAGACTGTTGCTTGTCGCAGACGACGGATACATTGTTTTCCGTATCGGAGGCATGGCCACTGCTGAGTCCATCCTCCAGTACCGGCATACTGGTGTAGAGCTTACCATAGTCGGTTGTAGTGCAGTTGATATCATTCGATAGGCTGTCCAAATCGCCACAGTTCGAGTCATAATCTGTTGTCTCCGGCGACAGCGTAAAGTTACGCGAGTGTCGACGCAGATTCGCCTCCAATTCAGTGTCCGCCAGGTCGCCGCTGCTGCGACTGTTCGAATCGATATACAGCTCGATGTCGTTGTGCTCCTGGTAGGCATTGTGCTCGTTTGACTGTGAACGAAAATTCATTAGCACAAGCAATAAAATCTACAACAATATTGTTAAGCGTGCCCGACAGGGAGATACCCTATGTTCTGGCCTCAAGTACCCTAACACACATTCGTATTTACCTATCAAATGCGTTCTCATTAGGGAGGTCTAGGCTATCAAAAGAATAGAAATTTACCTCAGTTGGCTTAAAAAAGTGTTGTTTGAGATAGTGGAAATCGCCTAGAAAGGCGAGGATGGAACATCGACCGCGAGAGTAGGCCCAGTTTTAATTTTGATTACTTAAACGAAACGTTTAAAATAACCATTTTGTGTACATAATAAACCATACGAATCTGTGATATTATGAAAATCGCACAGAGACCATTACGGAAGGAGCGAGTCATATTAAGAGAGAGAGAGAGAGAGAGTAAAGGAGGAGAAGTAAGGAAGCGACATAAATTGAAAGAATAATAAATACATAAGCCTTACGTGATAACTTGAAGAGCGTTATCTGTAAAATTTCTACTTGAACAGACCGTCAGACAAACGCACGAACTGATGGAATATCGCAAAGACTATCATCGTCGTTTTGACTCCGATGATAAATAGAAGATATGACATACATTCTTTCAACTCAATATAGATAATTATATTGTTTCAATGGGCGCAATAGCATACTCCATATACTTGGGCATATTTCTTCCATAATTTTAAAATATATATATATTAAATATATAAATAGAGGGACACCGACTGGTATTTCAATAATTGTGGACGGCCGACTCACCTGCATCCTGGGCGAGCGATGTACCATGTAGAGCTCGTCTTTGGGTAGTCTAGCTAGACGCTGGCCAATGTAAGCCTGCTCGATATGTTTATCCACATCGCACACGCGCGGCTGCATGTCCTGCGGGCAAAAAAAAAATAAAACAATTTTATTTTCGAGCTAAAGAACAAAAATTTTAAAAACTCACCGAACTGGCCACATCGTCGCCACTTTCCGTTGTATAGTCTGTAAACCGCTTCTCGTCCTCCTCGGGATTCCCTTTGAAAAACTCCTCGAGCACTTTACGAGTCTCAGAGAACTCGTACAGATAGTCAAAAGTGGGCGTCTTAGAGTTTGCCGTTGTTGTGGCCGTACCCTCATGATCGAGCAAATCAATCAGATTGCCAACGGATGCCTTTACGTTATTATCCATGCGCTGCTTGACAGGTGAGACACGCTGAGGAAAGCCGGGCGGTCGCTTTGGAATGCCAGCGCCCTTGGCGGACGCTTGCTGATTGCCAAAACGACGCGGCGAGCCCTCATATTCGGCTATGGGCAATTGGCCAATCATTTTGGTAACCTTCAGCACATCCTCGTTGCTGCCTCTTTCTGGGGCCAGTGGCGCTGATTTGTTTATCCAGTTGGTGTCGATGTCATCAAACACAACAATCTCACCGTCCCGCAAACACTGGCCATCGGCTTTGCCCACATCCGTTGGCGAGCCGGGACTCGCAATGCCCTATGGGGGTAAGCAAAAATGGATATAGTTCTGCAAAGCTTTAAAATGCTGTCAAAAGTTACCTCCGCCTCAAACTGGCTGCTGCCCGGACTGCGGCCCACACGTATCTGATGCGGATGCGGCCGCTGATAATAGTATGCCGACTGCTGTTGTTGCTGCTGTGTCCCCAGGTATCCTCCAGGCATCTGATTAGACGGGGACACCTGCTCAAATGCCTGATGATGATGCATGGGCGCATACTGAAGCTCAGCATTCAGATCCGGTGAGTTCAGCACGGTGCTGGCTGGCGTCACGTTCGGGCTACGTGTACGCATCTCCCAAACGTAGCGTTCCTGTGAAGCTGGCTTGCAAGCAGCGCTAAAATTCATGTGCAGCTCCGTATGAACGCCAGCCACATGATTCACATTTGGCTCCACGGATTCGTTGCTGCTGTCGCTGCACGAGTTCATCGCGAACGCTGCTAGTTAACTGAAGTTGACAGCGCTTTGTGGCGCTTGAGTTAAGGCTACCTTTCAGCAGCCAGTGGTAATCTCAACTGCTGATGGCATGCTACGCTTGGAGTCTGTTGCCTGGAAAATATAAAACGGGTCGGAGATTAGCATATAAAATTATATGTGCGCACCTCTCTCTGTGTTTTGATGATCTAATACTATAAACTGTCTGAATCACTGCAAATGCAGAGGCCCAGCTGATGCAATTGTTGTTTTTGTTGCTTTTGTTAAGCGCTTGGAGTTGTGCACAAAAATCAATGCACAAATTGGCTGCACTTTGATGTTTCTCAGAAGTGTTGCCCATTCAGCTATTTTCCGGCTAAATGTGGCTATTTTCAGAGGTCATTAGCCAGAAAAATTATGACGGTTTACTGATTTAGCTATTTTTGGCGCCTCAATGACAAGTAGTTGCAGCCAATTTGCGCTCAGAAAGCTTATTCAGCTATTTTAAGCTATTATGAGCATTGAATACAGCTACGTTTTAAGGCGGCAGTTGACAACACTGTTTGTGCGCATCAAATTACACACGTATGAGCGTACTTATGAAGCTCAGTGTGAGTGTGTGTGTGATTGTTTGTGGATTTGCGCACGTAAACTTGGCCTCCAAAAATTGTTCGTGCAGCCGACAGGATGCTGCAGCAGAAACAAAGGCGTTAGAGTCTACGTATGTATGAGTCGATGTAACTACAGTGTGCGCTCGCTATAAATAACACATTATCAAAAAACGGTGACACATTCGTTGCTTTTAAACTGAGCCAGGTGACCACGATGTGGTCATTCATTTCGTTTTGGAACCCATTGCTTGTTTTTCTTGCACTTTGTTATATTGTTGTGCACGCATTGCAAATCTTAGTTAGACCAGCATATACATATGTAAGAGAATACGTTTTAGTTTGGTTCATGGCGAACCTGGGTGTGCTTATATCCTTAAAGTGACTGTTGTCTATAGCAAATATTTACTGTACAGCCGTCCTCAAATAGTCAAAGGACGCAGCAGGCCGCCGGGTGTTTTGTTTTTGGGTAAAACTGCCGCCCCCCGCGATTGCAATGCGAGCATCTGTCACCGTCTTCTACTTATCTTTTGGGGCGCAGAAATGGCGAATTAGATGACACCAAAAAAGCGCTATGTACATGCAAATGTGTGAGTGCGTGCGTGCGCGTGTGTTGCTCCACCAAAGTGTGTATTTGTGTGTGTGTGCGTGGTATTGGCATGGAGTATTGTTAAAAATCAATATATTTGGCAAGGTTTTGCGTGGACGACGTTATCCGCACTGCTCACAGCAACAACACTTAACCTGCCCGCCAGCAAAAGCAGCAGCAGCAGCAACAACAACAACAACAACGGGCAGCATAACAATGCGTATTTTCTATATTTTTGGGTGGCGTTTCGCCCGCAATAAATTTGTTTCATTACGATTTTGGCACATAACAACTATTTCCGCTATTGTCACACATGTATTCTGGAAACACTCATGTATTTTAAATGTTTTACATGGCAATTTACCATTTAATTCATTTTATTCACTTTCTTCGTGCTGGTAAATGCATTTACAACTCGATAAAAAAAACCAAGAAGCCGTTAGTGGTGGACAGCCACACCGATTAATTTGTACAGAGTCAATTTCTACGAACAAACTTATCGATGTTGCGATGCGATGTATCGGTATTTAATGTGATTGGGCATACGATGTTCGATAACGAACGCCGTCAGTTACAGAAGAAAACACACTACCAAACGAATCGGACGTACCGCGGATCGTGACCGTTGCGCGCGTTTAAAGTGTGTGTGGTTATTTTTTGTTGTTGTTTTACGTGCAATTCGACGCGCGCGCATATTTGTAAAATTGTTTGTTGTTTAACAAATATGCAATAAACAAAAGTGAGTTAAACTGAAGCGCTTTTGCCAATGTGTCCCAACTTAATTTGTTTGCTCATTAACTTCTGGCCAAAAATTCCATAATATACTTGTGTGGATGTAAGCCGCTTTTTGAATTGAGCCAGTGTCTAACTTAATTGGCGTGCGCTGTTGCTATTCAGATACTCAATCCTAGGATACAGATACACATGCCAATGCTGCTGCAGCAGCAGGGTGTGTTTCTGCCTGTGCATGTTTGACTGAGTGTGTGTGCGTGTGTGCCTGTGAGCCTGTGTGGGTTGTGAACCTGTGCTAAAAATCAATAAAGCACGCTCGTGCAAAAGTCAAACAACAAAGGAACAGTGCGTGTCCTGCTCCTGTTTCCCTTCCACTTGCACAAGTACACATAAACACATGTGCGTTTGAGTTTTCAGGCTCATTTATTTATTTTTTGTTTTGTTTTTCTCTTGCTTGCTTGTGCTTGTGTTGCCAAGAAGGACGCCAATTAAAAGGAAAAAAGAAAAGAGGAGCAACTGGAAAACTTGCCAATTATGCGCGTCGCTTTGTGCAATTGAAATTGCAGGTAATTTCACACATGCTCGTAATTGTTATAAAAAAATTATTGCGCTCAGTGCATCGGCAGCGGCAGCAACAACAACAATAGGCGTTAAAATAATAAAACACCGTTAAATGCGCGCGCCTACTTAGTCGAGCGTGACCAAAGCACTAAAAACCCGTTGTTGTTTTTGTTGTTGTTGTTGTTGTAGTTGTCGTTGCTGTTGTTCTTTTTGCTGTTGTTTTTATAAGTTGTTCTTGTTGTTGTGGCAGCTGGCAATTGCAAACAACGCAATTGGAAACGCACTTGGCAACGACAATGAACAACAACAAACGTTGTTGCCTGGGCAGCTGCTGCATTATCCCGTTCAAAGTTGGCAACTCCTTTTTGCCTTTAAAATTAATCCATATAACTAGGCATCGCCTGATCCATTGAACCCCATCTCATATAGCCGGTGAATTTACTACGCTGACAGCATACATGCTAAGTCACAGCTTCCTTTGGAGATGTGTTTAAGAATTTTGGCAGGTTTTTATATTTGTAGATTTCTCTGTAATACATTGGACAAGTGAAAACAATGAAAACCATTTTGGGATCAACTTTTGACAGTGGCGAAAATATTGTTTACTTTTCCGTTAAGTGCAAAGATCTTTGAAGATAAGTTTGAAGCTTTCCCGATCTTGGGTCTACATTTTCCATCATCTGTTCAACATATGTAAATGAATTTTATGCAGGGCTTTGCCAAATAAAGTTAAAATCGTTCGGACAAAACTTAAATGTTCGCTCTTTAAAACCTCGGAGCCATATATTCCCTCAAAAGTATGGTGCATTTTCTTTCAGAGGTCTTTTATATATGAGTTTATAGACGAAAGTTCATACTCTGAAACGACTCTAAATCCTTCGTTAACCTTAATTTATTAACATTCCGATTATAATATGCCGACTGCGCAATACTCTGTTCACAGAGAAATAGCTTCTGAAAACAGGTAGATATGGGTTAGAGACTCTTAAAATGTGACTAAAACTGCAATAAATTTTACGCAATTCTGCTATTAATTATTACTTGCTTTAATCTTAATCTTTAAACGATATCATAGGTACCAAGTAAACTTTTTACCTGTTATGAAACCAATACAATAGAAAGTAAATCGTTATTTTTGATAAATAATGGATATAACTTCTTAAACAATAGCTGTTATTGATCTTTAGCATCCCAATCGATCGTATTAAATGTTAACAATTTAATTGCCTTGGAATAATTATGTTAGGGCATTTCAAGTGCGATGCACTGCGAAATTTCATTGTTAGCCACTTTTGTCGTTCTTGTTAATGGCTTTTTGTTGTTTTTTCGTTGTCTTGGCCCAAAACACTCGCTGTCGTTCACCGCCGTTTGACAACGACAATTGAAAAAGTTATTAAATTTTAGCAGTTTGTCTGCTGTTCCTTATGGTTGAATTTTTACTGTTCTTATTGTTGTTGTTGTTGTTGTTGTTCTTGCCAGCAATTAAAAATGCAGTAAAACGGGCCTTACAGTTAGACATAGCCGTTCTTAACTGCACTCTGGTAATTTAGTAATACATTGTATTAAATAATTAACGCTTGGCTGGCATGCTCTAATTGGGATTCAGATTCTCAGATGCCTTTGACTTGAACAAAAGACGCACTCAACAATATTTAAAATCAGATATCAGCCAACAGCTATCAACTATCAGCTAACAGCTATCGGGGCTATCGGCTGTCTATCAGCTGACATGTGCTAATGGCTTTTATCTAATCAGAGTAGTAGTCTCTTCGGCTGAGTCACCGCTGCTGCAAAAATCGTAGCCAAGTGCAAAAGTGAATAAAGTAGTCGCTCGCTAAGTGGAATACTTCTGTTCCGATTGTGATTCTTATTGGCAATTCCTGGTTAGCATCAATTTGCGACTCGATATACCTGTGCCTGAGCATCTGTGAGTGCCCATAATAAACATAGTCTATTTGTTAAGAAACTATCTTAACAAAACTAGGCACAGAGTAATACTTATTTAATATCTGGTATTCCAAATAAATCTTGATAGAATCAGATACAATATGTATATATGTATATAGTTATTGCAATTCATTTTTAAAAATAGTTTTTCGTTTAAAAACTATATTTTAAAGACATTTAATTTTAATTTTTTATTTAAATTCTAAAGATTAATAACGAGAAAATTTCTATAAATTCTATGTATCTACGATACAATAATTTTTAGACCTATTTTAAAAAGAAAACAATTTTTATTTAAAACTTTAAGAACGTTGCTTATAATTTCAATAATTATTATTTCTAAACTTACAACTTCGATCATAACTTGACTTGACTTAGCTTGGCGATCGTCAAGCATTTGGCCGGACATGGCCAAGTCGGTTTCCCATGTCGTAGTCCAGTACCTGTGTAGTTGTTGCCTCTCTTTCTTATTGTGTGTTGGGCCTGTGGTGTGTGCCTGTGTGTGTGAGTGTAGAACAAACGAAAAGTCGATAAACCAGTTTGTGACTTGGCTCTGTTAAGTGGAATCAAAACAGTTTAGGCACTATTCTGGGCATGGAGAGAGAGAGAGAGAGAGAGAGAGAGAGAGAGAGAGAGAGAGAGAGAGAGAAAGACAGAGAGAGATTCTGTTGGGATTGGGATTTGGGAAGCGTAACAACAGCAACTTCCTCATCGCATTTTCATTCAATGTTTTTCACGCTGCGCAATTTCAAAAGTCAAACGCGTAGAAAAATATAGTGAGAAAAAAATGTTGATTGACATTTTAATGAAAACGGATTTAATTGGAAAGCCTGCTATGAGCAATGCTACCGAACTGACCTTATATAGTATCCACTGCTTCTTGGTCAAGTTGCACTTAGTCAGGGCTTAACGTTCCTCTGTGCCCTTTACATCAAATTTGGGCCAATGTCGCTGACAGGCAAAGACCCCGCGTTAAACGAACACTTAATAAATGATTTATCTATGAGAGGCAGTTAAAGTTAACTTTGTGCGAAGTCATAATACGCTATATGATTCAATAATTGGATATATAATGCTGAACATGTAATTTAGTATTTGTTTCAAATATTTCAACTCATTTTTGCTCTGGAGTAAGTCTTAAAAGAGTTTGCGGTTTGTACTTTGTCTTAATAGCAATTGTAAGCCTCACTAGAGACTATGAGAAGCGCATAGAAAGGCGATACTTAGAAGAGTGGCGAGAGGTGAAGCAAGTAAGAAGCTGACTACGAAACTTAGAGCGAGGGTAAGGGAGAGAGAAAGACAGAAGAAATCAGACACAAGGCGAGGTAAGTAATTCTGCTATAGTTAAGACGCGGTTCCCTAATTTCTTTAAGAAATATCGATCGACAATATCAAACTAGATCTGTGGAACATATATATATTTTCTAGACAAATTTTGATAGCTGTGGCTCCATCAGTAATATTCGCATGGGTTGTACAAATTTTATAATTTTACTTGATGCCAAATCGCGTGACCCTTCTCAATATAATGTATGATATGACAATTGAAGGATTTTGATTATAAATTTGAATTTTATGTGAATTAAGCAATTCAGTTTGTAGACATGCCAATACTCAGCAAACTATGTACATTAAGTATATATATATATATAGAGAGAGAGAGATCTGCAAGTAGATGGGTAGGCCTTTGGCGTAGCTCGAGCTATAACTGGAGGTTGCCGTCGGCTCAAATGGCTGTGTACTTTGCAAAAGTGCCAGCAAAATAATAATAAGAAATGAAAACAAATTAATAATTATTGACAGTAACAACAGTTTGGTGTCTGTTTACCTATTTTATTTGTTTATTACTCGTCCGTTTATCGCATTGTACACTTCCTTGTCATAATTTGACTTTGAACTTGACTTTAGCCTGAGGCAGTCTTGCAATTGGAGTTGGAGCTGGAATTGAGCTAAGCCTTGGACTTGAAGTTGATGTTGGAGAATTGGAGAACTGGAGAACGTAGCTTGACCTTGACCTTCGGCCGAGCCTAAGGCTTGGCTTCATCTTCAGCGCTGCCTGTCAGCCAAGGTTGGCAAAAACAGAATCCATTCATATATATATATATATATATATATATATATATCCAATAAATATGTGCTAATATTTATGCCCGTATAGCCCGCTGACCCAAATGCCACAAAATATGTGCAACAACTGCAATAATAGCAACAATTTGCGCGGCTCACATCAAATATTGGAAGCAACAGCAAAAACAACAAACAGCAAACAATAAAAGCCGAGTTATAAACTCACAATGGCCAAGAAATAGGCATGGAAATTGGTTAGCCGCATAAATTGTGTCAGCGGCAACAAAAGCACGTGCCTTTACATAAAACATGCATATAGATACATTTTCTATTGTTCGATAATTAAAGCCGTATGCAACAACAGAGATAACAACAACAAAAACAATGGCAATTATTCAATATCTAAATATAGATATACCTAGTTTCAGACTGTATGGGAAATTGATAAGCATGGTCAATATAAATGCTGAAACTTGGCTGCCTTAATACTCTTACCGAGTTATACGAAAGGTTGGGATATATTTATCCCGTTTTATGGACTAGTTTTTCTGTTGTAAGGTCTGAAGTATCCATCAATATGATACATATAGTACATATAGCTCGATTCGTACTCATCTATATTTATACTTCTGGAACTCCCTGAACATAATGTCACATATATTATCTGCCGTGTTTGTTTACTTCGTTAAATATTCTGCAGAAATGGTCTATCATATGCGGATATAAACGTGTTAATGTAAAATCTTTAACAGTTTTACTTATAATTTGTTTATCTGATGACACACGAGCACCGAAATATTATATTTAGTGCATCTGTAATCACGTTCATTCAATAAGATAACCTTGGCTGGTTCAACAGAATATAAGAGTTTGCTTATTAAAAAGGAAGAGCACGCAACATTTTATAAAAATGTATGCCTTGATTTTAAGACTGAGTTCACTCAGCTTTTTCATATTTATGTTTTCAATTAAATAGTCTATGCTAACAAGAAAATATTAAAATATGCCTTTGTAGATACAAGAAAATATTTTTAAAAACTTCTTTTTATATACTCACTTATAATGAGTGCATAACATCTATTTTTTTTTTGTAACTAAATCCATAAAATGTTGACTAAGCTGTTGATACAAAACGAAACAATGACAAGAAAAGTTATAGGATAATATAAGATACGCATCTGCGCCTGGAAAATATATTTGAATAATACAAGCATAATCAAAAAAACTTCATGAGATTTTTATTGTTTAAAAAAAATTTAATTAATTTGCTATTTAATTCGTGTCTTACAATATTTAAAATAAACATAACAATTTCAATAATATACATAATATAAATATATAGCCCAATAATACATATATAAACCAGCTATTTTCTTTTCGCCAACAACAATTATAATGAAATAACTATTTAATATAAAAATAATGACAAATAATAAATGAAAAAAAAATATTTATCAAATACACATTAAATTCTAAAATGTATTTGAAGACTGAAAATAATTATTTTATTATATTTTTTTTAATTATTATTATTAATAGTATTTATATTATTAATATTATTGTTATTATTAATATTATTATTAGTATTATTGTATTTTCATTATAAATATTATTTTTGGTATTAGTATTTTTACTATTATAATTATTATTATTATTATATTTCTATTATTATTATTTTTATTATCATTATTATTAATAGTATTATTTATATTTTATTATTATTATTGTTACTTAATTATACTTACTTTAAACCTAAGAATTTTTAAAAAATATCCTTTTATGCTTGACCATGCATTCCGTAAACCCAGGCCATGGAAGAGTGTGTTCAAAGTTTTGCATAAAAAGCAGCTAAAATATAGCTTTCCTGGTGTTCACATTTTTTATATTGTTACTGCAAGCGTGTCGCTGTTGTTTGTGCTCTCGCTATTGTTGTTGTCGCTTTTGTTGTTGTTTTTATTAGTGTTATTATTGTTTTTGTTGTTGATGCCATAATACTGTGTGCGTAAATGTATCTGTGGATGAGATTCACAGATGCTTAAAGACAATGTCACTGCCAGCAGTCAAGCAGCAGTCACCTACTTCTTGAAGCCCCAATGCTTACGGATCGGCACTCGTCGATGATAATTAAGTTTGCTGATGGCAATCATTATGACGATGACTGTGACCGCTGGCATGACTGGCTACTCGAGTGGCTGCGGGGAAGACGCTACAGATGACCAAATTTATCGTGTTCATGATGGGAAAAAACGCCTTGAAAATAGGTGTTGCCGTTGCCTTTGCAGCAGTTATCAATTGAAACTGCCGCTGACTGTCCATAAAATGCAGCGTAATGCAAATTTTATTGTTGTTGCTGTCGGACAATACGTGAGACACAATAAGTTTACGGTCATTTTGTTCATATTTGTATAGATTTGTCGCATTTCACGCCTACGAAATGGCATACAACTGCGATTTCCAAATGCATCAGGCTCAAAATATATGTTAATCGCACATCAATTAATTATTTTTTCATCCGAAATTCAGGGTCAAGTTGTGTAAATATTAAACAATGAATGGTGCCTAATTGAATTATGCTCTGATAGTCTCAAGTCAAAGATGTTTTTATTTGTGTAAACATTTATTTATTAGCTTGAAATAGTCGTTGGAAAAGCAGAAGAGAGGGGTTTGCAGAAATCTCTTCCAATCGAATTCTTACCCAATTCCGATTTTCGTTGACGCAGGCATTTTGTCTGGTTGTTTTGTCTTGTCAAGAGATTAGATTTGGTCAAAAACACCCTCGACGAAAAGGTTTTAAATTGGTTTATTGTAAAACCAATGAATGAAATGAAAATGTTATTGATATTCTGTTTATTCTGTCTACTCTATATTAAGCTTTTCCTTTGATTGAGTTATTAAAATTATATTTTTGGTAACCGAAACCGCTCCAAAACCATCCGACCACAAAGAAGTTAACATCTTTGACTATGAAAAGTATTTAAATATTTCGGATATTTGGTTTTATTAAATTTATCAATTCAAATTCAAATTAAGGACGTTCTTAGACTCTCAATTAGCAAGTGTTGCAGTTTTAACAAAAAGTTCAGTACTGCAGTTAGGCATATGCATAAAGGCAGTCACAAAGGCTTAGTTAACAAAGCGCTGATTTAATTGTTGTTACAGAAATACAACTCATAGAAAATACAACTCCTCGAAGTTCTGCGTCAAAGAGTTTAAAGTTTTAAGAGTCTTGCAAAGAAACTATCCCCAAAAGATTTGACCATTATTTTATAATTCTAATTTACACATTGTAGATAGCACAGGCTACCATGGTCTTGTTACATCCGAATATGATAATTATAAATCATAAAGCTTAGTTATGATTAACATTTTCTAGACAACATAGACGATAAGTATTAGGTATAAAACTTAGTTTTAAATAACATTTTGTAGACAGCACAGACTGCCATTGTCTTAGCCAAATGCCATTCATAAACTAGCCCAGGATTCTTACTCCAATCCTTGTCATTCAGCTGCCTAAATGACTAAGGCACTTAAAGACCCCATCGGCTGAGCGAGAACCCAACTCTGCTAATTGAAAAGAGTCTTGTTTTCTTGTGTGATAAACACCCTGCTCATATCTGAGCTTAAATGTATGTGTATATTGATTCGCAGCTGATTCATCGGAGAGGGCTTCAAGAATCTGTAATTGCTCATACAGTTTTAAAGTTTTGAGCTAATTGCTTTTGCCTTGGTTTTTCCTTTAGTAACCGGGCAAGGTATTTGTTTTATGTTTTGTCATACGGAATACAGTCATACAGTTAAAACTTATAGTTAGGACTTATAGTTATATAACGGGTTCTACTGCTGCGGCATCTGTGTGCAGTGTCATTTGCATTTCCGCTTGCCGAGAATCAGTCAACGGCAACATTAGCATCTATGTCTACATAATGTCTGCTAACTGTAAACGGCAAATAACAACAATTTATCCTATGCCGCTTATACAACAATGTGCATGCAACAAGCGTGTGTGAGAGAGAGAGAGAGGGACAGTGCCGGGGCCAGTGCAAAAATTAGCTTAGCATTACATTTCACTCTTAACATTTAATAAGGCTAACCCCCGGCTCAGCGCCCGCCTCGGTCGCACTGTCGCACAGACGCCCTGTCGCTATGTTGCGTAATTGCTGTTGAGCCGTCAATTCAATTGACGGTACTCATACGTACCGTTGTGCGGATGTCGCGTGTGTGTGTGTGCGTGTATAATTGTGTGTCTGCCTGTCTCTCTGTCTATATGTGTGTGTGTGTGCATGTGTGCAATTAGTGCACATCCAATACCCCTTTCAGCTGTAACAGAAGAAAACTTAACGCAACGCACCGAAGCGTACACACACTTACCGTTCCACAAAGCTCATATATAATTTTCTTTTAGAAAATCGGGATGTCAAGATTTACTGTTATATATTTGCTAGCATTTTACTGGCCTATATTTACTAGTATGTTATATAACCAAAATTTATAATTATTTTTTTTTCATATTTTAATGAGTTCTATTCTATTGTATGGGTTGAGCATCTCATACTCTATAAAGTATGCACTCCTGATGGCCATCAATAGCCGGGAATTCCATTCACTAGAATAATTCGAATTGCGGTTTATATGCCGCCTGCTCTCATTTACTATATATATATATATGTATATGCATATATATATAAGTCAAGACATATGCAATAGGACATATGCAATAGATACAAGAAAAGTAAGTTCTTAAGGATTTTAGAAGCGAGAAGCAAATTTGTATTTCTGTATTGATTTTTAGTAAAAATGTCCCCTAAACATATGGAAAATAAAAGAAAACGTATTAAAAAGATTTTTCTATCACATTCACCTCAAGCTTTTTATTAAAAACTGGCATGCAAAGCATTTTCGTGAAATTTTTCTTTTAACTTGAATAAGAAATTGTACCAATATTAAACATTTTTATTCTTTAGCTATTCTTTAACCTCCATTAGTAAGAAACATGAAACGATCGATTAATACAAAATGGCTATGCTCGAAGTTAGGGCATTGAAAGCGTCATAGACACCTCTCTACTATGACAATTTAAGTGAATGCTCTTTATTTGATTTTTACTTTGATTTCATTGTTGGATTTTCGCTTGCGCGTTATTTTCATGCTCTGAACTCATTAAAAATTGGCAAAAAGGGTTTACTGTATACTTTGTGAAAATGTATGTAACAGGCTGAAGGAAGCATATGCGACCAATTAAGCTATAAATATATCGCGTTCAGCATCAAAAGTTGACTAGATCTAGCCATAAGTGTCCGTCTGTCTTTTGTATAAACTAAAAGAGCTTGAGATTTGAAATGGGAAACACAGTTCCTGCTAGCTCACGAAAAGCGCAGGTTTGTAATTATCGATAGCTCATCCTGTTTCCATGGAATTGATCAGAATCGATATTGACATCTTGTCTTTTGAACATGGCTAGAACTATTAAGTTTGGGGTGCAGGATAACTAAGAGCTAAGAGCTAAAATGTTTGTAAGCGCAGCTCGGCGCTGAGATCAGGGTATCTTCTAGTCGAGCACTCCAGCCTAGACCAGTCTTGTTATATTTTTGTTGTATTTTATTGCAACAATCGCAAAATTGACGTTAATTTCGTGCAGACGTGCCAGCATTTGGCATTAGTTTCACAAATATTTAGCAACACGTAATACGGGATACCTTTTCTATATTGCTCTAATTGTTTTTTTCTTTTTAATAATAGTTAAGTTGTTGCACTATTTGTTAGAGTTGATTATATTATTGATATGCATTTTGCATATGATTTCCACACAAGACTTTCACTTGCATATTTCCAGCAATTTAACAAATCGATGATGTCTGATGAAAAGTGTTTCTTCAAAAAATTTTTCCACAGACAAGTTGGTACGTGCAATCCCAATGCAATGGGATTCCTTTACACATCCCATTGGCATTGATTAATGTGCGGCTCATGAATTAACTTAGCCATTGCGTGCTTGGAGATCTGCCAGCAGGGCAAGTGGGCGCCGCTCACACACACATACACACACAATAAGCCAATTACATATAAGCATGTTGGCATATAAATATTTCAATTTTTGGCATAGATTTTCATTTTGACAGCCAAATTTCTAGCCAACAATGCAAGTATAAATATATGTACATCATGTATTTATACATATGTACTTATATACCAAACAGTTTGTACTGGCTTCCCCAAGTAAATATAGTTACCAAGCATTTGGCTTTCCATTTGAAATGGAAGCACCGTCACGGCACGTGTGTAAACAATATTGCCCAGTCATTGAACCCGCTTCCCAAGGCATAAGCCTGTTTCCACTTAGACGCCGACCTTGGCCAGAACATTGAGCAGACTTTTTTGGAGCTGCCTGTTGGTCTGCGTTTAAATAGGTAAAGGTCTCAACCGGCTCCCGCATAATTACCTATCAAATTAAGCGACTTCCTCTATAAGGGGACCCATATTCCAGCAAAACCATTCCGCGGAAAATACATTTATATCTTTCTCTCGTACCACTTTGAAAGAAGCGTTGATCAAAGTCGACGCGTTCACCATGTTTGTCTATCTCACTGTCGTCAGCATAACTGGCTTATTAATTCGCACGTTAAAGCTATTGCTTATAGTGAAGTTTAATATAAATAGCATGATAAACATTTTATACTAATCAATAACAGGGCGGGAAACCTCAGTGGCTCGGTTTACGATTTGAACCAACGCGCTGGTTCAGTTTGCGAATCTGGTATTCCACGTACATGAGCCCAGGTTATGTTATATCTTTGCTTTATATATTTTTAACCATATATATATTTTTTAACTTTTTATGAAACTTTTCAATTATTAATTAATTTTTATATATATTTTCAATTTTTAATTTATTTTCTTTATATTTTCAATTTGATCTTTACTAACTTTACTTTGAGATAAATGCAATGGTTGGGACATAAGTAATATTTGCTTTGGGCCTGGGTTTCCCTCAACATATTTTAATTTTAACCAAACTATTTTTTTTTATTCGGTTCATAGTCAAATATAAATTGTAGGTTTTGGCTCGGACAACTTTAATTAATAATTAAAGTCTTCAAAACCATATTTTAATAATGTCTACAAACTCGTGTTTCAAATACAAAAATTGACTTTTAAAAAGTTAAAAACTCTTAAAATGTAGTGTATCTTGCATAAACTTATTACAAATTTTGTATATCAAGTGCTAAGAGCTATATTCGTACTAAAAGAACTTGTAAGAGGTTCTAGTCGCGAGCTTTCGACTAGGGGATACCCTGAACCCTTTTCTTCCAACAGGCGATAGGTATAAAATGAAAGATTCTAGATATTTATATTCTATTCTAGAAGCTACATTTCAAGTTTGGTGACTCTAGCTCATATTATTTACCAAAATTGCTCAAAAGACAGGATTTCGATATCGATTTTTATCGATTACGATTACGGAACGGGGCAAGTTATCGAATATCGGAAACAAACTCGATCTGCGCATGGACTAGGAGGACCTACAGCCCGAATTTTACGGACGGACGGACGGACAGACAGACATGGCTAGATCGACTCGGCTGTTGATGTTGATGCTGATATGAATAGAATACATAATACCCTTTATACCCATTTTCGACGGGTTCAGGGTTTAAAAATAAGTACTTCCCGATTCTTGTTAATACAAAACAAAAAAATCTCGGGTCAAATGAAACTTTCCTAAAAGCAATATTTCAGTATATTTATACTTAGACAAAGTATGAAATTCTTCTTTTGTTTACACAGGTCGTGTGTACTTATATTGCATATAAATTATTTATAAATCTTTATTTAGCTGGATCGAGGAAAGGTCCCCAAAACCAGCACTATATATATTATTTCTATGTATTCCAATTCAGTCTTGCAATTTAAGCAGCCAGCATATGTATCTTTATTGTAAATAATATGTAACGAAGTATTCAACGAATGTTCAACCAACGTCTTCTGATCATTGATCTCACGAATGCAATTACGCGCACTTCCCCCAAAACGTTTACAATGCTTCGAGTAGTAATATCCGCATAGATGCGAAGGCAGATCCAAAAAGCGGAACTAACATTTTAGCCTGTATTCAGCTTGTGATAATCATATTGTGATCCGTAGTTCGGCTCATATAACAGTCGTTGGTTGCATGTTGGCAAATAGATGGGTTGCATTTATGCATCTTTCTCTCTGCCTCTTAAGGCGAAATAAAAGAGACGGTAAAAATATTAAATTAGCTAATTACAATTAATTATAATAAATTATGCTGCATTTTACATAGTTGTAGTACAATGCAAGCTGCAACATTGCCGTCGCTGTCGCTCATTATGTCACTCTGGTAATTTGATTGCCAGCATGCATAGAAATATAATCATTTTCTTTTGTTAGCAATTTTCGAGAAAAGGTTGGTTTTTTTTTTTTTTTTTTGGAAAGTAACCCAGGCCCGCCCGCTGCTTAAGTAGTGCAATTAACGACTGCCGAAAGTAAAAGTGTGCAGGGGGAAAGGGGCAAGCAAAAGTGCTTTAAGGGTTTTCAGCTGGCACATGGTATGCATGTACATATGTATGTACATGTATGCCAAATGCTCCGCCTGAATGGGCCAGCGTATCCAATTAGCTGTTGGCGTTTGCATAACGTGACCAGTTCCATGATATCTTAAATTGCCATTTGGCTTGCGTGCAAATCAATAGCAAACTATGTAGTTTCCATGCCAAGTCAATGGTCTCTCATCGAGCCAACGATTGTTGCAGCCGACAGTGCAGTTCATGTTGATGCCAGCCACCTTGAGAATTGACTTGATTCTCATGATATGCTGCTGGCGCCAGTGTCTGCCCTCAGTCGAGCTGGCTAAAGAGCGTCAGCTTCAGCTACAGTCTTAGTATCGTGTGTCACTGCCAGCCATGGCGAGCTGGCTAACCTTCAATCTCATATTTAGCTAGCTGGCGACTGCTAACTGCTGACTGCTGACTACTTACTGCTCACTGCTCACTGCTCACAGCTTACTGCTGACCGGCTATGACGTCAATGGCTTTGTTCTGTAGTTCTACGTGATGTATGCGCAATCTGAGCGCCAGGTCATGTAATCACGACAGCCGAACTATACGCTGCGTAGCGTTAAAAGTAAGCTGCACTATATAAGAACACACCCAGTCAGTGGGTATGCATATCAGATACACCTGTATTACTTCTTACCATAATATCCTAGTATGCGTCCTAGAATAATAGAAACAGACAGTAATATTATAAAGCTAGCTTAAGACGTTTTTTGTTAATATTAACAAATTCTAGAATTGCATTATATTTAGAAGAAAAATAACAAATATATTTAGGCGGAAATTTCATTAACCACATTTGCTTGCCACAGTTCTGTTTAAATTGAAGTGCACAAAACGTTTTAAAAATAAAAGTGTTGAGGAGTGATTGCACACTATGCAACACTAGCGGAAGTTCACAAACTTTTTGACTTCACGCAGAAAATTTTGACCTCTTCGCAACACAAGAAATAGCAATTCTAAAAAAAATGATTTCATTTCCGCTTTGAATTTGAGTGTTGCAAAAGACATTTACATACAATAGTCTTTAGTAGAGAGATCTTTTGTGAATTGAATTCGTAAACAATTAAGACTTGACGCAAATTATTTTGACATTTCCGAAACTTTCTTTACATCAGAAATGACAACAGACAACAGTACAGACAGTACACAGTGTTGTACAATACGTTTTCAAATTAAATTCTCTAACAATTTAGACATTAAGCAGATAATGTCCACGTTTCCGAGACTTCCCAACGCCAGAAATGACAATTACGTATAAAGAAAAAACACTTGATGTCATTTCTGTTTTAATACACTTAGTATTGATAGCACACAGTGTTGTACAACACTTTGCAAGCTCAATTCACTTTCCCTGCAGACAACACACAAAATTAGATGCATTTAGTGCTTGGGTATTTGATAGTCGTTCACACTCGACTGCAATGTTCTGGCCAGCGCTCTTTCAGGCTTTGGGCGTGCTGTGAGTTGTTGGATTGCAAATGCAATAATAAGCAAATTGCATAACTTGCTGTTGTCTGTCCATTTGTGGGATTGCCTGTGCCTGAGCTTAAGCTCTTAAGCACTTAATTAGCGTTATTAAAATTATTTGGCAAATGTGATTAGCAAAATGTGGAAGTCGTTGTCGTTGTCCAATTTCAAATTCAAATCCAAATGCTCTTTGGTCATCATCATCATCATTTGCACATGCTTAGTTGAACATTTTCAGTTTTATGTTTTTTTGCATTTCGTGTTGGCAGTTTGTCTTGGAATTTGCCTGTTCGGATATTGGTAATTCGGATGCGCAGGCTTCATTAGCGTGTGGCCTGCAAAATGTAAACAGCCAACTGAAAATGCTGTTCGGGCTGCTGTTGTTGCTGCTGGAAGTTGAACGAACGCAAACTCTGCAAATCATTTGCCAACAACGAACGATACAAAACAATTAAGTGGTAATGACATTCGAGACGCTTAATGACTCCATTTTCCAGTCGCCGCAATCAACTTGACTGATGTTCGGGCGTTTGCCGTTTCTCTAAGTAGCCACAAAGTGCTCGCTGCAGGCCGTTGAACGTGCTGCAAATGTGCAAATGTGCTCATGCTTTCAATGCCTAACACAATTCTCCGATTTTCCCTGATATGTAAGTAGCTTACCTTATGGGCTTATCAATTCCGCTTGAAAAGTGTGTCAGTTAGTCGGTTTAATCAACTGCCGTCAATTAGGCGACCTCGTTGAATGTCGACGCTGACGTTGCGGGTGTAGACTACCTTTTAATTCTAAGCACGCACCACACTCAAATACACACACACGCACACTCATCTGTATTTATGAGTGTCTCAGCAAGCTACAGTGTTGGACAGAAGTCTCCATACAGCGCTGTGTTCAAGCGCTTTTTTGGTAGTGTAGTACGACGAAGTGCAATTAATAAATTGCTGTACATTAAAACCATTTTCCAGGGCTATTATTGGACTAGCTTTTATTGGAGTTATAACCTAATGTTGGACATGTTATAAAAAATTATATTAATAGATTAAAGAGAATCCGGTATTTACTTTAATGTATTGAAAAAAACAAATATGTTTCAATGTAGTTTATACGGTATAGATGCTAAAGCACTAGAATATGCTTGCTTTGCTTTTTTGGTTGACGCTTGCAATCCCCAATATGTTTAAGCTTCAAAAGGAGGACAAGGTGTTGGCGATTCTAGAGTAAAGTCTACTCTTTATAGAACCGGGTGGTTCGTGAAAAAAGCTGCACAAACAACATTTTTTTGCTCTTTATGCCTAGTTGTTTATTGCCGGCCAGTTATGAATAGTTTATTAATAGTTATTAAAGAACTTTTCAATTTGTAAGCTTGAAGTTCTTTTATATTAAATGGAGACTCTTTCTATTTAGCCAACCAATGAAGCGTTCCCGTTTCCCACTCTTTAGTTAAGCTTATGAATTTTTCTAAAAAAAAAATACCGTACCTAGACTTCTGCCCAACACTGTGCGGCATTTAGTTTTGCATGTTGTGGCGCTGTTAGTGAGAAGCGCCACCAAAATTGGTCAACTTGAGCCGCTGTGGTTGTCGCTGTGCATGTTTACTTTCCCAACGATTTGAGCTGCCCAAAAAAGTCATTCGCGTTTTGCCATATAGGTAAATAAGATTTGTTTAAATACATTTAAATATACGCATACATATACACCATTTCAGTCAGTTTTATTTATTTTTATTTTTTTGGGCGCGGCCGTCGAGTTCTCACCGCAACGTTATTGCCCAACCCATTTTTTGAATTGCGTTTTAGATTTCGACTCTCCATTGATGCATCCGCCAAATTACCGCCTAATTTTAGCTTCCAGCATTAGCTCGACAGCTTGGCATGTAAATCAGCTCAGGCCCATAAAAGTAAACCAGTTGAACGTTTTTATTTAAATTGCACGAATATGCATATGCCGTATTAGCACCTGGCAACTGATGCAATTTCATTGATCTACCGCTTTGGCAATCAGATGGCAACAACAATTGACCAGATACACTGCAAATAATTCTAGTAGCAGCTTTGAGTGGGCTACAGCCTAAGTGGAATATTGGATTATTGATTAATGGATTACTGGTGAAATTAAGCTCAGAGAGACGGAGATTGACGGCTATTTAAGTTAAGAAGTAATTATTTATTGTTCAATATTTTTGACGAAGGTCTAGTTTACAGCGATTGTTTCTGTAGCAGCTAAATATAATTTGATTCTAAGATTAAACGAAATGTTTGTTAGCATATTGAGACTAGTAAACAAAGAAGGCTATCGTAAAGGAACAACAAATTTTGACCCGGTTTGCCTTTGGGTTCAGTTCGTGCAACTGGTTTTGCATTTCCATGAACCCCAGGTTTTGATTGAAACCTTGTTGAGTTCATATACTCTCAATATATTAAAAAAAATGTGTTATTCTTTATAAGTATTCTACTAAACATATTGAAATTATTCCTATTTTCATATGCAAGCTGCGCGCTGAGTTTGATCTCTACATAAAAATGACATCTACCAAATATGTGTTAAGAAATAGCAAGATATTTACGGACTGGGTCTGGGCATTTCTGAAACGTTTTATATTATGAACTATTTTGAGTTGTTTTGCAAAAATATGGTTCGGTTCGGCTCTTTTTTGGGCAATAGCTTGTTTCAAGTTTTGGATCATGAAAAAATAGAATTTGTAGTTCACAAACCAAAGCTAGCCAATTTTGCTCGGCTCTATTTCAGACAAGGTTTGTTCATGTTAAAAAAAGGTGTAGTTCCGGGCTCGAACCGGATCAGCTCTAAACCGCTTTGTAGCTCTGCTCTCCTAAAGCGCTTCGATTGAATGTTTTCATTAAATATTTAATTATAATAACTTATATTTTGTGGAGTCGAAGATATCTCTTCTGGCCGTTACATCATTTTATTGCGCGCTTTGAGTTCATTTTAATTGGTTAACTCTCTTATAGTTGCGTCTATTGCCCATTAGTAACAACATCCCATCTTTTTAAATGCTGTAGGGTATACTTTTTTAGACTGCCAGCCAATGCTGCGTATGCATAATTAAGCATACGACGAACGTTATGCGTTATGTACACTGCAGTCAGAGGCAGAGTTTTTTTTTTTTTGTTAATTGTTCAAGTTGATGGGCTCTTTATGCGAGCTGCGCTCATCTCAAACAATGAGCGTTGGCAATGATAAGCTAAGGCTGCCCAAGTACGCCACGCACTAGTTCAGAATTACCCAAAATGTAGCAAAAATAATACACTTAATTATTCTATTTGGAGTCGCGGCTAAGCCTTAAACACCATGCCGTGCTGCTCCACTCGAGTGCCGGCTTAGCCGAGTGTGTCCAAGTCGATATCGAGGCAAAGATCTAAATCGTTTCATAACCCAAACATTGTTTATATGTATATATTTTGACTTATGCAAACATCTTTCTGTGTCCTTTCAGTTGTGAAAACGAAGCCGGAAGCCCAATTTGCAGCATCTTAAAAAAAGAAAAGGCAGCACAAAGTATAAATAGTTCCGGCCGGTGGCAACGCAGGAGCGAATCTGTAAGTACATAAACATGTTACGAGTTTGTTTGGGGGTGTGGCACATCCGCAAGTTACAAATCCTCAAACGCAAGACAATAGACAGACCCACAATCGTACACATAACAATAACAGTAGGAAAAGCCGCCGCTGAATACCCATAAGTTCAATTGCGAAATAAGTTGACGCCCATTGAGACCTTTGCCATTGTTGCCAGCCGCTGTCAGTTTCAGGCAATGCAAAAACAGCAACGTCTGCAATTGCATAAAAGTATGAAAAATTTAAATTCTCACAACTTCGGAAACAAATCAACAACTCGCCCAGCAGTGTGAACGAATAGGAAATGCCCTTACATCAGGTCTAAGCTTATACGCACAAATATTCCTGCTCATAAACATGAGTAATTGAAAATGTAATATAGTTTGACCTGCTATAAAAGCAGGAAATAGCTTCGCTTCCTTTTTATAAAATGTATTTAGTGTATATGGGTTGGGTATAAAGTTTAATAAGAAACCACGCTATCTAAAGGAGGTTTCTACTAGACGCAGTTAACTGTGAGAATGTAGCTTGCAAATGGACTCAGATTTAAGCGATTCGATGATTGGGCAATGTTCAGTCGCTGTTAACTTAGTTTTGGAGCTGGTAATTCGTCAAGCACGGCATTAATTGCAGTAGGCTTTGCCATTGGAATAAACTGTCAAATGTGAGCCTCCTTGCGCTCAGTTCGTGTTGACAGCTCAAACTGTTCAAAACTTTAAGGCAAATAAATTAAGCTATTTTGTAAAACTGAGAAGAAAAAAAGAAGTGCAGCAAGCATGTTAGCCGCCGGCAAGATTCGCAGTGGCAAGAAGCCAGCCACCCCAAGTGGAGCCAACAGGAACCAGAACAACGAGCACACTCGTCCATCAGCTCTGAATATGAATGTGCAGCAGAGAAAGCAGAATAGCAATGGAAATACCGCAAGAAATGTGGCAGTGCCGTCTCTGCCGCCAATCGCTGAGGTGCCCGAAGTTCCATGGAGTCGCAACCAAAAGCAAACCAAAAACAATCCGGTGCCACTGTCAAAATGCAAGCAGCCGCAACAGCAGCCACGTCGCCAGGACCAGAGTCAACCAAAGTCACAACAACAGCAACAACAACAGCAAAATGTAAAAAATGAAACCAAGAAACGGCGTCAGGTAAGCAGCCAGTGGAAATAGCAGTAACAAAGGATATCCATTTTATCATTTGTGCTCCTATCCTCCCAAGAAAGGACCACTGCCGGGCGCCGCCAATCAGTGGTACGCGCTCAGCAATCGTGTCCATAAGCACGGCACCACCATTGAGATGATGTACACTGGCCTAACCGTGCCACAGCCCAGGGAGCTGGTCGATGTGCGTGCCATACCGGGAGTCACACACGTGACCATGGAGTTGCCGGCAGGCGTGTTGCCTAACATCAGAAATAGTACTCCAGACATGCCGTCCCTGATGAATGCCATGGATTTCTTTAGATTTCCCGAGCATCATCTACCCGCTCCCGGCATGGGACCCAGCACGACCATTCAGGTCATACCCAAGGACAACAACAACAATGTCAACCCAAACAACATGGACAGCATTGAGGTGGTTCCGTTGAGCTGTGCACGGGCTGCACCCCTGAAGCGCAGCTCATTGAATGTGGCCTTTCAGAGCTACAGCTTGATGCAGCTAGAAGTCGATGAGCGCCAGTCCCAGGAGCCGGGCAGAGTGGTCATGGATGCGGAAATATCGCCAACGTATATGCTAACCACACATCAGCAGCTGCGCCTGCAGGCGGCCATCATGCAGGAGAATGTGCCGCTGGCCGATGCTCTGCTGCCCATTGTGGAGGATCTGTATGAGGAGCACGAAAAGCTACATAACGCCGGGCTTCGTCTGGTGCCAGCCCCAATACCGCTGCCGTATGGCACAATGAGATTTCACTACATTGATCCGCCACTCTTTGGCAGCCCCAAGTCTGTGCCCATGTCGATGCCATGCGCTCCACCGTATATAGTCGAGGTGCCCCGTGGGCAGACAGTGCGTAAAAAGCGCAACCCGGTAAAACAAGCAAAAACTAACAACTACATCGATGTTGGTTCCACAATAATGGCTCTGGATCAAAATGGGAATTATAAGCCGATGGTGTTTTCCGAGTGGGGTAAACTGAAGAAGGGCCAGCAGCCAATAGAAGCAAGTGAACTCTAGGGCTAATGTTAACAGATGAACATCAAGACAGCTTTGATATGAATTGACAGATCGTCCTAGATTCTGAGTAAAGCTATGCATCGAATTGGTAAACTCAGAATTGCAATAAGCCTGACATCCAAGTGCAAAAGAAACCAAAAGAACATCTAATAAAAAAAAAAAAGAATTTCAAAAAATAGCTCCATCAAAAAGTCATGAGAGATCACACATAAATTAACTATATACAATATAACCAATAAAATAAGGACCAACATGAACGAAATGAACACCAGCTGCAAATTAATCTAAAAATGAACATTTAATAGAAAAAAAACGACTAGATCCATCAAAAAGATATCACATTCATTAAATAAATACATTGAAAATAATAAAATAAGGACCAACATTTACATCTACACGTTACAAAATGAACATCGGTTGTAAATTAATCCCAAAATGAACATATAATAAAAATAGAATATTTCAAAATCTATCTACATCAAACAGATTTGACAGATCACACAATATATTGATTAATATATACTATACCAAAAGCAATTAAATAAGGACCAAGACCATGAATAAAGACCAGCAACCTGAACCTGAAAATGAACACTAAATCATGAATATATTTTGAAAAACATAGCTCCATCAAGAGCATATGATAGATCAGACATTTTGTTTTAATACACCATACACATAACAACCAATAAAATAAGGACCAAAATGAACCCCATACAAAATGAACATGAGTTTCAAATAAACCCCAAAATGAACATATAATAGAAAATAGAATATTAAACAATTTTGATTCAATTAAAATATGACTAATATATTAAAGACAAGATATAGATCAAGATGCACCCCTTAAAAAGTGAACGCCAGTTGCAAATGAATCTTAAAATTAAACACTTACCAGAAATGAATAAATTTTGAGACAATCATTAACAAAACATTGTAATTTTTAAGATGAACCAAAATTAGGCAATGAATTAAAAAAAGTCGGTAATCGAATAAATAAACAAAGCATCTAAAAGGTGCTTTTAACAACCATCGGAAATGAACCACAATTTAAAATGAATTTCTTGATTATTGCCGTCACCTGTCGCAGTCGTATTTTGTTCCTTTAATTGAAAAACATTTTCAGCTAAATAATTTCACTTTCGCATTTGTTAAGCGTTACAAAAACTGTTCAAAAAAATAATAAAGAAAAGTGCCAATACAAAGCAAAAAAAAAAGTGAAAGAAGTACGTACCGAACAACAAATACAGCTCGCAAATCTATTGTCAGTGTCATTTGCTTGGCGCAAAATTTCGTTTTCTAATGTTACCAAATATTACGAACACAACGCGCAGACAGACAAGACGAATTTCTGGCACAAATACCTGGCAATACACGAAAACGCTTAAAGAAAGCCAAGTAGTGTCGTTGCCAGGGGGGGACGACAATGGAAATATTGGTCGAAACTCAATTCTTGCATGCGCAATTTTATCATTCATATCTTCACCAATCTCAGTCCAATTACGCTTTTAACAACTCCAAATACAACTACTTATAACAAATGGAGTAAAATTGTATAACAGTTTTATTAGAAGAATGCATTTACAATATCATAAAGTATGAATTTCGAATATATACTTGATCAGGACGACAAGCAGAGTCTATCTGGCCATATCCGTCCATTGGATCACGTCGTCTCGAAAACCTTAAGAGCAAGAGACTTGAAATTGTATATAAATATATTCGCATGTGCTAATGATTCTCATTCGATATCTTATTTCATTTTCATAATATCGATAAGTATCGATTTTGATAAATGGCTTTATTCGTATATCTATCTTTGTATTCGATATCTCCTAGTGTTTGCATAACATTGGAGATTAGAAGAGTTGGATATAGAGATCTGGCACTACTTTACGCTTCTTGTTATCTTCTCCCCATCACGTGTTTGCTCGGATTCAATACTCCATATTAAAGCACTGAAAATGTAATTAAAAGATCGGACTATAAGCACCGAAGTTCTTCAAGAATTCCTTCATGTGGGGCTCGAGAAGATGTTGGAATGTTTTATAAGGCAGCTTATAACTAAGTACATGGTATCTGCTTATCGAAAACTTTTGACTAACGCAAGCCAAATAATCGGCGTTAATATTAAATTTAAAATCGCACTGTTTCGGCAAGTGTCTATGGATACAATATATAAACTTTATCCAAATAAAGCCTGGACTTGGAACCATGAGTTTCGACTTATCCTGGCACACATAGAGTCGCTTGACTTAAATGTTATTTTTCATAGAAGAAACCACATTTGTATAGAACGATAAGGCTTTGGATAGTCATTACTGATACGGCCAGGTGCATGGAGTTGCAGGCACTGTAGTCCTTGCCAGTGTTTCCCGTTACGGCCATTTTGTTCTGCGCTGTTAAGTGAAATCCGGCGACATCGATTTCGCTGTGCTCTCTGGCCCAAAACTTTCCGATTTGCATGCAGTAAAATCGAGTTGTTTGTTAAAAGTAAGTGAAATGTCAAATCACATACCCACATTTGCCGCCTGCAACTACAGACAACACACCCGCAGTTCCGCTCACACCACAAATGTAGAAATCTGCCTGGGAAATGCGAAAAACAAGTTGTGCGCAAAATAATAAAACGAGTTAATTGTTATTGTTCATCTTGGTGGAGAAGACACGCGAACCGAATGCAAACAAAACACAAGATACAGAGTATATAAAACAATTACTTGGCATTGATGTGGAATTTGTTTGCTTTCGTTGGAGAGCCGCTAATTGGTAGAGCCGATACACCGGGCACATTGTTCTGGCCGAGAGTCTGCGAATAACGTACGACATTGTGTTTTTGTATACTACTTTATTTAAACAGAAAATCAGTACACTTCAAAGAAGGGAGATAACTATCGTCAGAAACCATTAACAGAAATAATTGTGTCGGATTAACCTTAGCCCGATTCTCCATGAGGACTCCATGAAGGATGCGCTACCTTCAATAAAGACGCACTAATCATATAAATATATATTTTTTTTTGTTGACTTTTGAATATTTTTGCGGAACATATAATCTCTAATCGGGGGGCGTTATGCCATGCAAATAGTAAGTAAATAAAGTAATTCATTCAGTACTGATGCTCTTGTAAAAGAATAACTGCATATCTTCAATTGGTCGATTCTCTTCCAGCAAGCGATCCAGCTTAAGAACTGGAAGCTTAAAATACCAATAATCGGCATACTGAAAACGAAAAAAAAGAAAAAAGCATTATGAGCATTATAACAGAAGAGATTTAATACCCTTATAGATAGATATATATATACGTTATATTTATCCTATAGGAGTCATATAATATATTAGTTCGATATGAAACAATCGTATTGAAGCTTGTAAAAGAGCTTGAGCGTAGGCAAGCTGTCTTGAATATCTGACACACTTTTCAAAGTAAATCTAGTTTTTCAACCGATTTTCCCCATAGAGATATATAATATTGTAATACAAGGTATAGGATCATGCTCATGGTGCTCATGATATCTAGATATCTTTTGACTCATAATTCCTATGACAGTTATATGATATAGTGGTTCGATCCGGTCAATTACGACAATTACTTTCTATAGATACAGAAAGACGGACATGACTACATGGACTCGACCCGTGAATCCTCTATAAGGGTATTAAAATATGTATTATTAGACAATTATTAACATGTTCAGTACCGACCGTGTCCTGATAATCTTTGCTTATGGAATCGCAGCGGCTAAGGATAATGCTGACGGGATAATCGAGTTTCTCGCTGCATCGTATACGATAGATGCCATGCAGCACTTTGCCAGTGAGCAGCGGACAGTCGATTAAATAGAGCTCCGAGAGGGTCGGGCATTTCTTGATCATATCTAGCAGCTGATATTCCTTGAGATCCGGACAGCCGCTCAATACCAAATAGTTCTCTACTCGTGGCATGTTCAGTTCATTTATCTCGCGATCGTGAAAATAACAATTGTTCAACACCAGGCCCTGCAGCCGTCCGCAACGACCGAGACCCGCCTCGCGCATCCAATATGGTCCCTCAAAGCAGGCGCAGTTCATTTGCACAATCTCAATGACGTTTGCCTTTAACTCCAGCACGTAGCGCAAACACTCGATGGCCATTTCGGGCTTTTGACCGCCGACGGTTAGCTCCAGCAAATGCAATGCCGGCAGCGCCAAGACCTGATCGCGTGCCTGCAAGAAGAGTGTCATCGGCAACGAGATATCCTGTAAACGGTTGCAGGTGGAGATGCCGTGCAGATTCGGCGGCGCCTTCTTGCATTTGATGAACAGCCGCTTCAGCTGTTTGCAGCGCTCCAAAATGCCGGTGAGGGCCGATTGCGCAACATCGCCATTTAGCACCAGTAGCTCGAGCTGTGGGAACTGTTCAATAAAATGTACCTGCACCTCGCAGTGCACCTTGAGGCGGCGCAAATTGCGCAGCATTTTCGGCAAGGCATGCAACGGCCATTGTGGCATCATTGAACCGCCAAGGACTGCAGCAATGCCAACAACCCGTCCAAGTCCAGCATCGCCAGCGCCCGCCTCACGTTGTCGCTTCGTCTTCTGCTTGGGCACCGGCTCCTGGGACAAGAGCAGCTCACAGTGCTGTACATTGTTGAGTGATTTGATGCCGGCACGCTCCAGCACATTTAGGTTCTCCTGGAGGCGATCCGCTGTGAAATACACATAACGAAAATGATCCATCATATTGTTTAGAAAATATCCCAATGGTTCGCCGCTTAACTCCTGCTCCAGCTGTCGAAAGTCCAAGCGTTTATGTGTGCTCCGCCAGATGCTATCGCAGACCTGCTGCACCTCCTGATGGCTCCGATAGAGCACAATCTGATCGCCCATCGATAGCTTGATTATAAGCTGGCGCAATTGGCGGTATTGTGAATTCTTCTCATTTCTGCCGCCGCTGCTCGAAGCGCCCGGCGCCTTTGACAGTTGAACAAGTTCCATCAAAAAATTTACCTTCTTTCTACTGCAGCGACAAATACCACGAAAGCCAATAAAAAAAGTTTTTAGATTTTTGTGAATTGTCAGTTACACGTGTTTACTTGTGTCTGTTGTTGTTGAATATATATTAATTTATAGAATATTATGTGCCTCAGCCTAAACTGGACACTCGTCGCAGCCTGCTTCGACCAGCAGGCATATTACCATAAGTGTTTACGACTTTCGCATACCCTATTTACCTTCAAAAGTGTGTAGAATTGAGAGAAGTTTGGCACGAGCCGTTGACGAGTTGGACGCTCGACTCTTACACAAAATAGCTGCCCTTAAAAACTATCGTTCATTGATTTTCCTTTTCAACATATTTCACAACACAACATCAAGAATTGTATTATTTATAAGGCCACATTTTTATAGACTTAAGAATTCAGCTACCATATAAATTATTTTCGGCATAGTTGAATTACATACATATGTATATTCTACAAATGCTTAAAACAAACAGAAGAAAGCATCTCCAACTATGGTATATATATATGTATATATATTCCTAGTCTTATCCGTCTCTCTGTCGAATCTCCCAAATTGAAAGTTATAGCCTTACGTTTAATATTTACATATTTATCAAGTGACTTGTAATGTCATTGTTGCCCTATTGCATTTCTACCCAAAATTGATATTTGACATTTTTGTTAGTTAGAACCTTACGCTTAGGCATGCACACATATTTGACTGCAATATTTAAGTCCTGAAATATTCATTAAGTCCGGATTGTAAGTCACGAAGTTATTCGGGAGTTAAGAAGCAGCACAGCAGAATGGGGCTGTGTGTATTTGTATAGAAGATAATTCGAATGATTGTGACAGCATCTCGGCACAATATACGGGTTATATCCCCAAACCCGAACGCGTTCTCCGCCTTACATAGCTCAGAGATCAGATCAATTTCTTCAGCGGCCGACAAGCTACTGCGGTATCGAAGCGGTCACCAGGCTCTTGGCTGACCCCATTGCAGAGAGGCGTCTCCAAAGGTTACACCCCTGTCACCTACGTAACGAAGCGTACGAAGCTCTTAAACATCCTACAGTGTAAGGCAGTATCCTCGATCGTCTTCATTGTCAATACCCCAACGCTGTAAATACCCTTCATTGTCATTGCCATATAATGACTATACCCTACTTTCATACCCTTTCGCTTGGTAAAGATCAGAGGACGCGGTTCGATTCCAGCACATAATAAAACAAATTGAATTGAAATAAATCCAAAACCAGCTAGAGCACTCTTTCACGCCCTTGTCCCCTGGCTTGTGCCCTAGAGTTACGGATGCCATGGTACTACATACCTACTCCCAACTCGCACCTTTTGGCATGCACCGCACAGGTAAGTAGTTTAGCGCCCCTTCGGCGGCAACGCAAATCTTTTCAGCCAGTGACATCGCGTGCCGCGCTGCTGACATTAGAAAGTGAGCGTGAACTTTCCCATTGTTTGTTGTGGCTGGCAGACACGACATTGCACTATTCGTGTGCAAGTGTGTCTGTTTGTGTGTGCACGTGTGTGTGTGTGTGTGTGTGTGTGTGTGTGTGTGTCTGTGCTCTGCCACGCCCATCGCACAATGTCTTGTTTTGGCATTTGCATAATATGTATTCCAACCAGCATTTAATTGTTGCCATTTGGCCAGCCGCCTTTTCAATTTGCATTGTTGTTTCTTGAAGGTTGCACTTGCTTTTTTTTCTCCCCCTTTTCTTAATTGCAGTTCCAGACACACACACACACACACACACACACACACACACACCCGGACTGAGCTGCACTTGTGCCAGTTTTGAGCTGTACTTTGCTTTCGCATATGAAAGTGCATCTGTTTCAGCTATTTCGCTTTTGCTTTTTGCCGCGATATCGAAATGGCTTCCACTAAACTTAGCTGCTCGGACTGACCTGTGCTCAGCCTTGAGTTCAATCTTAGGTGTCAGTAGTCTCTCATTAGGCCCTATAATAGGCCACGTCAAGCACACACACAACTGTCTTAACAATTGGTCAGCTTTGCGTAATTGCATTCAATAGTATTATTCATAATTGCAGCTTAGCTGCTATGAATTATTTGTTTCAATATGCTTTAAACGGGTTTTTCTCTTGTTGAACTAGAAATTAAAATGTATATTTCTTAGACGCTAAACTTAATTTATATCTAAGATAAAACAGGGCTAGTTCGATCCGTCTTAATAGTCCGATAAGAATTGGCTACTTATGCAGAATTTGATGGGCAACATCTGAACATATTGAAGCCTTTGTCAAGAAAATAAACTTGACAAAGGTTTCAATATGTTCCTTATTGTCGATAATATGGATATACCAATTCATCGGACATTGTACCCTAAGATATAACCTGTAGAAACTGAACCTATCGAAGGTCGACTCAATGCAGCTTCTTTCAAGAGGATCAGAAAACTTTATAACACGATCTATATATATTCCCTACACGCTGCAAACGCAGTACTCAACAATTGAGGAACTTTTATAAGAAGCCAAAACATACAAGTGGCCTCTTAAACTTCTTAAGTACAATATAATTCTAATAATATTCTTGACGTAACTTCTCTTAAGCTCCTTTAAAACTCCTAAAGGCCGGGATGTAATTATAATTATTATAATTATATATATTATAATATTGATAGACTAGATAGATAGTGCTCTCAGCGTCAGATAAAATATACTTGGGTCAGGTTAGGCTGTTTGACAGCGGTCCAAATCGGCCAGCGGCCATTTTATTCTATTGTAACTATATCCTATATATGTAATAACAGTAATTACTCTAATGTATAAAAAACTCTTATAACATGACCTTAATGACATTCAGATATAGAACTGTAGCTAAACTTTGCATACATACTAGAATTGTTTTACCTTAAAAGGTTGGCAAGTTGCAAATCGATTTTTATCAATTTCGTATATAGTTTGAGAATCAATATATCAAATTTGGTGACTCAACGAGGCGATTACTGCCACGTTGAAGCGATAATGCTAATGCTCTGATAATAAGTACTTTATTTATGGGGTCAGAGATATTAACAGCTGCATGATAGAGAAATATAATATGTATAAAATATTTAATTGTATATAATATATTATATGTATACTATAAGAACCCAGAATTACAATTGTTTGATACTTGAAGCGAACTTTGAACCGTATTAGTTGGATAATGAAAATCCGTAACAGATACCCGAAGACATGACTGATTGACTGACTGGCTGACTGACTAATTGATTGACTAACTGATTGACTAACTGATTGACTAACTGACTGACTAACTGATTGATTGACTGACTGATTAACTGACTGATTGACTAACTGATTGACTAACTGAAAGACTAACTGAAAGACTAACTGACTGACTGACTGACGGACTGAATGATTGATTGACTGACTGATTGACTAACTGATTGACTAACTGACTGACTAACTGATTGATTGACTGACTGATTAACTGACTGATTAACTAACTGATTGACTAACTGAAAGACTAACTGAAAGACTAACTGACTGACTGACTGACGGACTGACTGATTGATTGACTGACTGATTGACTAACTGACTGACTGACTTACTGATTGATTGACTGACTGGTTAACTGACTGATTGACTAATTGAAAGACTGACTGACTGACTGATTGATTGATTGCCTGATTAACTTGCTGACTGACCGACTGACTGATTGACTCACTGACTGCCTAACTGACTGATAGACTGACTGAATGATAAACTGAATGATCAACGCACAGCCCAATCCGTAAGAGCTGGGAAGCTGAAATTCTTGACTTTACTTTCCCCATGTGATGAAGGTTCACGCCAAGCTTTGCATAAATATAAATTTAGACGTGGAATTTAAAATAGATTTAATAGATTAATTTTAATTAAAAGATTTATTTAATAGATTACAATATTTCACGGACGGAAAGTGGGGGAATATATTGAATCAAAAATCTTGGAACGGGCAAGGCTTTAAACATCAGCTGGGAGCAGCTACTAATGTTTTCATAAGTAAACGTAAAATCAGTTAACTTGTGCGATACTTTATGGCCATTATAAAATGCGCTAATAATTCCGTAGACCGTACTGTCTACGTTCTGTGTCTACGGAGACCCATGCAGCGGAAGAACTCGGGCAACTCGAGCTAACTCGGATGCCAGCGCGTCTGTTTTGTCTAATTATACACACATGATGATGATGATGATGATGGGGAAAGAAACGCATCGAATTTACATAAGGCCTTCTTCTATTGCTGCGCCAGCTGCTTGTTTTTCTAGGGGCGTTGCTCATGCGCGTTCCGCTTTTGCGCTTCTGGCGCGGCTTCACCTTTCCGCCAGAGTTTCTCATCCAACTCTGTGCACGTTTGGTGTCATTCGTTACGGTGTGCGGTCTTTGTATTGTTATGGTTTGTTTGCTTACATAGACACAGACACACAAAAAACACACATACTTCACAGTTTTTGGGCAACAATTGTTTTTATTATTCTTTACGACTTTGTTTCAATTGCCGTAGAATTTGATGACAGCAGCAACAAGCGGGCTGACCTTTAACGCCTCGTGCTATGCATAAAGTGTCGCCCATAATGCTTAATGTTTAATGTACCGCGCTGCGTATACGTAATGTATGCCATATCGCAATGTGGCCCAAACAGTGCCACAAGCATGTCAAGCCCGCAACACGACACGTGCCCTGTGACGTCAAAGGCTGAGCCATCGAATGGGCCCGGGCCAATAATAAGGGCGATGTGGGTCACAGTGCCAGATCAATACAAGCACACACACACGCGCACACACACACACCCACACACACACACACATGCCTAAGTTTATGTTACATTCGTTTTATACTTACTATCTTATCAGATACAAATTTAGAGCAATTTTTCAACGGGCCTGGTTTGTGTAGAAATTAACCCCAAAATAACTGGGACTACGCACATAGTTTTTAGCGCAAGCACACAAAATATTAAATTAGAACGTAATAAATGAGTCGGCCAGACTATGAAATGCCCTATATTGAAAAAAAAAAAACACAGCTACCAATGCTAAATAAGCAGGCACAACTTACGTTATAACAGAATACAATTATTGTATACCCTGTATTTGCTTAAGAAAATAAAACTGAGATAGGGTATAGAATTCAAACTCTGGAGCGTAAATAAAAATCTATAACGGAAATCAATAACAAAGAAAAAACAATTAAATAAAAAAATAGTCATGATTTAATTGAAATTAAAATATGTTCAAATTTCATATTTGATTTGAGAACGAAAAAAATCATAGGTATGAAATGGTTCTCCAAAACTTACAAAACTTGCAAATACTAAAAATGACAATTTTTGAGCAAACGTTGTCAAACAATTGAAATATTTTCAACAATCAACATTTGTTTTATTTACTTGGGTACGAACCTGCCGCCATAGAAACCATGGTTACAGGGTATATACAACTAAGTAAGCAAACAGTTGATCGAAGCCAAAAAGCGTAACGAATATAATTTATGGAAAGATGTTTGGATTCTGGCACAACAAAAGATGGCATGCTAATATTAGGGCACAAGCAACTACAACAATTGAGTCCAAATGGCGGCTATTTGTGACTTCAATTTGTCGGCTTACAACTCGTTAAGCGTGGGCGTGAGTGTGGGCGTGGGCGTGGGCGCGGGTGGCACGACATACTTGTATTTAGAACGGGAAGAGCAGACATTTGGTTATGTGTCATCTGCCAGCGCGAGTCGTCGACCTTCAGCACATCGCAAAGTGGCCCCAAAATTGGCAATGCCAGGCCAGATCTGGCCTGGTCATGTTCCGCACTCTGAAGTGCCCAGTGAAACTTGTTTTGTGCATAATGTAAAGCGCTTCCACGACTGTTCAATGACTCGATGACTTCATTGTAGCTGCTACAAGTATTTCGCTCCTCACTCTCTGACGTTGTTGTTGTTGTTGTTGTTCTATTTGTTGTTGCCTCTGCCTCTGACTCACACGGCGGATGAGCAACGAGTGCTTTGGGATGTACTTAAATCGACACTTAATGCGATCGCGCGCTTGTCAACACATGTGCTCACATACTGGCATTTCCTTTCTTTATGTTACAGCGCCGCATAGTCGGCCCGAGATTACAACATCACGTGCCGCATCATGACTTTCTACTGGTGGTCGCATTGGTTCTGGATAACCACTCTAAGTGGTGAGTATCAAGAGAGCTGAATCTGAGTATAAACCTACTGAAACTCTACTCCTTGCAGTGCTGCTGGTGCCCATCACGCATGTGCACACATATCCCAGCCATGAGATTAACCCGGAATCAACTACACAGCAGGAGGAGCGTCTAGTGGAACAGACGGAAGCAGCGGGCCATGAGACTAACGGCCGTCGGCATACAACGAAGCTGTATCAGACCACATCCAGCCAAACCTGGGCGACGGTCACGCAGCGGAATATCATGGACTTGACCATTAAGACGACGGCAGCGTCTAGAACAACAGCCGCATATACAGACGTTAGCCAGCAGGAGAGTGTTGACGATGAGGTCGAAGCTCCTTTCTCTGATGCCATCGATGATGATGATGATGATGTCGCTGTCGATGACGATGACGGCAACGGCAACGGCAACGAGAATGAAGACATCGATGATGACAATGAGCATGACGAGGCAACTGTAAAGCTAACACTCTCTCACAATCAGTTCGAGTTTAAGCGCTCGGCGGACTTTGCGGGAGCTGCCATTGTCCCGTCCGAGCAGCTGAACAACTATACGAATTTTAGTCGTATCACAAGGTAAGCGTTTCACATGACTCACTCTTCAATTACTTTTACTAATTTAGCACACCTTGCAGTACAAATACCAACAACAGCAGCAGCAGCAGCAGCAGCAGCGTATGCAATTCCACGTGTCTAGCAGCTGCTGCCAAGACCAGTAGCCAGGCAGTGAACACTACAACAGCAACACCCGCAACACCTGCAACAACAACCACAACGACATCATCAACAACAACAACAACAACAACAACGAGTCCGCCAACCAACAGCACGGGTCCAGCAGCACCCGCCACGCCATCAACGCCAAAAATCAACACCGAATGGCTGTCCGATGAGCTGCAGCGAGTGCCCTTTACCCTGGAAAATGCCAACAAGGAGGATGAATTGCGTCGTGCCGAAAGCGAACATCGTTCACGCAAATCTAAAGTGCTATCCGCTGAATACAAGCACATTAATCGCTATATCAATTTCTCCAGCGACACCAAGAGCCTGCTCACACGCTCCGCATCGGCAGCGCCCAGCGTTTCGGGCTACGAAGCCGATGAGAGCAACATTTCCTCCGAGGCGCTGGCCATTCAAGTGAGCAGCATTTGTGAAATATTGCGTTATATCTATATATATATATATATATATATCTATCTAATGGGTTTTCATTATAGCGCACCTATTTTCTGGATGCCGGCGCCATCTCAGCCATATGCTTTACGGTCTTTGGCATTTGCTGTACTGTGGGCACCATTGGCATTGTGCTGTATCGACGGCGGTATCTGAATAAGCCGCAGGCGCTGAGCGAGCCTGACTCGAGCGTTTACATTGACGATAGCACGATGCGTGTAAGTGTAAGGATTCGTTGGCCAATTGACTGGGGGCACAGCCGCATTAACTAGTTGTATTAATGTTGTCTCTCTTTTTTGGTTATAGGATAACTCGGATGAGATGTATAGCCTGGACAATGACTCGTTTCTCAACTCACTGGAGGCGATGACAATACAGAACTATTGGACGGACACTGTCAAACATACAAAGCTTTAATTTCTGACGTCTGTTGCGGATGCATTCCAACTAACACCCTGTTATCTAACCATATGTTCAGTATTCCTTCCAACTACTACTATATTGACTACAACAGCCCCTCCCACAACGACTAAACTTTTGCCCAGCCCAACAGACAGCACACACAGAAACCAACAAACAAACACATCATAATTATTAAGTAGGCGCCAGAGTGCGCAGTTTAGCATTTAAGTGGGGGCCCCTCAGTGGGGCCAGTTGTATGTATTTACTAATTGATAGGCATTCGTGCAGCTCAAAGGGCTTGTATGCAACCAAGCGAGCAACTAGTTTAAGCCAACTACCAAAATTATGTTTAGTCTATTTTAAGGTCGCAATGTTATTTGCTAGTTTTAAATGTTGATACTATCTGTAATGCGAGGAGCCGTTCAGGATTTCACGATAATATCAACGGTTCGGCAGGATTCAGTTCTAGCAACAAAACTACATACATACGTATATAGGTGTATCTGAATTGATGTATGCAGCTTTCCATATATTCCATTCTATTGAACTCAATTTTATTTGAATTTCTATATGTGACTCGTTTTTGTAGCAACTTAACTTATATTTATGTTTTACTATTTATGCAATTATATTTTTAATGTTGTTGAGTATTTTGTCAGATAATTTCGTTTCGTTCGTTTTTTCGTGATTAATATTTAATATTTATACAATGATTAGATTTGTGTCTGTCCAACAATTAAACGCAATCATTCCTTCCAGTTTAGCATAGTGCAACTTTATATGAAATTATTGTATTACAAAATAAATTAAACAATACCACTAAAGATTCTAACACAATATTGACTGTTTACTGCCACTAGACTTTTTGTCGAATTTTGCTCGTCGAATTTGATAAGACACGAGTTTAAACTAATATGCCCACTATTAAACGTTAAAATGGTAACTATATTTTTAACGAACATTTCAAACAACTGTTGCCAACGGCTTATTGGCTAAAAATTGCAAACATTGAAGCAGCTGTACCTAACTTTGTTAAGTTCTTACTCTACGCACTATTACAAACAATACAAATTTTTTCATTTAAATGTAGACAAACCATTGGTAATAATAAAATTTAATAACCATACAATCTTATATGTATATCGGTATAATATTTGGATTCTAATATTTATGCGTAAGTATTTAAATAAAAGAATTTAAAATTGCTGATTACGCATTGGCGGCGCGGTTACGAAATGTTGCGCAGCATAGAAATCGATGAATTTTTTATTTTATGTTATCAATATATCGAAACACACCATTGAATGAGAAAATATCTGTTTTCTATCGATACATCGTTGACTATCCATACGATATTTTGATATCGTTACCTTTTGCCATCTCTACACGACACTGCATCGCATTTCGAACGCAAACATAAACACATTCATTCGCTGCAGTTATATGTAAATTCCGTGTGTATAGTGAAACAAATAAAATAAAAACTAAAAATTAAATGTGAAATTAGGTCAGGAGTATCCCGTAGTGTTTTGTTAAAGGTGAGACGCAAGTGCTAGCAGTTAAACTCCATTGGCGTCGTGGTCCATCGCGCGTTCGACGTCATTTTGTTTGCGATTCGCAGAGTCTTGCTCACCTACATACATATGCACATTTGCAATGCAGTGTATTCATTTTAAGAACTTCCTTTTTTTTTGTGTGTTTCGATAGTATTTCCACATCCATGGCTTACTTTGGCGTATATATACCGCCTTCTAAGGCGGGCTTTGAGGGCACTTTGGCGCAATGTGCGGGCTCCATAGCGGCAGACAATATAAAGATTTCGCCAGAATATCCAGCCAGCGCGGCGGAGGAAGCGTCCAAATATGAGGATCCCGAATATCCACGTAAGTTGTGAACTCCTGCTGTGGAGGCGTCGCCATATTTGTACAACGGAATAAGTATGTACATGCGTACATATATACAAGCATGCCATGCGAATATGTGCACACGCACGCACATACACGCATGTATATATGTATGTGTTGAGCTTGTTGTTTCATGCCATAACGTAATCAAAGCGCGCGTTTTTTAAGGAAGCGTCATTTGTTGCGCATCGCAGTTACCGTTTGTTATACACCTACATATTGTATCATAATATTGTCAAGAAATATGTAACTCATTGAAGAAGACGAGCTGAATTGAGAGAGAATCCACCGAATATTTGTTGCAAGTCAAAAATGTTCTTTAGATGAATGGATCTTGTATTAAAAAACATTTTTGTTTACAAAAATTAAAATCAATATTACATTTTATTCATTTGGATTTTCCAAGATATGTGTTCAGTTTCTATTGCATTGCACTCAAGTGTACTCAGTTTTCGGCAATCCAAAGATAATTCGCCTACTTGTTGCTCTTATTTTGCGCAGCGATAGAGCCACAAGCAGCTTATATCCGTTTTGTGGGGTATGAAAAACTTGTTTAGGAAATTGTAAGCTTTTTGCTATTATATATATTGTTAAAGTGTATAGCTTTGATAATAGTATTTTTTTTGGATAATCTGAAAGGGTATTAAATATTTGGCAGGCCAAAAACAACTGCTTCGACTTGTTGATTTTATATCAATGTAGAGTATTATTTTTGTCACGAAATGTGCAACGCATAGCAGAGAGGTTTCTGACCCCGTAGAGTATATACAGATGTATTTATCTTTATCCACAGCTGTTTCGATATAGCTCTTTATTTGAAAGATTTTGTCATGCAAATTTTGGCATTTCATTAAAGGTAGCGAACCATTATATCATAAATGTAGCTGTAATAGGAATAATCAGTTGAAAATTAAGTTGCTTGGCTCATTAATTTGTTTCTCAGGATATCTTGCCCAAACTTTGCATCTATTTGTTTAAGCGAGCTGCCAATTGACTGAGCAGAAACCTATTAACATCGGCTTACAATATCATATAGCTCTATCCGAAAATTCGATTTAAAAAATGAGTTCTTGAGTGAAAAACTCTTTTGATTTCCAAGAAATCTTGACCAATCTTTACTCTCTCAGCTTCTCTCGGCCTATATAAAAGTGTTGCCTGCTCTATTTTATTCCTGCGGCGTAGGCCATGAAATCATAGGTGATAAAATGAATATTAGATTATCAAATTTGTCAGACTTTTACATAAATTCGTATTAGAAACAAAGCTAAATCCAATTTCATGTCGGCAATTGAGTGTTGCCTGCCACCTGCATCATCGCCATCTCATCAATTCTGCGGCCACGATGGGCACCGGGCAGTGGGCGTGGGGTTAGTAGCGTCATCGATGCACGAGTTGTAAACAAATACGGGTAACGTACGATTATAGCCAAGAGTTGGATCGGTTTTGCTGCACCTCTGGCATAACGTAATCTAATTAAAATGCGCTTTGCTGGTCGCAAAATAGAAAAAAAACTGCATAAATAAAAAACAAACGATACGCGTTTGCCGAGTCCACGTGTGCTAAGCTATGAGAAATAGAATCCGTTTATGAAAAAAAGTTAACCAATGCATGTTACAAGCTGTCAATGAGCTGGAAGGTGTATGTACAGGATGTTGTTTGTCCCGAATGGCCAATGCATTAAAGGACCGTCCTATGAAAAGCCAAGTTCATAGAGTCATGTCCGTCTGTTTCTATACCAATCTATCTCTATTTTAAAGATATCTTTTTAGAACTCGGCATGGATTTTTAATATTTTCCCCAAAAAGTCCCTTGGCTCTGTCCCCTCTGTCAAGAATTGTCCGTTAAAGTGGAATCATATAAACATTTGGAATTGTTTATATGAACAATGCCTTCAAATCCAAATACGAATATTTCCTCCCTAGTTTTATTTTGGTCAGTAAAAAATAGTTTATTTTATCGGTCAAAAGTTAAGTGATATGCGTTAATAAAAACAAATTGTTAAAATTGAATGCGCAAAACAAATATCTATCCGACTCGCACGTAAGTTTTTAGCATACACAATATGCCTTGGTAAAGTATCTGGAAATGTAATAGATTCTTTTTAAAGTAGATATCTTTGATAATGCATAAAGTGTGGTCGCACAGAACAGCTTTGATTTATTGTGTTCTATATACATATTTACCATGCACACTTGTATATGTATTTATTTAAATATCTATTTTAAATAAATATGAGCTGCGGACTTGGCCGACATGGGCAGAGCAGAAAGAGTACCCGGCGCCGGCGGCGATGTTTCCATATTTAAACCGACCGACCAGGCTAGCCTAGGCGGCTGTTCTGAGCATCTCGATCCGTTTGCCCAGCACCAGTTCAGCGAGAGAGAGGGAGAGCGCGAGCGAGCAAAAAAAAATTGCGTGCCAATAACTGCGTCATACGCACGTCCGCTGTTGCTATTGTTCTTCCCCTTTCTGTTGGCTACGTTCTTTTTCCGCCCACTGTCCGCCGTCGGCTGTCCGCTGTCCGCACGCGACCTCGGCGTTCCTCTTGCCTTTTAGCATATTGTTTGTTTTGCTCAACACTTTTCTTGCGCTGTCTGGCATCGCCCCATTCACACATATGGCGTGACCAGACGGCCCAGTAGCGAGCGAGTGACAACTGCTGACAAGTTGTCTGTCCTATTCGCTCACACACCTTTGCCAAGCTGCTCACTCATTTGCTCATTTATCACAATCCTTTGCAGCCGACTCACCGCTCTGGTTGATATTCAAGGAAAAGGCCAAGGCGCTGGACGTGCTGCGCCATTACAAGGAGGCGCGTCTGCGCGAGTTTCCCAATCGCGAGCAGGCCGAAAGTTATGTACAATTTGGTTTTGAGAGCATCCAGTCGTTAAAACGCTACGGCAAGGCCAAACCCGCCAGCAGTAAGTACTTATAGACATATATATTGAGCAACAAGATGCATTTAATATATTCTCCCTTCACTTGCCTTTGCAGAGCCGGTGCAATTACCAACAACGCTGAGCGGTGGCTTTAGGGCAACCTCTGGCACCACTGACAGTCCATTTTCCTCGTCGCCCACCAACAACGTCAGTGGCTCGCCCTGTTCAACACTCACTGTGTCCATGTCAAATATGTTATTAACCATGCCGAGCAGCAACAGTCACAACAACAACAACTGCAGCAGCAGCAGCAGTAGCAGCGTCAGCGTCGTCACTGTTGGCAGCATGTCATCCAGCTGCAGCAGCGGCAGCACAAACTCATTAAATGCAGAGCGTCCGCCGTTTCGGGCGCCCAGCAAGCAGGAGCTTGTCGAATTTCGCAAACAAATCGAGGCTGGCAATTATGAGCGGGTCAAGCGCATTGTTTGGGACAATCCGCGCTTTCTGATCAGCAGCGGTGATACGCCCACCAGTTTGAAGGAAGGCTATCGCTACAATGCCATGCACATTTGCGCCCAGGTCAATCAGGCACGCGTCGCCGAACTAATATTGAAGATAATCTCGGATCGTGAATTTACCCAGCTGTATGCGGGCAAGAAGAGCAGCGGCGAAATGTGCGCCGCCCTAAATGTGAATCTGCTCGATTATTATCTAAACATGCCCGACAAGGGTCGTGGCGAGACGCCACTTCATTTTGCAGTCAAGAACGGTCACGTTGCCGTTGTTGAGGTGCTCATCTCCTATCCGCAATGCAAGTCGCTAAAGAACACGGAGGGCATGTATCCCAAGGATGTAAGTGTAGCTTATTTATAACTAACATCCGTTTGTCCGTTTAATTGGATGGTGATCAGTAGTTCAGATCCGTCCCTCTGCCCGTTTGTATGAATCCGCCTAAATCAGAGACTTAAAAAACTAGAGACTTTAAACGTTGCTCCTCCTGTGGCACATGCAGAACGCGTTTGTTACGCGTTCCATTGAAATCGATACAAATTGACATCAAAATCCAGTTTTTCAATCATGTCTCCGAACTTATAATAACTAAATACCCAAGTTTAGTATGTAAGTTGTAAGTCAGCTGGAATGTTTATAAAAGCATCTTGATGCCGAATTCTGGGCATCTTTCAGTCGGTAATTTTCGACTAGAGCACTCTTACTTGGTTTCAACTTGGTTTTTTCGTCCCCAAATCAGATAATATGCCAGAGAGCACCCAACGCCAGCCCGGAGCTGTTTAAGAAGTTAGAGCTGTTGCTCTCAGAGCCACACTATGTGCCCGTTCTACGCGCTGTGGGCAACGAGCTGCCGCCACAAATTGGACAACCCTTTACGCCCAACGATCCGCCGGTAAGTTAGATGGTTATTCTCAGCTAAGACCATGCTGCTAATCATGCTTGAATTTGTTAGATTTTGCAGCACAAAACGGATGAATCGGATCGCCTGAATGTGGACCTTAAGATCAGCGCTTTGGCTGGCCCGATGCCACGTGAGCAGGCACTGAGTTTCTTTCGTCGCTGGAAGACGCCGCCGCGTGTTGGCAGCAATGTGATGTCACCGTTGGCCAGCTCGCCCTATATCTCGCCCATGAAGACACCCAACAAGTCAGTTTTTAACAAGAGCACAGGTCATATGTCGAGCGGGCGGCGCATGCTTTTCAGTCCACGGGCAGCAACGCCAAATAAATCGATCAGCGAACTCAATGGTAATCACAAGTCACAGCAAGAGGCGGTGCTCCACAATTCCGAATTGGATAACATTGAGCACAACAACAATTTCCCATCGTGTTTGCCCAAGCGCATGCTGGATATGCCCACAACGCCCATGCGTCAAATGAAGCCGGATCTGTTTTTTAAATATCGCTGCAACAGCTCATCGCCGCTGCTAGACGAAACATCGTTTGACATGTCGTCGGAGTTAAGCATAAACATGTCCGTATCGACCCTAAATGATAGTTTCCGTGAGCGCCACATCAAGAACTCGGATATTGAAAAAGGTCTTGAGGTGGTGGGTCGTCAGCTGGCCCGGCAGGAGCAGTTGGAGTGGCGCGAATATTGGGATTTTCTCGATGCCTTTGTGGACATGGCCTCTATCAGTGGACTCACGCGCCTAGAGGGCTATCTGTCTGCCAAGTTCGAGAAGGCGCAGGCCTCGATGCTGGCAGAAAAATCAGATCAAGCATGGAACTTTTCTCAAATGAATCAGTATATCGATTTGGTAGCCGACCGAGGCAAAGCCAACAGCTCGTCAGCCTCTGGTGGCGGCATCACCCAGGTAATGACGCCCTACACGTGTGTAGAGAAGTCACTGCAGGTGTTTGCGAAGCGCATTACCAAGACGCTCATGAATAACATTGGCAACATGGTATCCATTAACGATACGCTGCTCTCCGAGCTCAAAAGACTGAAATCTCTCATTGTGAGCTTCAAGGATGATGCACGCTTCATTAGTGTGGACTTTAGTAGAGTGCACTCACGCATCGCCCGCCTTGTGGCCAGCTACATTGCACACTCACAGGAGGTCAGCGCCGTACTCCGCAATCAGCTGATGCAAATGATGCGCAAGATGTTGCAGCTGAATGGGGAACGACGAGAGCATTTACATTGTGTATGCGCCAGCATGCTGCATATGCTGGAGCAGGCACCAACTGTTAGCCTTCCGGACGCACTCAAGACCGAGGAACTGTGCTCAGCCGCCTGGGAATTGGAGCAGTGCTGCAATTGTCTGTGGGATGGAAATCTCAGTCGCAAGACGAGCCGGCGCAAGCGTACCGAGTCTATGCGGGCACAGGCCCAAGAATTGGCCAATGTCAACACAACGCTGGCAAATGCCGCCGCCAATTTACGCAGCTCTGTCGCTTCCAATGTGGCGGTCGTATCGCCCATTCTCAAGACTAACGCCTGGCGCAGCAACGACAATCAGAGCGACGATGACGATGAGGACAGCGACGATGAATCCTTCTTTGTAAGTGTACATACACATATACATATACATATAACCAACTTCTCAACTCACTTGCAGTTCGACTGCGGCGGTGGTAGCGACAGCAGCGAAGATGAGGAGATATTTATGACCCCACCAGAGAGCCGCTCACCAAGGTTGTCGTGCGATTTGGATCCTCGTTACGAACTATTTATTTTTGGGTAAGTCATCAAAATCTTTATTTATTTATTTGCTTACAAATTTCGTACATCCATGTCTTGTTTGGGAATGACTTTTAGGGTTAGATCAATAAGTAATTAATATTTTACGCTCAACATAACGTATAACATTAAAAATCTTGATTGTGTACCCTTTTAAAGGGTATGATAATTTGGTCGCGACATAGGAAGGGACTTCTCCGTATCTTTGATCAGTATCCACAGCCGATTCGGTATAGCTCACAGTTTTTAGCTTTTTATTATAGGCAAAGTATATGTCGAATCGAGCTTCTTTTCAGCTGACAGGCAGAAGTTATCGAAAAATGTGTTTTTATTTGAAATACTTTTTTGTTTTTTAAGATATCTTATCGCATTTGCGAGTTTTTCCATGCTCCTTTCACATAGCTATATAGGAAGATTTAGTCGGAAAATTGGTTTTTAAACTGAAAACTGTTTCTGTTTTTCAAGATATTTTGACAAAACTTAGCAATTGCCCGCTTTATTATCATCAAAATCCCATTTCCCATGGGAACCATCAATTGGAAATAAAGCTTTCGCATAAAAGCACATCGAAGCCTCTAGAGTATTTAATCTGCTGAAGAAATGTTAAAGGTTATATTAGTTACTTTTAGAAAGTGGTTTTGGTTTGGTTTTTTTTTTCGGTAAGGGATATGCAAGTTCTTCAGTAAATATAACAAAAGTGTGTGTTCAGTGTTGTTTGTCCGGCCGAGTTGCAGAATTGAAATTGAAGGATTTTTGTGCCTGACAAAGGCGTAAGCTAATTGCTTTTATCTTTTTGCAATCTGGAAATTAATATCTTATCTCGACGAATTCCTTCAATGCGTTGCCCCATCAATTCCAGCAAGGAGCCCACCAAGCGGGATTTGGATGTACTGAACGCTATTTTTCATGTGGACACTGAGAAGGAATCATTACCATTTGTGCATGCCTGGCGGACAGCCATGGAGAACTTCTCTACTGCCGAGATGGATCTGTGAGTAGCTGGGTTAACAGGGTCATCGAAAGTAAATTTATTCAAAAACCTTATTCGTTAAAAGCTTCCCCTCACCGAAGAACATACAGAAGACGCATAAGCCAGCGTACTTCGTTGGCAGCACACCCAAAACGCCAAGCAGCGCCAGCAGCGCGAGCCAAAATAAATCTTCCAGCAGTATTCTAGCCGAGAGCGTTTCACTGGTGCATCCAAAAAGGCTATTTGCCACGCCCAAGCTGAACGCAGCAGCATTGCGCCGTCACTCAGCAACACCGACGACGCCACCGAAGTCGACACGTGTGCAGCGGGTACCGGCTCAAAATGGAGTTGTACAAGAGAATCCGTGGCCATTGACGACCTCGTCCCCAAAGCAAACAGCGTCTCCCCTTCCGTCGTTCACATCTCTTGCTGTGGCCACCGTGCATCAGAAACTTACTGTGGCCGCCGTATCGCAGTCATTCCAAACGCCGCTCAACAAAATGCGCGGCCTTTTCAGCAAGTACCGCGAGACGCGCCAGGAGGCCAGTCCGATGCCAGTCTCGCCGGACTTCATCAGTGGTCGGCTCAGCCGGTCGCTCTCCGTGGACGAGAGCGACTGATAATTGGAACAAGGATTAAAAGCAGCCCCCGAGCAGATGCATGTTGAACTGCCTATTATGATTATGTTATTATTAAACTTGTATGTTGCCTGTTTTAAGAGAAACAATTATGAAGTGTTAAATTAACAAAACAAAGTAAACAAAAAAATTATTTATTAAGGTATTACTTTTTTTTTTGAGTTTCTTAAAATCAAAAGAAAATGAATCTTAAGTAAAAAGTTTTTTATATCATGTGTGAAATAAAACAATGTATTTGAATCATAAGCATCGCATTTTTAAACTGTGATTCCAATGGCAAATAACTTATCATATAAACTCTAATCGCATATGTTCAAAAACTTTTCATATTGATCATCCTCTGAATTCATTATGCTAGACTATTTTATAATATTTGTATACCCTGTACCCATGAAATACTTTTAACATGCATAACCGCCATCGTAGTCTATATGTTTTTGAACAGTCTGTCCGTCCACCTGTATAATGAGACTATAAGAACTAGAGACTTGAACTATTTGTGAACCTTAGAGACTATAAGAACTAGAGACTTGAACTATTTGTCAATCTTAGAGAATATAAGAACTAGAGACTTGGACTATTTGAAGTATTTTTTGTGAAACCCAATCTTGTTTCAAATTATAATTCGTTGTCGATAAGTATAGATTTTCCGATTAGTTATTTTTACCATAACTCGAAGCTTATAAGAGCTATGGGTCTATTTGGAATGTAGACTCTTGTAGGGTCCACGTAGATACAGCAAATTTCATTTTGTAGATACCCCTCTCTCCCCTCCTTCAAATTAAGAAAAATTCACATTCATGACGGTATAGTTTTGGGCTTAAATACAAATACAATTTTCAATGCCATTTTTATGCCCTGAAGATTTCCCTAAGATCGGTCAATATACACCGAAGTTATTCAGGAACGTATTTCATTAATATTAAGGAACTAAAAAAGTTGTACTATTCATAGAACTATTTCGAATTTTACTCTTGCATTGTAAATACAATGTACATTTTAGTGAAAATAATTAATTATTATAATTATTTATAATCAAATATTTTTGATTTTTCATTTTCTTCTGAACGTATATTTTTTAAGGCAAAGTTTTGTTGCTTGGCTCCTGGGTTAAAATTTAATTTTTTCTATTACTGATAGATTTACAAAGAGAACACAGTAATGTCTGGGAAGTGGCATTAAACTTCATAATTTGCAAATTTTTAAAATTTTTAGTTTTTCTTAATCTATTCTTTTAAAATTGATCATGTTCGGTGGCAAAATTAGGAGCTCGCTTTTAGCTTCACGTTACATCTGTTGGGCTGGCCTCAGTCCGTTGGCCTGTCGCCTGCAAGTGGTAAGGCAGCTAATAGAACGGGAAAAAGACACATTCGATGATAATAATAATATATGTCTTCGATTTGAATCGATCAGCGGCGTAACTTTAAGGTAGCCCTTGTTGGAGCTGCTGGCGGCATTGGTCAGCCGCTGGCTCTGATGCTAATGGATAACTCGCTGATTACGGAGCTGGTGCTGCACGATGTGGTTAATGTGCAGGGTGTTTGTGCCGATTTGTCGCACGTTCCCACAGCGATTGATGTGAAGGGCATGCAGGGTCCAGAACAGCTAGAGAAAGCTATCGGGGGATCCGATCTGGTGATCATCACAGCCGGCATGGCCCGTAAGCCGGGCATGACACGTGAACAGCTGTTCGAGATAAATGCAAACGTTATTATCCAAACGGTTGACGCAATTGCCAAAACTTCGCCGCATGCGCTAATTGCGGTCGTTACGAACCCAATTAATACGCTGGTGCCCTTGGCCGCCGAGGTTCTCAAAAGGAATGAGGTCTACGATCCGAATCGTTTGCTCGGCGTCACAACATTGGATTGTGTGCGTGCCGAAAGATTTATTGGCAATTATCTGAACATCGATCCCAGGAAAGTGAGAGTCCCAGTCATCGGTGGTCACTCTGGCATCACCATCTTGCCCATCCTTTCGCAGTGCAAGCCCGCCATAAATGCCGATGAGGAGTGCATAGCCGCTCTTGTCCACCGCATCCAGATGGCCGGCGATGAGATTGTTCTGGCCAAAGAGGGCAAGGGGTCGGCCACCCTTTCGATAGCATATGCAACCAATCGTTTTACGGATACCCTTCTGAAAGGCCTGAAGGGCGAGAAAGCACCGATCGAGAGCGCCTATGTGCAATCCGATTTGACCGAGGCATGCTTTTTCGCCACTCCGCTGAGCTTTGGCCCCAAGGGCATCGAGAAGAACCACGGACTACCCGAGCTCAATGATGTGGAAAAGTTGGCATTAAAGTCGGCGCTTAAGGAGTTAAAAAAGTCCATCGAAAAAGGAATCAACTTCGCGTAAAGCATACTTTTTAATAGTTCATTGCGAATCTCGAATTTATATACAGACATATGTATGTGCTCTGCAAAGGACACATATCTAAAAACGTTATCAACTATTTCATACAGTTCAGGGTTAAGCGGATCGGTGTGCTGGGTGGGGGTGTGGGTAGGGAGGGGGGGGGGTGGTGCGGTTTGGGTGGCTGTGACTAAGACTTTGCGTGGCGGCAGCTGTTGCGACTAAAAGCGAAATTACAACAACAAATTGCTGGCGGAAAGCGTGGCAAGCACAGCAAAAAACCATAAAAGCAATTACCATTAATCACACACACACACACATGCACACACACACACATGCACGCACACACGCAGGGCTTATTTCTCAGCCGGATCGTGTAGAACATTCACAGAAGGAGAATTGGGCTGCGAAGCTTCATGTTGTTCTTGCTGCTTCTCTTTATGCACATACACACATGCAGACATATGTGTGCGTACACAGAGAGAAAAATTGGGCACTTTATGCGTCAATTGAAAATTCAGAATGTTTTAGTCGCGTATCAAGCTGAAGAGGATTAAATTAAGTATAATTCGAAAGCTCCAAACCGTCTGATAATAATATAAACATAAGCTATATGGGCCTAATTTAAAATATTAGCTTTTTTCCAGTTGAAAGTAATCGTTGAGCTTAGCTTAAGTGTAATTAAATCTTAAATCTGTTGATCCTTTTATGCTTTCAATTAGGCTGCACAACATATCAAGCAAAACTTGATTTCGCACTTCAAAAGTAACTTAAAAGAAGAATTTTCACACTAACTAAATCAATTAGATTCGATTTAAACATACTTTCAGTAAATTTGGGCTTAACTTGATTCAAGCTCGAATTTCTTGATTTATTTCTGTCCGTGTATTCGCGGATTTACCCCCCGCCTTGCGAGGCTACAACGAGTTTCACTTGGCAGGTTCGACTTTGACTTCGGACTTGGTTTAAGGTAATGGCTCGGGATTCGGTTTCAGTTGCGTGGACTCTGGATTTCTTATTTATAAGCGTGCAGATGGCGGTGGCGTTGATTTTTGTCAACCGACGCGGCACTGGAGCCAACAAATTGTTGCAATTGCCCTTCCCCCGACGTCGTCTTGTGTATTTTTTTTCTTTTCTTTACTCGTGGAACTTCTTGGCCAGGCAGGCTCTCGCAACGGTTTGACAAATGATCGCTGATAAGAAACAGTTCAGTCATTGAATAAAAAACTAAAGAAACTAAAAAAACGATACTTGAAAATATAAAAACAGTTATAAACGGGTTGTCGAAGATTTTATACCCTATATATTATTATTTAATATACTATTGCAAAAACATCATCAAAGTAGTTTGATTAGAGGACAGCTTTTGAGCCAGACCCAGCTCCAAAACATAAATAACTTTGACTGCAATGGTTGGGCATTCATATAAACATATTTGTTAGGTGCCCATTTTGATTAGAGATCAAATCATATTTGTCTTCAAGGTAGTTTAATTAGAACACAAAAGTCACACAAGACATAAATAACTTCGGCCCCAGCAATTGAATTTGACTAATCAAAGCTGATCAAATCTAAAGATCAGTTTTCTTTGTACAATGAACTCTTTACATTTATATTTTGAAAATATATGACAAACTATGGTTTGAAACAAAGCCTGAGCTCATGCATATGGAAAGACGGTTTCAGTAACCAACATTCAAGGCAGGGAGCTGGTTCGAATCCGTAAGCCCAATCGCCGACTATTTATTTTTTGAGTGTGCAGTCCTGATTTTTATGCAGCAACTCAATTAATTAATATTGATTATAAATATTAACTTAAATTGATATTTGTCAACTTTGGTCTACAAGAGCTATGAGCTTTATGATATAGTTGTTCGATTTCAATTAAATTGGGCTTGCAGTTCGTATATGGGATAGTAAAATATTGTTATTTCCATATTGAATGAGGTGTTAAAGCTAATTACAATCACTATATTCCCATTAGATGGGATGAGAGCTCTCTGACAGTTAGAAGTCTGAATTTTTGCAACCTGTACTAACCTTATGTGGTGTAGGTGTGGAAAATTACAGCCGCGCGCGTAGAATTGTTTTTGGGATTTTGAAAAGTCCGCCACAAAGTTCGGAATATGTGTGGAAATCTGTACAGTGAAAGTATGCTCAGCTGATCAGCTGCAAACTCATTTCTTTCTTAAATCGAATTATGAGAAAATTAATTATGGACATGCTTTGTGGTGCTCGCCCATGTCTGCAAAGTTAAGAAAAACATGATGCTCGAGAAAAGCCGGATAATATCCGCTAGTTATGAAGTATGACATTTATAAAAGCTATTAGAAAAATTTAGATTCCGTATATTCCGTGTGTTCCGTGTGGATGTCGTCTTGTCTGAGCCGTAGGCCAAGTTTGGTTGATAATTTCTAACTAGTATATCATACATTTATAATAGTAATACCATGTATTCTTAGTGAATAGTGCCTTAAAGCTTTGATACTGCTCGAGAATTATCTCTTGCAATGTGTTACACAGTCGCTAACAATGCAACAATACCCTTAACAAGGGTATCGCAGTATGTGAGTATTCGCTTTAAGTGGGTCGCGATCGCGTAATTGCATTCGGTTGCCAGTTGGCAGTCGCAGTCGCAGGCAAAGATTGGTGTTCATCCTCGTATAAAGTGTCCTAGAGCGCGAGTGGAGTGGAGCACCTGCAGCACCTGTAATAGAGCTGGGAAATCGCAAATTGGTATTAGTGCATAATTGATGTGGTTGAAGCAGCTACGCCAGGGACATGATTGTTTTAAATGTTGGACAAGCAGGGATCGCTACTGTGGGAAGGGAGCAGCAGGAGGAGCGCTGCGCTCTGGCGCCAGTTTGAAACTCAAGATGACAGAGGATTGCAAATGTGGATGGAGGTCCTTTTCAGCCAGGCTGTTGCACTTATCTGGTGTACGGAATCGGGGTCAGCATCAGCATCAGCATCAGCTCGTGATCGCCAGCCCTTTTGTTCAGCGTTCGGTAGTCTGCCGCCTGTCTGCGATGCTGGGCAACTTGAAACTTGAAACCACTTCATTTGTTCTGCTTGGAGCCGGAGCTTTGGCTGTAGCCACTTGGCCAGGCGAACAAAGCGCCGTCGCGTCGTACCATTCGCCGTGTCAGAAGTTCACACAAAACTTGTGAACTTCTTGCCGATTGCTGTGCGAGTGTTTGGCTGGGTTCAGTTTATTCATTCAAACCGTACTCTTTTTTTTTTTCGTTTATATTTTATTTTTGCTTTTGATTGGCAAACTACGGCGCCGCCGGAAATTGTGCAGACTAGCGACCAATTAGCCCGGCAGCTGCTTCTAGCGTCCCACTAATAGCAGTTCCGAGCACTAGCCGCGATCGCGGCTGGCGCCATTTTGAAGGAGCAACCAAATGCAGCCAACGTGTAGCTGGCGTTGAGCCACCCTTCCACCTAGAGGTGGACGTGGGCCGTGCTCAACCCCGAGGCACGACGGAACTCTGGACTGCTCGAGGGCGAACTACGGATCGCCTAATCAGTTTCCCAAAGTTTGGATCAACTTAAATGCTTGCGGCCTTTTTTAACTAGATTAAGTTCCATATAATATGATGGGCAATATATCAATTATAAGTAGAGGAAAAAGTTTGCTGCGTGTTCGTGTCGTGCTCAAAAAAACGACCCCGGCACGCGACCACCTCGTCTGCCAACCAAGCTATGCCGTGGCCAGATGCGGCTAGACCAAACCCGGACCAGACGAAACAGGTAACAGGTAACAGGTAATAGGACATTACGCTAAACGCTAATGAAGCATCAAGATAAGCACTGGCCGGCATTTGCCGGCGTTTGCGTTTAATTATCTTTCGTCATCAACGGGGTCAATACCGGGTCTCAATCAAAGTCGGGGGTAACTAATGCATAAACAATGAAAGGCTTTTAGTGGCACAATGGCCCGAATGGCCACAACAGAAGGCGCTGAACGGTGACCAATGGCGATTGCATTGAGTCCCTAATGATTAGTTGCAAAAGTTCCGTGGCACGTTGCAGGACTGTTCCATGAGCTATGTTCCTGAAACGAAAATGCCGCAAGAGAAACCAGAGCAGACAATCGTTGTGATGACCAGGCGGCAGCGGCTGCTTGAGACACTGGTCATCTTTCGGCGCAGTCTCATTTACCAGACGAAGGAGTTCTTCCAAAACTCCACACTGCATGGCGTGCGCTACATTGCGGAAACGGGTCGACCCATCGGCGAGAAGTTCATGTGGTTCTGCTTCACCTCAATTGGTGCGGTGACCGCTTTGGTCATCATCATGAGCCTGTGGGAGAAATTCCAAACGAATCCGACCATTACCGGCCTGGACACGGACTTTCACAATCAGAACGTGGTCTTTCCCACCACGGTGGTGTGCCCAGAGGCGGCCTTTGATCATGAGTCATCCTACAATGAGGTCTACAAGTCCCTGGCGTGAGGGTTAACCGTCGTCTACAGCTTGCTCCTATTGTAATTTGCATCATTACAGGAACTATGATGCGGATAAGGCGCAGTTGTTTACGCCCTTTCTGGATCTGCTTACCTCGCTGAACTTTGATAATATCCGGGATGCCGAAATGCTGGCGGAGGCAATACCAGCTGAGCTGCTCGCGGAGCGCAGCATACGGGATTGGGCCTTCCGGGCGCATATCCCATGCGAGAGTACGCTCATCTCGTGCAAATATCGGGACGAGGATATTGTCTGCTGCGATCACTTTCAGCCGATTTACACGGAACATGGCTTTTGTTACGCCTTCAACAGTCGCTTCATGTCCACAGCAACCGAGGAGTAAGTCGGCCACATTAAACACAACCTCAACAATTCCATTAACTCTGCGTTTAAGCTCTAAGACGGGTGCTCCTCACGATCTATATGAAACGGACAAGAAATGGGCTCTCTTCTTTCTGCCCAACAGCACCTCTCGGGTAAGCCAGTAAGTCCTTATATATGCATCATGGATACTATGATCGCTGCCTAGCAGATATTTATCTTCTCGAACGAAGAGTACTTTGGCTCGGATTTCAATGCCCAAATCGACTGGACCGAGGATCAACTGGTCGAGGTGCGCATCTCCAAGAAGAACACATACACCACAGATGATGCACGCCAGCTCTCAATTGGCCAGCGCAAGTGCATCTTCAGCGATGAGGTCAAGCTGAACTATTTTCAGGATGCATATACCTTCTCATCCTGCATGAAGCAGTGCCGCATGAACAAGGCCATCAAGCTGTGCAAGTGCAATCCGCCCTTCTACAAGCCCATAAGTAAGTGCCTCCGATATGCTCATGCCGGTTAATTATTATAATTCCGCCCGTACATTTATCTGCTTTAAATGCAAGCTAGTTTTTAATTAAGTTTTGTGCAACTCTACATAGATTCACAGTCGAAGTTGGCCGGATCGGGCCGACTTATTATATATCAAACATAGGAACTATTCAGTGAACAGAAATATTTTTTATGAAAACATTTCTTCTTCTAACAAACCTTGACCTAGCTCACCAAGTGAGATCTTCGTTATATTCCTTAACCAACTAGTTGAGGGCTACAAAACCAATAGAAAGCTCTGCCTGCTTGTGCGTCTGGTTTTCCATGTTCATAAGACCAAGCCTCTTTTCAAACGTAGGTTTTTCTCATATATTTTGAAAACTTCATAGAAACAATTCAATTTGTTATCCGATCTTTACCCAAAATTGGTTACATGAATCCAACAGTTGGGCTACAAGCTATTTATGCTTTCGAACCGAGTCTGTCTTTGGTTTGGGCTTTGGTTTGCCTTCTTGTTCGTTTTTGGTTTTCTTTGTTTTCGGTTCATAGTAAAAAATAAATTGTAAGTCAGACTTTGAACCGGTTTAAAAGCCAAGATCAAACAGTTTTAATGTACATTGCCCAGCTTTCGCAAGGGTATTAAATCGTCGGCAATATATCTCGCTTGTTCGTCCATTCGTATTAGCTAATGTGCCCATGTGCGCGGTCAAGGACTTCGCCTGCCTCAACGAATACAGGCTGAACATAACCAACATCAAGGACTGTCTTCAGTGCGAGCTGAGCTGTTCGAAAACCGTCTTTAACATAGACAAGCTCATGAAATTGTAAGCCAAAGACTCGTTTGAATTTCTGCTTTTTTTTAAATATTTGTTTACCAAAAGCATGGATCGGCCGGAGACGCCTGGCGTGCTGGTGGAGTTCCTTACATGGCCCATCATACGCTACAAGCGCGAGGTGCTCTTTGGATGGGTGGATCTGCTTGTGTCCTTTGGCGGCATTGCCAGTTTGTTTCTGGGCTTCTCGCTGCTCTCCGGCGTGGAGATCATTTACTATTTCACGCTGCGCGCCTGCTGCATGGTCTACAAGAATCGGGTAGGCCAATTTAACAATCAATACGTTTTGCCCATTGAGCTTTTGTCTACATTTACTGCGTTTAGCAAGAGCTGTACGAGATTGAGCAGCGCATCCGTCACGAGCCGCCACCTGCCATCGATCTACAGCTGAAGCTCAAGTCGCACGCCAAGCCCACGAATGGCTCGGCCTCCTCGGCCGTGCTCCAGGTGCAGCCGGCGGACACTCAAAACTTGGATCTGTACCACTTGTCGCGCCAGCGAAAAAACGAGAAAGTGCGCTGAATCTAATTTAATAGCCAAAGCCAGCTGCTAAAGTCTTTAACCTTTTCCAGGACTACTTGAACTACTCAAAAAGCTTGTACCGCACCCCGAAAGTTCTGCCCGACCATGGCTATGGAAGCAAGAAGGATAATTGGCAATCTGATCATGGACAATATTTACCCTGAAATTTTAACTGAAACTGAAACTGAAACAGAACCGAATGAGGACTCCACGATAACATTGATGAAACGACAACGGAATTGAAGAGCAAATGATATTACGATATCCAAAAATCAAACACAAAAATATTTTCCAAATTCAATATACATACTATATATATTTAATGTAAGCGCGTAAATGCACTACCCAAATTGCTTTCGAGTTAAAAACTGTTTACCAAATACCAATGTACAAGCCGCTACATGAATTGATTTACAATACATATATATATATATTTAAATGGGTTCTATATACTTATGTGCACCACAACAATAAATATTCAACAACCTTTTTTTTTCTGTGTCTAATGAATTACTTATGGTGTATGCTTTCCCAATTAAACGAGTTTCGTATAGCATACTTAGTTGGTGGCAAGTTCACTGCACTATGTGCCCCCACAGTGCCGCGGTGGCAGCAACAACAGCAGCAACAGCAGCAACTAACCACCACCAGCAGCGGCAGCTCCAGCTCAGCCCCTACAGCCCGCTAAGCCACCAAATACACAGTAAAAAATGTCGGAGTACATTTAATTCCTCTTGGCTTTAATTGTATGCCATTTGTGGGTGAAAATACATTTTATTTCCCAATTAGTTGACATTTAATATCATAGGTAATCATTTCATTTATATATTTATTTATTTTATCTTTTTCTAAACTTAAATAGTTTCTAAAACTGTTTCTATTCTCTTTTGCTTAAAAGTAAAATACTTAAATGGGAATTCAAATTGTGAATTAAATGATTTAAATTCCATTTTTAATATATTCCTTTCTTTCTTTATTTCAATAGAGTAAACATTGTGATTTAAATGATTTCAACTCTATTGAAATAAAACAAGGAAGAGGTTCTAGTCGGGAGCTCCCGACTAGGGGATACCCTGAACCCTCTTCTTCCAACAGGCGATAGGTATAAAATGAAAGATACTTGATATATATACTATTCTAGAAGCTACATGTAAATTTTGGTGACTCTAGCTCTTCTTATTTACCAAAATTGCAAAAAAAAAAAACAGGATTTCGATATCGATTTTTAGCGATTACTTGAAAACGGGGCAAGTAATCGAATATCGGAAACAAATTCGATCTGCGCGGGGACTAGGAGGACCTACAGCTAAAATTTCAAGTCTCTAGCTCTTATAGGTTCTGAGCTCCTTGCGTTCATACGTGAGGACAGACGGCAGACGGACGGACGGACAGACATGGCTAGATCGACTCGGCTGTTGATGCTGATCAAGAATATATATACTTCATAAGGTCGCAGATGCTTCCTTCTGCCTGTTACGTTCATTTGCACAAATACATATTACCCTTTTTTACCCATTTTCAATGGGTTCAGGGTATGCAAAAAAGAAAGAAATATATTAAAATGGGAGTTTAAATCATTTGAAATCTATTGAAATAAGTATATATATATTTAATATGCCGAAAGAGCTGATCATTTTTAGTCGAAAGCTAATCCTATTACCAAAATATCGAACAAATGCAGTTTTGAGATTTGGTTTCTTGGTAGGAATTAAAAATTTTAAAAGCTAGATACATCAAATTTGGTCTCTCGTATGGTATGTACAGCTAATGAGTACATCATTTTGGATATCTCCCCCGTTCCGTCTAAAATTAAATATTGTTAATACACACATTTGACCTAAAAACTTCAAGATCGGACAAGAGCACCGATTTTTATGTTCAGAACATTTTTTATTTAAAAAATATCTTAACAAAAATCGCTTCTTGTTTTATTTTAATACCTTTTTGGGTTTGTTTTTAATGCCAACTTTTGTTTACCTCTAATTTTAATTGGACATTTAATTTGATTCCTGCTAAGTTAAAATTGAATTCAACGGTTTTTTTTTGCTGTGTGGCAACCCCAAGCGCCGGCACAAATGCTAACCCAACTTCCCGTCAACAGGCAAAGCGAAAAGCATTTTTCAGTTAACATCGTTGCTGGCTCATTGTACGCAAACCTCCAACCACCCCCAGCACAAACCCCTTTCCCCACCCCCGCCAGGCAATGCCCTTCTGTGCCTGCCGGCTGCACAGAGCGTGGCGCCAACAGGTGGAGGGGCAACGGGCAGCGGGGCAACGTTCGGTTGTAGTTGTAATTGCAGTTGTAAGTCGCGTAGTACTCACTGTACGCCAGCGTTGACGTCGACGTCTACGTCGACGTTGACGTTGACGTACCCGGCCTGGTATTCAATTGCATGCCAGCCGCCCCCTATCTGCCCCCTATCTGCCCCCTGGCTCTGCTGTCGCATTCGCATGCCTGGGAATGAATGAAAGCCAAAGTCGCCGCATAGTTTATTTGTTTATATGTGCATGAATGGCGGCTTATTTTCAGTTCCTCGTGCCGCACTCCCTTAAAGCCAACACCCCCCCGCTATTCCAACCTTTCGGCCAGACCGCGACGACAGTGGTCCAGTCCGCGGCCCTAAGATATGATCTCGTATTTAGTCCAAGCGGTGCAAATTTTGGAACAACAAAAACTTTTCACAACTCAAAACAAGTAGGAGCGGCTGCTTGGTCACGCCGAAGATTGAATACCCTTGTGGACAGGTGGCTCTTTAACTGATTTTATATTGTTGATTGTTCCTTTAGGTAAGGTTCATAAATTCTTTCTGATAAATTGGAAAACAGAGAAAATTTTGCATATAAAAGTCAATTGTTCGATCGACTTAGTAATGCGGAAAGATTTTAGTCATAAGTAAGTTCTCTATGTTAAGATTGGTCAAGATATCTGGAAAACCAAAAAGGTTTCCATGAAAGAACCTTGCTTGGATTGGATACAACTAGTCAACGAAAATGCTCTTAGTCCGCGTCCGATCTTTGTGAAGCACACATTCATGTAAAAATATTAGAATCTTTATAAAATGATTGAACATATATAGATATATATCTACTATCGATTAGAAGAACCCAATCTTCAACCGAATGTTCCTATAGCAGCTATGTAAGACAGAGGTCCGGTGCGGACAATCGGGCCGATCGGATAGCTATAACACTGAGGCTATATTGACTTGTCTGTTGATACTGATCAAGCAAATGTTAATATACCTTAATGTTCCGAAATAGCTTCACCTGAAGTGCACATCATCCGCTATGCAGAAGGGTTAAAAGCATTTAGAGAGGACAAACAAAATCCAATGGAGCAATTGCGTCTGCGAACGACAACAATTAAAGGATGTTAACGGGAATGATGACAATGTGCACACGCCCCCCCGCCAGAAGCACGTAGACGCCCCCGCACACAAACGCACGCAGAGGCACACGCATGCATAAATAAATTTAGCAAAGTTAATTGAAATAATTACGTTTGGTTCTGGTTCTGGTTCAGTTCGCTGTTCCGAATGCCGAGTGTCTGTGGCTGCACACAACAATAAAAAAAAACAAATGAGAGTGTTGCAGTCGCATGCAACCGACTGCGTAATACGCGCTCACAGTCCAATATCAGCTAAAAGTTGGTAGTATTGATTAGTCGATCTTTAGAGAAGTTCATGAACTGTGGCAGATATCGATTTTCCCGATTTATGCCACATAGTCATAACAATTTATATTTCAAGCGGGATCAAGTCTCTAACTCCATATGAACGGACGGATTAAAGTTGCCCATACACCCGTTTTTACCTTGTTAATGGGTATAAAAAAAACATGTCGCAAGTCCGCCCGTCTAACGGGATACCCAGCTTTCGTGTGACTAGTTAAGCAGATCAAAAATATCTTTAAATTTGATCTTATTTTTATAAATATTTTTGAAAGAAATCTCTGTTTTTTTTTTTATCAAATTCGCACTTATACCAAAAAGATAAACAAAAAAGAAAATTTCATTATACCCTTCGAAAAATATCGAAAATGGCAGCTCCATAAATTTTATCCAAATTTACATTAAACTCTAATCTAGAAAGGTAAAGTTCGAATGTTGAGAAATAAAAGCTATTAAAATATAGACTTTTGGGTTATTTTACACACTTTAAAAGAACTTAATTTTTCAATAGACAAAGGAATCTTGTAAAGTCTAGGATGAGTGGTTTCTATACATCTGCAATAAATGTAATGCCTCGATCCGGGTACGGGTATTGCGTTGTTTGGCAAACGAACTTGCAACTTGTGGCAAGGACAATGGTAATATGCCACAAGCCTTGCCCCTGCTACACTGTTGCTCAAGGAAGTTGCGAGCGTTCACTTCATTTGGTGGTTTTCATTTTTTTCGCGCCCGGCCGACGGGGCGTATACGCGTTGGCGGCGTAAGTGTTAACGGATGCGGAAACGGCACGGATGTAGAATACAGTGTGCAGTGGGTATGAAAAAAACTGCACAACACAAAGTAAAATGCAAGAAAATGGCGACTAACAGATGAGCAAACCGCAAGCGGCTGCGGATGTGGCTCACAGGCAAGGGCTGGTAGGGATTGCCTTGCCTGATAGACAGCTTAATTAAGATTACAAGGATAATGCGCAAATTAAGACGCAAAAAACTTACAAGTTTCCACAACTTTTTCATATAATCTGGCAAAAGTTGTGCTCCTTTTTTTTGCCTTGCCTCCAAGTGCATTCAATAATGGGTCAGTTTCGTAGTATATTATGCGCACTTTGATTACACGAATGCCAATCGCTGCTGCAACTGCCACAGCAGCCCAAAAAGTGCACATAATTTTCGTTGATTTTATTGAATTAAATTTTGTGCAGCAATAAAGCCACAAGCAGAGCGAGAGACTAGCACAATCTGAAGTCAGTTCAAAGTCAACAGCAACAACTATTGTATCAACTGTAACTGCAACAACAGCATCAATTGCAATTGCGAGGGCAGCACGAAATGTACTTTATGCTGTAAAGACACTGGTGAATACTCTCTCTAATTCCAGCTCTTCATTGTCCTTCTGCACACATCCATAAAATTACTTCAATGGGCTTGCCCATTGTGTATCAAAAGTATATTAGCTATCGCCCTTCTATGCGATTTTCATACATTTTGGTGAGTGATCATGCGCGGAAGAAAGAAAAAGTATGTCAAAAAGAGAGAGAGAAAAAGGATTAGAATACGGCAGCGACATCTAAAGAAGATTGCGAGAAAGAAAATGAAAAGTGGCGAGTAAGACAGAAAGAATGTCAAAGACATATGCATCAGCCAAGGCAACATCCAATGAAGAATGAAAATCGCATAGAAGGGCGATCCGCATTTTTGATTGGACAGCCAAACAGCGTACACAATATATTTTCTTTTGGATATTATAATGGAATGAATGTGCTTATCTCATTAAATGCGCACGCTCAATAAATATGCTTAAAGATAGATGGAAGCAGTACGACTTATTGCCAAAGACAATAATAGTTGCATAAAAAAGCTTAATATAAGCTAACAAAATTAATATTAATAAAAAAATGTGTTAACATGAGCCGTTAAAGATGCACAAAAACGACCCTCGTGCTGCGGCCAGCAACCGCAATCATCGTCGGGCCAATGCCAACCAAATCCATTTGGAACAGACAACATGGCAAGTGCCTCGCATCCGTTGCTGGCCGGGAGTGCGGGCATGAGGCTGGTGCCGAGACGGCATTGGGGGCCAAGTTGCTATGGATGCCATACATCCGATGCGGAGGACGAGGACGAGGACGTGACCAATGGCTTCTCTATTGCCTTTCATGCATTGATTGGCTGCGACGCCACGTCGGCCACGACGACGCACATTGTCTTTTTGACCGTTGCAACAGCATAAACTGCAATGCAATGCCAAAAGCCGAATGCGAATGCTAAAAACAAAAGTAAATGGTGTGTGCGTGTGTATGTGCGAGTGTGCGTGTGTGCGTGCATGTGATCTGCTTGCTGCGATTAGAAAATGATTTACACCTTTTGGTATGCTGGAAACAGGCGGCTGCAGCAAGCGGCAGAGAGGCTTCGTCGGCTACGTCGGTTTCGTCGGCTTCGACGGCTTCGACGGCTTCGACTGGCCAGCACAGACCGGGCACAGGCCAGGACAGACTTGGACTGTCTCGGGAGTTGGACATGCTGCGCAGTTCTCGTTCTATGCAATTACACATTTTATTATTATTAACGTTAATGTCGCCCATGGGACGGCTCTGACGCCCGCTGCCAACTGGCGGCTCCCGGCGCCCGCCTCCCGGCACCCGACTGCCGACTTGCAACTTGCGCCTTGCGACTACCAGCTCCACATAAAAGGCGCTTATTAATAAGAAATTGCAATAAACTACAACGACAACGACATGAACCTTGCTGCCACAGTCTTTGGCTAACCGGCTGGAACTTAAGACGAAAGTTCATCACCTTCTAAAATAATGGAAGTTAGCCAAGCTCGAAGAAAGCGAATGAAATGCGCTATTAAATGCATTTCTGTAATTAAATATATAATTTATGCTGATATTTTAGTTAGTTACGTATGTCTGTTAGTATCTTAGTATCTTAGTATCTTACATCTCATATGTAAAGAAGCTTCCGACCCTGTGACTGCAAACGCTTTGTTGCCTTTTCGATGCATTAACTTGTTGGGAATTGCAAGCGTTAAGCAAATCGATCAGGGTGTATTTCCTGCGTGTTTATCCGTGGCAATAACTTGTGAATTTTCAGTTGTCATTCATAAAGTGTATTACATATCAGATTTAAGACAGATATTCAAATCTTAAATTCCTTTAAATCTGAATTATATATAGAAAAATATTTATATAAGTAGGCATCGAATACATATATGTAAATACATTTTCTATTTACATTTTTCCAACTAAGATTAGTTAGCTATATTCATTTTTGGCAATCATTTTTTAGTTTATTTAAGCCACTTTTAAAATAGAATCATTTAACTTGTTATTGGTAAATACACTCTGTTTGAATCTGATAACATTTTCAATTTAAAATTCAGTTTGAAGCCAGGCTTAAGCGCGGTTTAAAACGGTTTAATTTGTTGTCTGGCAAATCAAAAGTAAATTCAATGTGATTTTAAATGTTCACTCTAGACCTGGTCAAAATTGTTTGAAACAGTGCCTAAAAGTGTAATTTAGATTAGAGAGTAGTTTTTTAAGGCACACGGATGGACTGGGATGAACCAGTTTTTCGTTCCACTGAATTGATTCAATATTTAACTATGTCTAATCTAACATTTGCTGTTGTGGCAAATGTTGTTTGCTAATTTACCTTTGCCCCATTATGCATGATCGCAGGCTGATTAGCATGCTCTGCATTATAGACTCTTAGGCTGCATTAGAGAAGTTTCGGCATTGAGGCTAGAAACAGCTGTAAGAGCGAAAGAGAGGGAGAGAGCAAAAGTTACGAATGATAAAGCCGGCGAATTCGCGGGAACAACAAAAGGCGCGAAAATCGCACAAACAGCTGGCATTGGCAGCCAAAGGAGAGGGAGAGAGAGAGAGAGAGAGAGTGCAACGCATCGCTGCAGTTGGCACTGTTTGCTGCGCCTTGAGCATTGAAGGTAAATCAAGCAGGCGACATCAGCATTGAGTCCGACGCCAACGACGACGACGACGCTTAACATATTTTATGAAGTTGGAAACCAGTAATAAAGTAGGAAGCGCTGCCAGCTGCAACATACACACACTCATCCACACACACACACACACACACTCACCCACATACTCTCTTTCGCTCTTTCTTTCACTCTTTGATGCACACAGTCACACACACAGTCGCATTCAGGAGCACGTTACATTTAGTGGGGTTGTTGTAACGTAACATTGGCACGTCCCCTGTCTCGCCCCCAGACCAAAGCTAAACGTGAGCATGCCTAAATTTCAGTGGCGTTTCAGATCTACTGCGGGTACTCAAAAAACGTAAGGAAGTTAAGTTATCTAAATTTCAGATTGATCAATCCATTGAACAAAAAGTTTATTGGAGCCATCGACTTTTTCCGGCGGATCACAAAAAATCCGCATTTATTTATAGAGAATTCTATTATTCTATTTTATTCAGTGGATGGAAAGTGAATTCTTTAGGAGAAAACGTTGAATGGTTTTTAGAGACTTCACTCACTATTAAAAATAAATAACAAAGCATTGCATAACGGTTAATGCTTGATTTGGAAGGACGCCCTGGCCCAATACCGCGGCAGGTTAAATCGCTCCTGTTGACTTGCAGTGGCTAAAATGTGCGCCTAACAAAATGCCGGCTTAACATTTACGTTGTATTGCATTTGGCGGCGTTAAACGTATACGTAATATGCCGCCCACTCCCCGTTGCACACCATTTCTCTCTCGCTCTCTCACGCTTCACTCGTGGCGGGCACATTTTGTTTGTCGAGGAGAGCAGCGCGCGCGCGTCACTAGCTAACTAGTCGTTGGCTCAGTGGATGGCTTCTCTTCAAGCTCGTTAATGTTGTTTGTTCGTTTGTTCGTTTGCTCGTTTGTTTGCCAGCTTCAGCTTTAGCTTTAGTTTGCTTGTTCTTGTTCCTTTTGCACTCTGTTCATACACACTTACAAACACACACACACGCGCATACACGCACACACATAGAAGCAAGCCTGGTCACTCACACAGCGGCAAATGAATTGCATGCTTGCTACTGCTGCTGTTGCTGCTGCTGCTGTTGCTGCTGCCTGGCGTCCTCGTTGGAGTCAGTTGGATTTGTGTGCTGCTCGCGTGAGGACGTGCCATAACCAGCCGCCGCACACTTATCGGAAAACGCAATCAAAGTCGTAATCGTACGTACACTCGCAGTCGTATTCGTATTCGTGTAGTCGAGACTCGTACTTCAGTGTTGTTTTTGTTTCGCCTCATAGTTTGGCCAGATCTAGGGCCAGAGCCTGCTTCGCTATCGGCGCGATCTTCGTGCGACAGCAGCGCCAATAACATCGAACGTTCTCTTCAGTTGCGCTTGCATTGCCTTTTGGCTTCATCTTAGCATAAAGTGAAATATTATATTTTAATTTTGTGCCCTACCCCTCTGCACCCCACCGCCCGGTAGCGTACGTGTGCGTGCGTGTATGTGTACCAGCCTGTATCCCCGATAACCCTCGCCCGCCACCAACTGCTGCAATTTTGTGCTCTTGCTGTTTTCCTTGTTTTTTTTCCTCCCGATTTTTGTTTATGTGCCAAACTAGTTTCGAGTTAATTGAATTTTTTGCCTTGCCGACGGTGCAGCAGCTAATTTGCAAATGCTGTTTGATCGGCTCTCGTGAGTTAAATTCGTCTCTTGCGCCCAAGAATCGCCAGCAGCAGCAGCAGCAGCACCGAAGCAGCAGCAGCAAGAGACGTGCCGAAAATTAGGTAAGGCCAATGTAAGTAAAAATTATTTAGTTATTTATTCATTCCAAGTCCCACAACGAGTGTCAACAGAAGTAAATGACGATTTATAATAAATAATTTAGAAGCTAAAGGTCTAGAGAAATCACTAAAAAGCTCATTAAATACTTATTATTAAAACGGTAGAGGAGCGAGTGGGAGGGAGTGTATTTTTTTTTTAGCGCGTTCAGTTAGTTTTGGCTTAACTGTTTAATCTGTAGAATCGACAAGTAAACAGGAAGAAGGTGAAATAAAACAAATATTCTTAAAAGTAAAAGTTACTAAATTATTCTTTTTAATATTTACTTGCATTATGCCTTTATTATTTATTTATAACTGTATTTTGATAAAGGGATAAAGTGAGAGAGCATTAAAAAGCTGCTGACTGAGAAAAAAAAACAATAAGTAGGTGGTTAAAGAAATTGAAGTAACAAAAAAAAATAGAGAAACAGTGGTAAGGAAATATGAATAAAAAAAAGAATTCAATAAAAAATGATAGAAAGACAGCAATGCAAAATCATGTTGGAAGAAGATTTTTAGCCTGTCCGGCAAGGTAAGCCCCTACCCGTTGGGAGTGGTCAGTGATCTGCCGAAGGCAACCGGCATGTTAAGATTATATTAAGGGGGAATGCGTTTTAAGGAGCACACGTGGACCTAAGAATAGCCTCTATCTTATCAAATATCTATTCGACATAGCGTTAATAAAGTGGAACTTGATTTTGGCTGATAGCAACTATGGGTTAAGAATGTTGTTATTTTTGTTTAAAAACGTACTCAATTTATAAAAATACATAACCTAATCTATCTTATCCAACATTTTGACGTCCATAATTGGGATGAATGCAGACAGCTCAGGCTGTGCTCAAATCGATCAACTGGCTAGTAAAATATCTTAATGCCAAGTTGACAAATTTTCTGAAGAGGACTCTGAAAGTCCACATCCACCAATTCCACGCGTTTTTCGGGCTTTTAGCGCATTTTGTTTCGGGCAGGCAACAGCTTGGCCGTTTTGCTGTCGCTTATCAGTTTAACAGCCGCAGGACGTGTGGCCCTGTGGCCGTGCGGCCGCGTGGCAGATTCTCAAACAAAACTTGAATAATAATCATTTTTGGGGCAAACTTTGCGGCAAGCGGCGGACGACATGCCCACAGACATGGCGACAGCTGGCTAGCTGCCACCCTGCCTCCCTACCACCCTGCCATCCTGCCTGCCCGCCTGTCTGGTCGGTCGGCCAGAGTGTCCTCTCCGAGTGTCGTCATAAAATAATAACTGTCACCCAGTAAATGCCTCAACTGAGCTCAGTTTAGCTCTGCGAATGCAACTGCACCATTGCATTGTTGTTTGTTTTCCTGGGCGTGGGAGTCGCATCCACTGGATGTGTCGGAATCAGTTCTAGAGTTGGGGTCAAGAGCCAATGTGTTTTGTCTCTCGCTGATGCTAACTAGCTTTTGTCTTAGTTAAGTTAGCTTAAACTTCTCAGGGAGAACTTACCATTAATTTTGAGTAAAGTATTCAGTTCTTGATTGCATAATGTAATTATTCCTGCTTATTTTGAGACTTTTAGGGGAATAATTAAATGAATCTTTTCATATATTTTCGTAGCAGTAGGTTGACCATTTTGGTATTAGACAAAAAAATTGTAGATAAAGATATTCTTATATATTCTTTGCTTAATTCAATTACTTGCACAATGGCATTGTTTAATCATGCTATTTGAAAACAAAGACCCTCTTTCACTTTTTCATTTATAGGGTATATTGTAAGGTAAATATATAAACTAATATATATATGCAAAATTAAACACGAAATTCCAACTACTGCGAAGAAAATATTAGAAATGTGGACTTGGTGCTTAGATGACCTAAAGCATGCCAAACAAATAACTACTTAAAACCCATTTAAAAGTCAGTTAAGTTAAGCTAAAGTAAAGTTTCTAAATATTGGGATGAATTATGAAGATTAAGTTTAACCAAAATGGAGCTGATCAATACATGTCTACTTAAAGTAAAAATAATGTATAAAAAATGTTAAGGCTCTTTAAGGGTTAGTTCAAGTTGTCGTTATTGCTGGATAGATCGTAGATGAATATATATGGAGATGCAATATCTATCAAATATGAAGTCGATCATTGGAAGCTTTCTTTATGTGTCTAGACTCCTCATTTGATCACTTGGTCAATTGGAAGCGTTAATTGTTGATATGCGAACCATTGGAAAACCAAAACCCATTCGATCAAACCTAAGTTTAGCCCGGAACCTTCAACACCCCCACTTTGCATACGCCCGGTTGGCGGTTCCGATGACTGAATGTTAGGTGAATGTCAAGGGACTGATTCAAAGTAAAAGCCGCGTCAACGTCGAGTCCGAAATCCATGGCGTAGAGGCCGAGCCGATAACGTTTTTGATTGCTTTTTTGTTTTATATTTTTGGTTTATCCGCCAACACTGCGAATGGCCGCCACTCAAAGTCAACGCCATTGTTGGCCGGCTGGGTAATCATGTGACATACATGAGCACATATGGCACAGGCAGAGGAAGAGGCCAAAAAAAAATGATAAAAAAAAACCAAAGCGAAAAAACTGAGGCTCTGACTTTGGACTTGACTTAGGCCTTGCTGGGGTCTGGGTTCTTGTTACCAAATATCCGCTATAAAATGTATTTTGCCGCCTGGTTTCATCCCATAAGCGTGTGCTTGTGTTCGTGTGTGTGAAAGTTGAGTGAATTTTGTCCGTCTCTGGGCAGCCATCCCCCATCTGTGCCCGCTGCTGTGTTTGCTTGTAATTTTGAAGCTGTCACTTGCACGACGACGTCAAGGATGTCAGTTGACCAGAAGCGGCAGCAGCAGCAGCTGCAGGCTCCTTCTTGTTCTTAGTGGGTTGCCCATTATGGACCAGGTTGTTGCCCTGCGTCCAGTAGCTGCTACCAACACTGCAAACCGGTTTTAAGCCGAACCGGTTCGCATCAGGAATTCCAAATAAATGTTTGCTATGAAACAAACCTTAAACCAAGTCAGTTCCAAAAACAACGAGCCCGAACCGAACCATATTTAAAACAAATTATTTTGGTTCAAAGCAAAAACTTTTAAGGGATAGTCCGAAACCCCAGAGCATAAATATTTTTATTGAACCAAAATATGGCTTCATGTGTGTGAAAAACCAAGCGGCGCGAACTTGAGGTACGGTTCGGCAGGGTGCTGGTTCGAACTTTTTGTTGGTTGCTATAATATGTTGGCAATACTTAGTTAAACAATGATTAGTCGACAAATATGTTGGCCCCTGGCCATTAACGAATTAGCCTATTAGACAACTACATAGCTGAGAGGAGCTGGCCAAGGCCAGGTTCCGCAAAGTCAAGCTCCTGCCAGCACTGACCCGCAGCTCCCTGCTTGACTGCCATTGCCATTTGATGCTTGTCAATGTGGATTGAAGCGCCTCTTGGCTGCCTGACTGCCTCTCTCACTAGTGGGGCTCGCTTGGCCTCGCCTGGCCTGGCCTGGCCTGGGCTGGAAGGCTGCTGCTCCAGCTGCAGCTTGGCCTTTTCGGACGCAAGTTCTAGTTAGGTGCTGGTGATTTCATAGCGCCGAAAACCGGTCTCAAAAGTCGTCTAAATGCTTATCCCAGCCTGTTGACTGGATGCCTTGATGCCAGTGTATGTATTTGAGTGTGTGTGTGTGTGTGTTGTGTTTTGTGTTTTGGTGTAGCTTTTGGTATCTCTGTGTGTGAATTCCCAGTGGAATGTGTTAAAGTGTCTAAAGCTGTTTGCTACCGCCGCCCGTTGCCGCTTGCATAGGCACCACTTAGGGCCTCACTAGCTCACAAATCACAAATAAAAGGCAGTACGAGTCCTGTATCGAGCATGCTTGACAAACAGATACTCTGTAAACACGCAAAATAAAATATGTCAATTTCATTTGTGCAAGAAGTGTAGGCATTAATACGCAACATATACAAAGACAAGTAAGCGTGCTCGAGGGTGAAGTTGGGAAGACTGGTGGATACCCCGTACTCCCCGCCGAGCTACCGTATCAATTCTTCGAATCTTCTTTTAAGACAACAAATATAATAATATTTTAGGTTCGATTTTCTACTCATAGTCTAATTCTATTGAGCTGATCTATTTAAGATTCTTTCATGGGTGGGAACCGACTACTAATATATGATTGCTTTTATATATGTGTGTATGTATATCTGTTATATCAATCACAGACAAAATTTACTGCCACTACGCTGAGAGAAAGACAAGTATTTTATACAGTGCCCTACTTTGCGATTCTCATGAATCCAAGTTAGCCTAATGGGCTTTGATTATAGAAGCAACAATATCTGATTGAAAAGGAATCTTATTATAATTTCACTCTAATTAAACTTATCTAAGTATTATTTTTATCAACAATATTTATATTAAATTGGCTGGCGTTAGATCTACGTTGGTCATTATTATCACGAAAAAGTGAAGAGATTCCTGCATAGTTCTTTTTTATTTCCGATTCTATCATGAGCAAACTATGCTATCAACTCTTAGTTTTTATATACCTTACCACGCGTTCGTAGCTTAAACTAGTTGCGAATTGTAACGTGTTAAGCTGCAAGATATAACAACAAAGGTAGCGAAACCCATCTCCATCCTAGTGGCATGCAAGTGTGTTGGTGAAAGGGTGTTCCAAGGCTTGGTAATTGCCGTCTGGTTGACGCCGTCTGGAGTAGACCGTTGGCTAATAAACTGCGCCACAGTTGCTGCCGTTCCGCGGCTGCACAACGGCTCAACAGCTCTGGTGCTGATGGTCCTTGTGGTTGAGGATCCTCTTTGTGCTTATGCGCCAGGCACCCAAAATGCTGCTCGCTACTGGCGCTCGCTCCGGCAAACAAGCAAACAGGGAACACTAATTGCATCCATCAACTGCACAGCGATCTGTCCAGCCTGGAAACAATATGAAAAACCCTTTGCCGTTGAGCCATTCGGCCAAAAGGCAAAAGCCATCGAAGCCTTCGTCTCCGGGCACGAAAATTAATTTCCGCGCTACAAAATGTAGCCGAGTTGAGTTCAATTTTCTTCAGCTCCTGCTGCTGGCGCCTGTTTTTTTGTTCCTTTTTTTTTTTTTTTTACTAAGTACATTTCCGGCTTGAAGCTTCGGCTTTGGCCATGGCTTGTTTGATGATGACATGATATTTGTCCAAGTTAATGGGAAAATGAGAAATGAGTTAGCCAGCCTCGTAGCGGGACCCCTTCTTTGGTATTACCCGCCCCGCCGCCCCGCTTGCCATGCAAATGAGCATGTTCTAATGGAGTTTCTAAATAACTAATCAATTGTTGATGCTGTTGCAATGGGAAAAGAATTTCGATGGGGCCACCACAAAGCGGTGATACGGATGAAATCCCAATTGGGATGAAACGGGGCTGGGCCAAAGGGGCTGCCTTTTTGGCCAGACGACATAATTGATTGTTGACTCGTGTGTTGGCAAAATGTTGTTGGGCAAATATTGGTATCGCGTATAGCATGTGTGCCAAGCAAACTGGCTCCTAATTAGCTTGCCAGCAATTATGGCCAAAAGCGTCCACAGGTCAGTGGCAAGCGACAACGATGCAGGCGCAGCTCTGCAGCACGGCCGCGACTTTTGGGCCAACTCTAACATAAAGGCCATAAATAAACCAATTAGTCGTCAGCCTGTTCGACTCACACGGTTGGGTTTTCAACGCCAGTAACAACTTTACACAACGAACAAGTTAGAGTCGGGAGTGCCCGACTCAGAGATGCCCTATAGTTCCTTGAATGGCTTCGTTAGATCCCAATGAAGCTTCCAGCTTTATAAGCATAGCATCCAAATATTTGTAGACTCCAAGGGTTGTGCCTGTGAATTTTGTACAATTTTTTGTTGTGAAGGTCGGGGTTAGATGAAAAATACTAAATATTCTGGATATGTCTACATACTAAATTTATAAGCTTATATGGTCGGAAAAACTAACCTGAAGATTCATATTTATCGATTATTTAAAATGACCAAGAATCTATATATAATTTATGGGGTCAGAGATGCCTTCGTTTGCCTGTTGCACAAGATTATAAGACCCAATTTTTTGGCCATTCGCATTGGGCTCAGGGTACAAACGGAATATAATGGCAGTAACTAACAAGTCCAATGTAGGAATGTCGCTGTCATCGCTTGCTGTCATCGGTATTTTGTCTATTGCTGTGGCTTTGCTGCTTTGCAGTTGTAGTGTTATAAGCGCATTTGACTTTTTACACAAGGAAAACTGCAGACAACACCTACCGAGTTACGGACACACCGACCTCTCAGACATTATTACAACTGTGGGCTATCCTAAGGCCAAAAATATATGCGCCACCTCTCAGTAGAAGTTGTCGAGCGCATAGAGTCGCACATTAGATGCTCTATAGGAAGCTGTTCATCAGTTCCGATTTGCTTGCAACAAGTCAATTCTGTTGAGAAACGCCAGCACATAAGTCAAATATACATCAATCAATACCTTAAACTCTGTGAAATTGCTCTTAAATTGAATAAGATTAAGTCAATCTGATATTACTTACTTTTTCTTTTTCTATGCATTCATATTTCATGGCTGCTGCAACATTTTGTATAGGTGCGGTTCACAGTTTGAACCGGGCACTGATTGCCTTGAGGTTCAGTTTGCGAACTTGGCTCTTAATTTCTCATATTCAGAGAACTCAAAACAAGCACCTAATAAAAATCTACGGTTCGATTCTGGTTGAGGTTCAGCTGCGCCTTATCCAAGTACTCCCGTTTGAGGTTCGATTCAGGGCAAACAACATATTTGAGTTGCAGGCATAAAGCGGTTCGGTTAATTTCGGTTTTATGCTTGTTGGCATTTGTTACAGAAATTGTTCATTACAATTCCCCTAGCCAGTGTGACACCCCAGCTCCACCTCAACCTCGAAACGACTCTAATATGGCAGAAATGGTATGTGGTGGGGGAGGGGGAGGGGGAGAGGGGGTTCAATGAAGCTTGAAATGCGCTGAAAAAGCGCACAAACGCTCTCAAGTAATGGCAATCCGCTTTGGCTTTAACTTTAACTATGGCTTTGTATTTCCGCAACTTCTGCACAGGCAGTCTGTTTTATACCCTGTTCAAATTGATTTTATGGCGGGTATGCACTTAACTTAATCAAGCGGTATATAAACATGTACACTCATATTGTTTTCTATTAAATAAATGAATTGATGTTTTTACTGTATATATCAAGATTTCTGATATCTTTAAAAATATAGACGAGAAATTTAACCTTTAAAGATTAGATATATGATAGATAGATAGATGTTAGTAAAAGTAAATTGCGTTAACTTAAAATTGAGAGTACCTTGAAACAGATGGACAGATATGGATATATCGAATCGGTTATTCTTACTGATCAGGACTATATATAACCCTGATGAAATCTATGCATTATACATTTCTTGACTTCATTAAGTTATGAAGGGGCATAAATATATTATTAAATATAAACGTTGCACTTGACTACAGGGTATACTCGTAGTCGAGTTCGCGCCGATGGCTGCGTTCCTTCTCGTTGTTTTTTGCATACATATGCCCTTTGGCTCCGGCTTGGCATCAACGACAACAGCACAGAACACAGCAGCTACAAGGCAACTACCACAAGAGCCGCAACAAAGCAGTAAAATTTACTAATGTTGCAGTTGCATTGGATGTCGACGGCGACGGCGACGGCGACTGCGACTGCGACTTCGACGTTGTACATATTATTGCATTTTGTGAGCTAAGTGATTTCAACATAGTTATTTCTGCCGCATTTCATTTCAGCTGCTCTCTGTGAAAGTGCGCTTGGCACAGCTGCGGGATACTCCTGTGCCCTCTCACAGGCACTTGGGTCCTTATGCTTGGCCTCATCCTCACACCCTGGGCATAATAAAATTTGCTCTCTAGATTCATTTGGCGACTTGGATCGTTGCCGTTTGATGCTGTTGCTGCTGTTGATGCCGCTGCTGCTTCTTCCTTGCGTTGCTGTTAACTGAACCCTAAGAAAAATTATAATGTTGATTAGTTAAAAGTCGACGGACGGTTGGGCGGTGGGCGTGTCCGTGCTGCAGCGTGGCAAACGCAAACGCTTAAGTGGCCCTTAAGTTTCTTGAGCTGTGGTCTTATCAACGCCGCCACGTCGGCCATTCAATTGCCTTTTTTATACCCTGAATCCATTTCAAATAGGTAAAAGGGGTAAATTTGCATTGTGTAAATGTATGTAACAGTCAGAAGGAAGCATCTCCCACTCCAAAAAGTATATATATTTATTCTGGATTGGGAAGACGAGCTTCGTCGATCTAACCTTGTCCGTCTGCTCGTCTATGCGAGCTAAGCTTGAAATTTCAAATATAAATCGACCTTACTATACGCAGAATGAATTTATAAGTTAAGTCGATATCTTTACGCATTTTTAGGCTAATAATTTGACCGAAACATTGAACCCTCGGAATCTGTATATTAAGAGCATTAAATTGAACCCCATATCGATAACACGTTTAGAAATTTATTTTATCATTGCAGCGCAACTCGTTGGATTGAGCAACTAAATATGCTGGTAAATACACACTTGTCACAGCACAGCTAAAGGCTTTACAGAGTGAATCCGACGAGCAATTATTAAATAATTGTCAAAGTGCCATATAAATATGTGAATTGGTTTATTATTGGATTGAGTATGATATAAACTAATGGAAAACTAATCGAATTAATTTGAAACTAAAACAAACTGAAATCTAAACCAGGAGTCCGTTGGGCATTTCACAGTGACACCAGAAAGCATTCAGAGACAACAACAGCTTAGTTTGACAACAACAATTGTAATCAATACCAGGAACAACTGCCAAACTGTCAAAAGTTTGTTAATGCTCCCGCGGTGCACACCAAATATCAATGACAACAGCAGAGGCCAAGTTTTTAATACCCAGGAGATATCAACTACGACAATGCTAAATGCATTCAGTTTAATTACGCATTTAAATTGCTCTGGTCTATAGACCAGACTATTTCCACTCTCTCTCCCCCACCCCCCTCCGCCGGGCAACTCCCATAGCGTCTAAACAAGCGGAGTCCTCAACCCATCCGCACTGCCCGGTCGCAGTTTAATCGAACCAGTGAAGAGCTTTCCTTTGCGTGGGCCTTATTAATTTCTGGTGAGTTTAATGTTGATCGAAAATGAAATTCCTTTTTTAAGTAGTACTTAAGTATTTCCTTATGCATTCAACCGTAATTTATACAAGACATTAAGTACTTCATTTGCCAATTGTCTATTTGGAGTTAGCTTTTATTATTATTATGATTGTTTTTATTATTATATAGTATGGAACAAGGGTTTGAATTAACTAGCAATGGCCCACGAAGGCCTTCGACTAAACGGAATCCTTTTTGGTTAGTCGATCAAATGACTGAATCCCTTAAACATCTATCAAGTATTCTTTATTGAAGTTGTTCTGTTTTTTTTTTAATATTCTGCGTGTGCCTTAGATGTCTGAGCACGGGAAATCGCTGGCTCTAATCTAGTAGCAATGAAAAATCTGAATTACACGTGCAGTCTCAAACATAGTTATGCATAACTACTAATGGCTTATTTGCAAAACGTTTGTATTGAAATATTGTAGACAAATCTAGGTAAAATTGACACTCATTTATACCCAGTGTGCATAGGCTTGCCAAGTTATTCAAAGGGTTGCTTGATCTCGCAGCAATTGCCTGAACACGATAAACTAATCATTGAAGAGTCGCATTAAAAAAGTAACCGTTTAGCTTATGGTTGGCTTTTTAATGTTAGGTTAGCCTACTGCCGCTGTTATTTCTGCTTAGATGATCCCCTGTTACAGTAATAATAAGCTCATAATCGGTTTCACCTTTTTTAGCTTTGAAATCGCAGGATGCCCTTCGGCTTGAATGTTGCATGACTAACTTTTCTTTGTGCCACTTATGCGTGCAACAAAAGTTTGCTGCACTTCCTTTGTGGGGGCAACCTGTCAAGGAACGCGTCCACCTTTCTCTCTTAATTCACTAGTTTGTGTCGCAGGGGCTGCGACTTTCGGCTTAGCTTCGGGCTTTGAACAGCGGCAATAAAAGTTGTCGCTTTTTGCCGTAGTTTCTTGACTTTTTCACAAGAGTTGACTTCTATGGCTTTTTATTACTAGTTTGCCGCTGCCGACTCCATTCTCTGCTTTACGGTTTTTTACCTTATACCCACGATAAATAGGTATAAAAGGTATAATCAACTATGTAAAAAGGAGAGAGGTAGACATCTCCGACAATGTAAGGATACATGAATATATTTTTAAAGAGACTGAGTTCGTATAGCCTTGCAAATATGTCCTGCCTGTGTGCTTTTGTGTTAATCTTGAAAGTGGGCTCTTTTTTCAGATATGTATAGTTCATATAATATCAGGCTTCCTCCTTGGTTATCAAACAACCATTTTAACGACTGCTAAGTTGATTTATTCAGTTTTTCCCATTCGTCATCGTCATTTGTCGTACTTGCTCCTTTTCGTTTAGTCGCCTTTCTACGCGATTCTCGTGACTTCAAGCTAACTATTTCTGTGCAATACCTAACTGTTTAGGGTTAGGAGTTAAGGGTATCGCAAGGTTGAGCACGCTGACTTTTATATATATCTATGTATATGATGCTGTTGGTATTTCTACGAATGTTGCCTATAATTGCTTTACAAAAGTGGCACCCTGCTGTATTTTCTATTACCATATCTATTCGCAGTGCCATTTCAGCTAGAACTCCTTTACCCTCACACACTCCGCAGCCACCATTTTATGGGTCAGCTGATTATGTCATGCCTGCTATCGATATTATCAATTTGTACTTGGTCATAGAACCCATTAAATGGGCCAACAACAACAACAGCTCCGGCAATTTGCGAATTCTGTTAATGCCAAACGAGCTATGTAACAACATTGTCGTTGCTGTTGTTGGCACTTCGGAGGACCGTCTGGCAATCTAATCCCAGCATTGGCAGCAGCCAGGCTAATAACATTTAAGAGTTTAGCTAGAGAGGCGGCTCGGTGGGGCCTGGTGGTGAGGCCTGGGGTACTGGGGATGCAAAATTAATCAACTACTCGTATTTCCGCCATAAAAACTTCCCGGCACATTTGCAAAGGAGGCGTAAAGGCGCGGCTGGCAGATTGCATTTCCACTTCATCAGCATTTTAATGGTGCTTTATTGTTGGCAGTCGGCTTATTGACAGCAGCAGCAAGAGCAGCAGCAGCAGCAGCAGCATCCAGTCGAGTTAGTTACTTAATTCAAGTCGAGACAAGTTGAGTCCGTACAACCCGTATGGAACGCCATGAAACTTCAATTCGTCGCTCAATTTCCAACACTTGCACACAGATTCCAGTCGTCTGTTTATGTTGCTGTTGCTGTTGGTGTCAATTGATGTGCGCGTTTTAATTAATGAAATTATCAACATCAAATTGCGTTGATGATGTCGCTTGGCTGACAAAATTATCATTAACATCGGCAATGGCTTCATTTCAAATGCTGCAGCTGCTGCTGATGTTGTTGATGTTAATAATGTTGACAATAATAATGATATTGTGGCAAGCTTAGCTGCTCCTGCTGCTGCCATGCAGTGTGTTAATTAATGCATTTGCCACATGCAATGCCACTCAAGACAATTGCGAATGCTGCAAGCATTCAAGCGATATTCTAGGTGCAGCAAATACTTCACGAGCTTCTCCTGCAAAAAAATGTTGAGAAAGCATCGTTTCAATAATATTGATGCTAGATGTAAGTGTTAACTGAGTTTTTGAAATCGTTCCAATTGTGTGTAGAAAGAGGGCATATGAAAAGCAGAAGGAAGCATCTCCGACCTTATAATCTCTATATATATAACTGTTTGTCCTGACTGACTGACTGACTGACTGACTGACTGACTGACTGATTGGTGATCAACGCACAGCCCAAACCGTAAGAGCTAAGAGCTGAAATTTTCACTGTAGCTACCTTATGTGATGTAGGTGCACGTTAAGACGGGGTTTCGGGAAATTCCACTTGCAAGTGTGGAAAAATCGCGAAAAACGTTTGTATGTAACTTTTTTGTTTACCATCCGATCAGCCTCAAACTTATTTTCAAAGATCTTTGTTCGAATTCATTTCACACTTTTAGGAAAATCCGTTCCTCCTTGGTGGAAATGGAGGTCAAAGATTTGGTGGGTGACGTTTCGCGCTCAACTTCATTTTCAGAGATCTATAAGAAAAATCATTTGATACGTGTTTCAGACTTTTCGCAGAATTCAAACTTCTTTGGGGGGAATGCGATTTAAAGATTTTTTGGGCGAAGTTTTAAGTTGTGTCCGATTTGCTTCAAACTTATTTTCAAAGCTCTACATAAGAACTTAATAAATACGTATTTCAGCGATTTGGAAAATTCCACCCGCAACAGTGGTAAATTGGCGGAAAACGGTTGTATGAAAGTTTTTTGTTTACCATCCGATCGGCCCCACACTTATTTTCAAAGATCTTTGTTCAAATTCATTTGAGGGGTGTTTCACACTTTTAGAAAAATTCGTTCCTCCTTGGTGGAAATGGAGGTCAAAGATTTGGTGGTTGACGTTTCGCGCTCAAATTCGTTTCCAAAGATCTATAAGAAAAATCATTTGAGACGTGTTTCACACTTTTTGCAGAATCCAAACTTTTTCGGGTGGAATGCGGCTCAAAGATTTTTTGTACGAAGTTTTAAATTGTGTCCGATTTGCTTCAAACTTATTTTCAAAGCTCTACATAAGAATGTAATAAATACGTGTTTCAGCGATTTGGGAAATTCCACTCGCAACAGTGGTAAATTGCCGGAAAGCGGTTGTATGAAAGTTTTTTGTTTACCGTCCGATCAGTTTCAAAATCATTTCAAATTTGTTTGAGAACATTGATTTTATAACATACGTGCCACGGGGAAGGCCGGGTTATACCCGCTAGTATGTATATATTCTTAATCAGGACAACTTCAATCTAGCTCGCCTGTCTGTGTGTAAAATGTTATTTGAAATGAGATTCTCCGAATGATGACTTAAAGTTAATGAAAAAAGTTTTTTCGAGCAAGGCCGGGTAATATCCCTGCTCTATATGTTGCTTTAGACCCAACCCAAGATGAAGTTAATGTTAAAGTTTTTGACAACTCCCGCTGCGCTACAAATTGAAAAAATATAAGCATTTAATTTAAATATTGCCCTACTAAGCGACTCTCATGAATTCATGTAAACCTTATGCCTTAAGCCTTATAAGCAATCTCATTAACTTTTTTTGTGTGTGTATGTGTTTGAGTGTGTATGCATGTATGCCTGCATGTATGAAGGCATGTATGCCTGCATGTATGAAGGCATGTATGCATGCATATATGTATGCATGCATGTACGCGTGCACGCATGTTTCTGCAAAGCACGGACAAAGTTTACTTCCCACTGCGCTGAAAATTAAAAGAAAAACGTATATTAAAATATTGCCCTACTATGCGAATCTCATGAATTCAAGTAAGACTTAAAGGCTTTAATGTTTCGACTGTTTGAACAACTATATCATTAAGATTTTCTTTTGCAATAAATCTCTCTCTCTCTCTCTGTATCTCTTGCTTTCTCCGCCTTTTCTTCCTACTACGCTTGCTCTAATTTACTCTCTATTTTTCTCTTTTAGTGATGTTTATATATAAAATACTGTATCTGTCCTGCTTATAGATGGAAATAAAATAAACGTGCGTGTGAATGTGAATTTTTGGGTAAGTTCTTATTCTCTTATATAAATATCGGATATATAAATACGGGTTATATGTATGTTAAGGCAACGCAGACCTGCCCGCAGATTATTACCCAATTATAAATAAAATATCAATTCCATTTAACTGAACGGTAAAATACAACTTACAATGTGGACTACAATGTGGTCCAAGTGCGTCCAAGTATAGCGAGATAGCTGTGATACTCTTAGCCAAGCTAACAGAAGACGTCATTTCAGCTGATGGCCAGGGACACGGACAGACGGAGACAGACGCAAAGACTCGACTTGCACTTGGCGTATGCCAAAGGCATTTAGGCTCCGATACGCATGCGCAGCGGCAACACCAGCGATGCGCACAGCGTCCAATCCTGTAAAGGGATGGCCTGGTTGGCGAGGGGTTGTGCATGTGTGCATATAGTAAGGTGAAGTCATTTTACAAAAACACAAAAAACAGAAAACAAAAAACAAAAGTACCGTTTAGAGTTGTGGCTCGCTTGCGATGCTTTTTGCCACGTTTGTGGTGGACTGGACCTGGTCGCCAGCTACCAAGCATTTTATTTATGCGCATTTTATACGCAACATTTGAAACGAAGGTGACTCGAGCTGCGGCAGCGGCCGCGGCCCCGGCTGGAGCTGGGCTGTGGGCATGGCATAGCAATTTGGTGCACGTCCAAACCGTTGCGTCCGCGTTTGAACTTGTGAACTTCTCCGTCTGTCATTCTCAGTGTATTATTGTTACTGCTGTTGCTGTTTTTATTTTTTATTTTTCACTGCTGCTGCTGCTGCTGCTGCTGCAATAGGCCTAGCTGGCATTGTCATGCAACATTATCGTCAGCCATCACCAGCAGGAGCAGCAGCAGCAGCCTCAATCTCAGGCTGGCCATTGTGTGACTGCCTTCTGAATGACGATGACTGGCTAAGCAATCTTCTGCCCGAATGCCGCCACGTACGCAGATTTATACACACACACAATCCCGCGCACACACACGCAGATGAGGAGAGACATACATGGTGCATGTTGCACGTCCAATGTGTGTGCATGATCAACCTTTGTAGTAAAAACAAGTAAGAGTGCTCTAGTCGAATATGCACGACTAGAAGATACCCTGTATTCGGTTTCTAGCTGCTCTAATATATGTACATTTGCACATTCGAACTATCTTTTATACATAGTACACCAAACATACACAAACATGCTTGCTTTAACAGAAAGTATCCGAAAGTTAAAGATCTTTATAGTCTCTATCCGAGAGCTGACATAACTTACCATAATAACCTTGTTTTAAAATCGATATTTATCGACATTAGAAAAAAAGGGGGAGATAGACGGACAGACAGACAAGTGCAAATCGACAGCTCGTCGCCTATTAGGTTTGTAGATCCTTTCTTCTCCCAGTTGCATGCACTTGCAGCAAACAAATTACCCCTATTTGAATCGGGTACAGGGTATAAAAACGCGATATTATTGCAATCAATGCTATTGCCGTTGCCGTTGCCATTGCCGTTGCCGTTGCCGTTCATCCTTGTCCTGCGCTGACAACTGACATCTGGCATATGGCAACGTTTGACCAGGCTATATATAGAGCCTCCGGCATTTGCCCTCTACCGCCTGCTATAGCCTGTGCTTTGCCTGTAGCGCTGTCCTGTCTATCTGCCGCTTCCATGTCACCGTCCATATCGACTCTTTACTCTCGACTCCTGCCTCCTGCCTCCTGGCTGCTGTTTGTGGGTGCTATTTGCTTGACTTCCATTTTGCAAACATTTTAATGAATTTATGTAATCGTCTCTTCGTGTTTTTGTTGCGAGCCGTGTTTTATTTGCTTTCTCTCTCCATGTTGTTATTGTCGATGTTATCATCTGTTGGTTACGCGTAACGCCTTCGGCAAGAGTCCTCGTTGTCCTCGTGATCAGCAGCCTGTTTGTCAACACTTTTCACATAGCATAGCATACATACAGAGACAATATACATATGTACTTAGCATACATAGTATATGTATTCGATTGCATACATACAGTTGTGTGCCATCATACCCTGTAATTTTGGCGTATCGCTACGCCTACCTCTGTTAGTTGTTTCTTTTCTGCGTCGGGAGATTGGAAAAAATTAATCATTCGCCCAATTGCCATCCAACCCTTGTAGGTGGAATTTTCTAAAAATTATTTTTTTTTTAAATTGGAATTTCAGCTTTACTCAGTGTGCACAATTTCTCTAATATCGAAATTTTCAACCGATATTTGAAATGATTTTTATAGTATTTCGATTATATTGCAATTTGCCTTAATTGTAATTTTAGCTGCTGCTGCCCGCACGGAACTGTTCTCTCCTGTATATCATTATTTTTCGTTTACTGTTGTAAAAACTTTTGGATTCGTGGTTCGTACATTTTAAGTATGTTCTCGGGGAATTACAAACATTGAAATGAGAAATTCATTGTAGGTCTGACATGAATTCACCCACGAGCACACACACACAACAGACACAGACACACACAATTCGTTTGTAATTCTTGCTGGTCCAGCCTTAAAACTCTTTTGGCAACAAAGCAAGCTGGCGGCTTTTTGGCTCCTTTGACAGTTCAATGACTGCTCCACAATGTTGCATTTGAAATGAATTCTGCTGCGGCGCGAATCGCGACGACTTTGCGGTGTTTGTGATCCGTTATCACGCCACTTGGCGCGTATGAAAGCTTACCAAAAAAAAAGAAGAAATTCTAAGGACTTTCGAAATTGCCTCCCATCAGAAGCTCGGGATTTTTAAGATATTTTTATAAATTTTCAATAGCAATATTTTCTTTATTGATGATTTATTGTATACGAGTGGCTTAATTCGAAGGAGTCTTGGGAAGTTTCACCCACAAGCGTGGAAAATCGGTGAAAAACGGTTGCATCAAAATTGTTTCATTCGATGGATCTTAAAGCCTTATTATCAAAATTTTCCAAAATTAAAAAATGATAATAAATATTCTTCGGCCAAGTTGAAAATTCACTTCAATTGTCGGAAAATGCGCGGCTAACTGCTGCAAAATACATTAGAAAAACTGTAACAAAAATGCAATCCAAGAGTATTAAATATTCAACAGCAATCATAAATAATTACCCTAGCCATGTTATCGATAAATTTAGAAATAATAAACAAAAGATTGCGTAGTATCATATTTCTAGAGGGTCATATGCTGCCTTGCGATTTCTGTTCAGACTCCATCAGCTCCCAAGTGACCGCGAGCCTAAACGACGCGTAAAAAGAATATTCAATTATTTTTGCTATTCCCTGTCCTATAATTGGTATTAATTACGGCTTCAAAATTAACCGCAATTTGTGGCTAAATCCGAAGCACCTTGCTGCCATGTTATGCCTCCGCCCAGTTGCACCAAAAGTCAATGTCTCCGAGGGCAGTGCACACCGCAGACAATTACAAATTGAAATTAACTTTGCGGTTTTGGTTTTATTGGTATCCGAGCCCAAGGAAAGGGCATATCCACTGTGTAAAACGGTTTGCCAATAAAAATTCTTTAATTTTTCTATCAATTTTTTCATTAAAGGTAACACAAATAAAATCGATGTGATATGTTAGAAAGCATCATGTTTAAAGGATATAGTTTAAATGTTTATTAAATGTGCAATAAGTACATGAAACGTTTCTACTCTGAAAATTGTATGAGATTCGAATAGTAAGGAGCGAGTGCATTATGGCTGCGTTTTAGTGTAGAAGGAAAAGTAAGGAAAACAAAAAGAGTACAAATGCAGCCTATTGCATATCTTCTAATAGGCTCCTTATCTGTTTACAAGGTATGTCGTCGTCAAATCCCTTGATTACAGCACATTTAAATTCCACTATATAATCACGAGCTTATTTCTGCATCGTATAACGAAACCAAACACCAAACAATAAACAATGGTAATTGCATCGTCCCGAAGGGTTTCATAATTTCATTTATTATGCGCAATTAAACAAGTGTGCAGCAAAGAGAAAACTCATGTTAGTGGTATGGACAACAAAGCGGTCATGTTTTAAATAATATTAATAGACCCATTGAACGTTAACAACATAGCCGACTGCAGAGCCAATGAAGCGATTTATTCCACACCAAAGCAAACAATATCTACTTACCACAACTACGAATGCTCCACTCTAGAGACTGCTTGATAGCAGATACCCTAGACGAATAGGTGCATGAGACTGGGTTGTCTCGACTGAGAAATAATTGTTATGCTTTTTGTATTTCGTTGTATTAAATCTATATGGTTTAAGGGATTTTAGGTAAATATTAACAAAAATTCAATCATAGTATTTGTTAGCAAGTTTCTTATATTGAAACGTGAGCTCTCTATGAGGTCCAGTCTTACAACTAAAAGATAAATTTACTATTATACCCTTTTAAAGTGACTACAGGGTATTTTAAGAATTGTGCAATATAAACGCAAGACTCCTATGAATTAATCAAAAATTGGCGAAAGTTTGTGGCCGGCAAACTCTCAATGTGCTACACGTCTAGACGGTGCCCCTCGCCCCCTCTCGCCCAGGCAAAACTACGCCCTGAACTGAATTTGCAGGGTTTGATTTTAGTTCTTGGCTAGGCTCATGGGGCACTAGCGCTGCCCTGGAAGAGCGCGTAAACGGCATTGACTCACGCACGGGTCAACGAAATGAAACGAAACGGAACGGAACGGAACACTTGTGGCAACAACAACAGTGTTATAAAACAATACAAAATGCTTACAAAATGCTGTCAGCTTCCAACCACTGTTGGGTGGTCGTAAATTATTATGATTATTGGCAAAGGAGTGAATGTGCAAGAGCAACAAGAATGCGCTGTGGTGGGGGCTGGGACTGCGGAGAGGAAGATGGAGAGGAAGATGGAGAGGAAGAGGGGCATGCAGCAGGCAGCGACCAATCGGTAACTTGTTAGTGGGCACAAGAGCTAGCTGCCTCTTAGAGACGGAAGCAGGCAACTGTGGAAGGGAAGGGACCAAGAGAGTGGCAGAAGGCAACGGTTGAGGCTGTGTGCCCGTAAATAATGCCGCAAAACGTGCAGCACGATCGTGAACTTGGCAGAGGCAACTGACAACTGGCAACTGGCAACTGGCAAACTGGGAAAGATCGAAGCCGAGCACCACCAGCACATGGCAATTGGAGGATGCGACTACGACTACAACATTGACTGAGTATGGGGGCTGGGGCAATTCGCGTAAAATTATAAATGACTTTTGGGTAGGCGTTGCCCAATATCGGAGCGAATGAAGCAGCCGCAGCAATACGAGGAGGCGTTGGAGGCATTCATTAGACTCAGAGCGAGAGATGTTGGCGAGGATTGTGCCGACGAGGTCGTCTGCATGGCGGGCGGGGTAAGCGGGCTTCCCTGCATTGCAAATATTAATTCGTGAGGATGATATCTGGCAGAAAGTTGCTTAATTTTTTTTTCTTTGTGTTTCTCTTTTGTTTTGTATGCCAGCTTTCGTTTGTTGCGATTTGAATTGTGAACGCCGGGGCCGACTTCATTAGCGCCTGGCAAATTTAACACCTCCTCGCAACGACGATGACGATGACGACGACGACGTGATGTGGCTATTGGATTACAGACGCGTTCGTCGTGGACGTGGAAGTCCAGCTTCGATGTCGACTCCGCTGTGGACATGCTGGACGCGATCAGCGTCTCATTCGCCGAGTCGTTCCACTGATAATGATCATCAACGCCTTATTTAACGCCATTTAGGCAGCAGGATGCCCAAACTCCAAATCCAAGCAGTACCGAGTCTCAGTTCTAGCCCCAAACCCAGCGATCGCTGTTGTTCTTGTTGTTGTTGTTGTTGTTGTTGTGACCGCTGGCGTTTGTGTAAGCGATGCCAGTGTTGGGGCAACCATGGACGGGGTGAGGAGGCGAGGTGCGGGGGGGAGGGCCCAGCTGTGACCGGGTGGCTGGCTGCCAGACAATGAAATGTAATGGCAATACGTGCATTTATTTATAACGGATTTTATTTAGCCAGAGCCGCAATGCAACTGCAACATTGGCAACATGCAGCTAAAGTCTTCACTTCACTCGAAGTCCAAGTCCAGTTCCGAATACCTGGGCCCTGGGATGCGTTTAGTAACATGTATGTGTGTGTGTTAGTTTGTGTGTGTGTGTGTTGCAGTTACCCTCGTTACTTGTTAGCATTTTGTGGGCGTCTGTTGCTACACCGGCGCAGCTCGTACTTTATTATTTTAGCATTTGTGCCCATCGCGGTCTTTAGGAACCGTCTGCCTGAAACTGGCTTTAAATTTATTTCGTACTAAACGGCCAGAAACGTGATGAACGCATTTTGTGCGCCTCTCAAGCGGTTCTGCATCTTATTATACCCTGTACAAACTGGGTAAAATGCTGTACCAATTAAAGTTGTGCTCGGCAGTGGGAATAACTAGATAAGGCTCTAAATCATTTAAAATTAAAATATAAGAAAAAGTTACGATTTTGATTGATGATGAAAAAACAATATTTATTAAGAAATATTTAGTTTTGAAATAAATTTACAAGTATAACAAACAACTCAATTTATTTTTGACAAAAATATTAAAACTGTCGTATGCTTACGTTTTTGAAGGAATTGAAGCTTCAAATCGTGGAGCTTAATTAGCTTGTTGTCTTGGCCCAAATATCCGGTCTGGCTTGGAATCAACTAAACTTTGCAATGTCAGACTGAAAATAGAAATACATTTATGCATTATCGATATACGAGTATGATATAAAGTACGTCCGTCTCCATAAAGGTATTGATACGCAGGAGTTTTGGCTACAACTAGCTACAGGGTATGTCCGAGTTGAACACCTTTATTGGTTTGATATTTGTTTTTTGTTGTTTTGGTTTTTCTTTCTTTTTGCTTGCGGCTCAAGAGGAAATACTTTATGGGCATTGATAATTTGGGCCATAATGTGCAGTGAAATTGACTCGCTTAGCGTTTGCTAATTTATGTGACCGGCTTGGGCAACAATAACGTTGCAACAACAGCGATGTTGCAAGCACAATGCGCTTGTGGGAAAGCAATGTTGATGATTTTGGGCGCCTTTGCATTTCATAAGTATTCACCTGGCCGCTGTTGCCCGCACAGCTACATAATTGGCATTAGGTGTTTGGCAATGGGCCAACTTGGCCAGCTTGGCCAGCCGTCAAGCAGTTAACCATTTAACCAGTTGGCCGGCCACACTGCCATAAGCCAAACAATTTGTCATTGTCATTCGCGTGCAACGCGGCGCATGCGCAATTTCCATACAATTACCATAATTTCACTGCCGCCTTTTAGAATTTTAATAAACACTTTGACCAGTAGCTGCGCCGCGCAGACAGCTGAAGAGTAAGCCAACCTCAACTGGCAGACTTCATGTTTAATGATCGCTCCTGGCGATGACTTTGACACTGCATCTAACAACTGCCGCAAACGCTCCAAGATGACGCTACAAAACTTGGCTCCGATTTGTTGTAGCATTTTCCGACATTTTCAATTGCAGCATGACTACTGCTGCTGCTTTTGCTGCTGCTGGCGGCAATCGAGTTTGTGTAGCAGAAAAAAGAAATATCAAAAAAACAGTGACAAACTACAAATCGCTATGCCTCTGCACAATTTATGAGTCATACGCATAGTTAGAGGAGAATTTACTTTCATAATTTAGGTTATAATATAATAATGCAAGACAAGGAAATTCATTTTAAATATTATACTCGACTAGCCAAAGTTCAATTATCATAGATAAAACATATCGGTCCGAAGAAACCAACAATATTATCAGAGACTAATACGAAGTGACAGTCAGACGTTTTATATAGAAAATACTTATTTACATATATATATGTATGTGGTCTAAGGTGAAGATGGCTTTGATATCGATTGTGGAAATAATCGATATTGTCGATAAAATTCTCGAACGTTGCAAATGCCACCGAATCAAGTAAACAGGCAGGCAGACTCCCCAAGACCTTCTGTAAAGATTGTATTGCAGCCACACATTCAAACAAACAAATGAGAAAAATCGAATAAATATCCTAGAGTCATAGTTTAAATGACACTACCTTTTCGTGACAGTCAAAGAGTTTCCAAGTTTGAATCCGATCGGAAAAAATACAATTTTCACCAATTTTCCAAGCTTGCGAGTGGAATTGCCAAAATCTCGCCATAATGTTCATTTGCTTGCATCTCATCACTATTTAAACAAATTTTCGTAGCTTGAGCATCAATCAGCTAGTCAATCATTTAGGATAGAGATGTGTTCCCTTTTAAAATGGAAATCAAAAGTAATGTAAAACTAAAGCAGCTAGGCCCAGCTAATTTGGTAAAAACTGTTAAGATGTTGGTAATTGAAAGGCAATTATAGCGTATATATGTATTTACCAAATTACGCATACCACAGGATAGACGATTGAACGGTTTGATGGCTGGCAGGCTGAGTCTCACGACATCTACAACTCCATTGCCACTTACTCCATATTCAGCTTTGGTCTTAGCCATTTTCGAGAGCAGTTAAAACGTGCAGTAAGTTAGTTGGCCACATTTTGGTTGCTAGCCAAAAAAAAAAAAAAAAAAAACCTCGCGCCTGCGACTCACTTTCACCAGGCAGCATAAAGCGTCGTCATCTGCGTTGTCGCCTGTGCCACTGACTTGACCACGATAACCCACACGAAGCTGGTGCGGGGGAGCGTGCGGCACATCGTTGGCCTGGTGTTAAGTGTAAAAAGCCATAAACATGTTTTTGCAGATACACATTGCAGCCAGGGGTCCATTGCACGCATGCCACACTAGGATGTCGATGCCAACACCAACAGGAAAAAATCGACAATCTTTCTCCAAGCCGAAGATAAAATACCCTTCTAGACATATGGCTTGGAAGCTCCTTTATTTTAAATTTTAATACAACAGCCTTCTATACAAATACTCTTCCATCGATTCCTCCCATGGATGCTGTCGGTTGATATATATGCGATATGTTTCATATGAAGGAAACATGGTAAAGCACTCAAATGCAATGTTAGGCCGAGATGTTTTGAAAAACAAGAACTTCCGACAACTATATGACATTGTGATCCGATTCGACCAACTCCCACATATGTATTGCCTTTTGCTTTAAGGTTAGGGAAAATGTACAAAAATATACTTTATGCGGTCGGTGACGTCTTCTTCGATGCGTTACAAGACTCGTGACAAAATTGGAATAGCCTCTAGAAGGGTATAACAGCAACTGCAACAATGGCTTGCCATAAAATTTTGAGCATATGATAGCACCTAGCAAGTCCAAGACAGACTCTTGAAACGTTGCCTGTTGTTGTGGCTCTTGCTGTTGCTGTTGTTTTTGTTGTTGTTGTTGCTTATGCCATAAACACTTCATCGACACTTAACCGAGTGCGTCGACGACCACATGTCCCCTTAGCCTCCGATCTGATCCCGGTTTGAGGGTGTGATACATCAAACATGGGCTGCAGCCCGAAACAGAGACCGTATTGAAGTTCGAATTGCGAGCTCTCGGCTCGGCTCGAATCGGATCGGATCGGCTCGGCTGCTACACTTTCCTTGGCCAAGTTGCGGAAGCAACATTTAATTGACTTGGCGTGTTAAGCGCTGCATACCAGCACATAACAGCAATCAACCGACAAACAACTTGTGGGACGTGCGAGGATGACGACGACGACACACTTTGGGCACTTAGTGGTAACGCTTAATGCACGATGGAGCTTGAGGATGAGGATCGAGTGCAGCAGAAACAGCAGCAGCAACAGCAGCAGCAGCAGCAACCGCGACTCCAACTGCAACTGGCATTCAAACAATGCCAAGTAGCTTCATAGTTTATTGAGCGCAGCTGATTGAGCGTGCAATGCGGACCGGCAGCTCGTCAGGCGCTGAGACAGATGCAGTAAAGTCTCACTGCCCATTAGCGCTGTCACTTGGCGAGGCGGCGCATATCATTTACAAATGCTGCGACATGCACCGAACATCAAAACAGAACAGCGAGCCGGACGGTACGCAACTGACAATGCCAGTGGCAGTGGCAGTGGCAGTGGCAGTGGCATAACGACGATTACCATCGCACAGAGCAGACACGGACACATCGAGGTCAGCAGCGATGCCGGCAGCGGCGACCAAATTGCCGGTCGATGCCGATGCCAGCCTTGGACGCATTTCAATAAAAATTACGCTTTGTAAACTTTAAGCGGCAGAATCAATTAGCACAACGCCTGCCTTGCCGAGCAGCGAGTTGCCAAGCTGGTTCCAGCCGTGTGCTCTCCCTGTGCAACTCCCTTTGAGCCTTGTCTTGTTCTTGTCCTTGCCCGATATCATATAAGTACATGGATCATCATCATCGTCAGCGTTGTGTCTTTTCGCTAGCGGCATTGCACCGCAAACACAGCACCACGAGGTGACCACCTTAGCATTGGGGAAACGTTGATTTGCTGCCAGAGAGTCAGAAAACTTCCATTCAGCTAATTCTATCCAGATACCTATCCAAGCGTGACCAATCAAATGCCAAGGCCTGACTGGCATATACGCATTTACACACCATTCTAGTAATCTTTCTCTATATGTAAAACTGTTTGTTCTGATTGACTGACTGATTGACTGATTGATTGGTGATCAACGCATAGCCCAAACCTTTAGAAGCACATAAGAAACTGGAATGTTCACTGTAGTTGCCTTATGTGATGGAGGAAATTCCACCGCAAGTGTGGAAGAATCGTGGAAAACCATTTTATTAATAATTTTTTGCTTACCATCCAATCAAAGCTCAAACTCATATTCAAAGATCTTTGCTCAAATTTATTTTTATATGCGAGATTTTATGGATTTTATTTGCATGTGTTTCAGTTAGTTTTTGGAAATTGCACCCGAAACTATGGAAGATTGGCGGAAAGCGGTTCTATTAAAACTCTTTTTTTTTAGCAGATTCAAAATGTTGTTTCAAAAATGTTTAGAAAAATTAATTAGTGACGTGTTTCACACATTTTTCTCAAAGTTTATCCCTTCTTGTCAGAAAATCAGGGTCAAAGGTTGTTCGCCTGAAGCTTTAATTTTAGTCGGATCGGCTGCAAACATGTGTATAAAATGAATATAGACATTTTAAAGTAGACATTTCTATTCAAAATAGACACTTATTTAAGCAGATTTATATCTTTTTTGGGGAACAGTTGAATTCATTTCTTGTTGACATTTTAAACAAACATCAAACAATAAGGTAGAATATATATATTTATATTTAAAAACTTTTTGTGAACCTGCAATGCGTAAGCAAGGCAAAAGTATGCTAAATGGCGGATTCACAAGCAACTCCGCCAAGACCATTATTTCCGATGGATATGGCAAAGCAAAAGTTGGCAACAACGTTGATAGTTTTTATAGAAAACACAGTCAAGCTCTGGCTCAAAGGCAACAAATCAATGGGCAGCACTATAATCAACGGAACGTAACTTGCGTCGACAGTGTTGCACAATCTGTGACGCCCGATGTGGGCGACAACGTGCCACATGCGTCATGGCGCTGCCACAAGCATCGTGCAAACCTTTCAAGACTGAAGCTGCCCTTCGCCCAAAAGCCAAAGAAGCAGCAGCTGCAGCAGCTGCAACCGCTGCAGCCGCATCGACAGGAACAGGCCCATAACAATCGACGTCAGCAACAGCAGCAGCGCCAGGTAAATATCCACTGATGGTCACAATAGATGTCCCTTTTATCCTATGTGCTCATCCTCTAAGAAGGGGCCACTGCCAGGCGCTGCAAATCAGTGGTATGCGCTCAGCAATCGTGTCCATAAGCACGGCACCACCATCGAGATGTTGTACACTGGTCTAACCGTGCCACAGCCCAGGGAGCAGCTCGACGTGCGTGCCATACCGGGAGTCACACACGTGACCATGGAGTTGCCGGCAGGGGTGTTGCCCAACATCAGAAATAGTACTCCAGACATGCCGTCCCTGATAAACGCCATGGATTTCTTTAGGTGCCCCGAGCGTCATCCACCCGCTCCCGGCATGGGGCCCAGCACGACCATTCAGGTCATACCCAAGGACAACAACAACAATGTCAACCCAAACAACATGGACAGCATTGAGGTGGTTCCGTTGAGCTGTGCACGGGCTGCACCCCTGAAGCGCAGCTCATTGAATGTGGCCTTCCAGAGCTACAGCTTGATGCAGCTAGAAGTCGATGAGCGCCAGTCCCAGGAGCCAGGCAGATTGGTCATGGATGCGGAAATATCGCCAACATATATGCTAACAACACATCAGCAGCTGCGCCTGCAGGCGGCCATCATGCAGGAGAATGTTCCGCTGGCTGATGCTCTGCTGCCCATCGTGGAGGATTTGTATGAGGAGCACGAGCAGCTGGATCGTGCTGGGCTCCAACTGCTGCCAGCTCCAACACCACTGCCGTATGGCACAATGCGGTTTCACTACGGCCAGCCGTCAAGTATGGCCTGCTCAAAGCCAGTCGCCTTGCCGAAAGCAAGTCCGGCTCGGCTGCCGGATGCTGTGAGCCAACAGAGCCAGGATGCGGGCCAAAGACGCGCCATACGGGAAAATGGCACCGTCGATTATGTGGATGTTAATGGCACTATAATGGCACTTGATCCATATGGAAACTATCAACCAATGTTGTTTTCGGATTGGTGTAAGACAAAGAGCAACAGCTGCAAATAGCCGAATCATCGTTTAACAATGCCAATTGATACAACTGAAGACTTAACCAATTCTAAGAACTATCCGAGTTGAACTAGACAGTCTTCACAAATTGGAATTATCGCACAAATGAACGTATATTACAAGAATGAAAAAAATTATAGGTAATACGATATAGGTAGTTGAAACTCAAGATTACAGTCGATACGGTCGTAAACGAACACTAAATTTGAATAATGTTCTAAAAAAAACAACAAAAAAATTAATAGACATTTGTAGAAACGAGCACGGTTGAATCCATTAAAACAAGCATTCAAATGAAATCTGTCGGCAAGGAAGAACTCCAACAATAACACCCAAATTTTTTTTTTTTTCGAAATTCATAGCAGTTTTTACTATAAATATCCCCAAGGAGTACGTAAATGAACTTTGAAGAGAAAAATCATTGCATATTTTGTGAAAACCGTCGGAGTTTTATATGCATTTTGGAAGTCGAAGTCAATGAAATCTTTCATTCCTTTTGCACGATAAGGTGCTATTACAAATGTATATATGTGTATGTAAATTTATTTTACTTACCTGTTAATAATAGTTTTTTATGTTGCTATAAAGATACATTTTTCAACAAAAACATTTTGCATTCAATTCTTATAACCTTTAGATGACATGAGAAGTGTGTCATGAAATGTGTATAGTGCCTAGAAAGAGGTACCTATAATCCCATGGATTGTATTTGTTCTTGATCAGTATAAGGAGTCGAGTCCAGATAGCTATTTGTCCGTTTGTCTTGTTCCATGCTTTCGTTATCAACAATTGCATAGATCCGTCCTTCTGTACGGGAAGTATATACGACGGAGTCAGCCAAATCGATCCACTTAATCATATAGCTGCCACAGAATTGATTGGTATAAAATCAGTTTTTGAAGAAAGCATTTTTTAATTTCAAGTTTTTGTTAAATAAATATATGTGTATATATTTATATATATATATCTATTAAATCTACGGTGTGTTGAAAATAGCCGTACTTTTCGTTTATATCCAGGCCTTACTATTCGATTCTCATACTATTTTCACGATAGAAACGTTTTATGTACTTATTGCATCTTTAATTAAGCTATTAAGATCAGCCTTCTCTTTCATATAAGACGTATTTCTGGGATTACATGATAAGTGAACTTTTTGGTTAGGCTCATTTTTAATTACTTTATTCAATGGTAAATGGGCATAAAAATAGGAATAATAAACGTAAGAAGAATATTTTAAAAAATAATAATAAGGAGACTTGAGCTGTAAACTGGAAATTACTCAGCCGAGAACACGCACCGAGGTGCGAGCAGCAACAAAGGAGCAAATTCCCATTCCATTCTACCTGTGCATAGAAAAGTGCGTGTGGCTTGCTTAATTAAAATTTAACGCAATATGCTTGACTCTGTCGGCAACCCGACCCCGACCCGTTGCCAGTCATCGACTTGGCAAGGGCGGCCAGCTAAGTTTTTGGAGTGTGCTCCGGCTGAATGCCCCCAACCAGCATACTCGGCATCAAAGTATCTGCGATGTGAGTATCGCGACTTGGGTCGACCTGACGCTCTGGAGCTGCTGTTGCCACTGCAGCGCTGAGATTCGCGCCCCACTGGCATGCTGTAGTTTGTTCATGTTGAGGGTTTTGTCAAGAAATGAAAGCTTCGATGCTTGAAGGTTTAACGAACTCGTACGCTGGCACAACCCCAGCAGCGGGAACAGCAGAAGCTGCAGCAGCAGCAGCAGCAGCAGCAGTAGCAGGAGGAGCAGAAACAGGAGCTGGAGCAGCACCAGCAGCAGCGCCAGAACAATTTTCAGCTCCAGTATCATAAACGTCAACGTTTTCGCCTTTGACGTTTGCAAAAAATTTCGTTGCCCTGCTGCAGCTGCTGTTGCAAGTGTAATTTTTACTTTCACCCCAGCAAATGCTGCTGCTGCCGCTGCTGCTCCTGCTGCTGTTTGTGTTTTTGTTGTCCCATGTGAGCGCGCAGCAACACTTGTCCTGATGATGACATTCATGCCCAAGAGCTACTCTTAATGGAACACAGAAGCATGCAGATAGACAAGCAGCCAACGAAAAACGAGAAACGGGAAACGAGTAGCGTATGGGTGCACAGAGAGGGTGACTGTTAAAGGAAAGCAGCTAAATCCAGAGTCGATTCAGATTCAGACTCAGATTCAGATACACAAAGGCAACAAACGGCATGGCCGTACAGCTGAGGGCGGCCCACGCAATGGGCTAGTCGCGTTTTGCTCGATTTGTCTATGCAACATCCTGCAACTGAATGATATCAAATGATCATTCGATTGCGGCTGCAAATATTCAAACGTAATCAACAAATACTGGCAAAGCCACAAGGAGCACAGCCCGCCCCTCGCCAGCAGTCAGCTCCATGCCATGGTAAAATCTCAGTGCATTGCTCCCGCATGCACCAAGTTGTGGCGCCGACCGCTGCTGCTGATGCTTAAGAAATTATGCACAAAGTGAAGGCGCACAAGTGCACAAAATAAAGCAGATGGCAATGATGTTGTTGACGATGCTGCAGGTGACCCATGCCCGAGTCCAAGTCGCAGCCCGAGTCCCTGTGCCAGCCCCAGCCCCAGCCCACAGTCTTCAAAGTTGTCAAGGAAGCGGCATCAGCGCTGCCTGCCTGCTGGGTTGCCGCCATTGTTGTTGCTGTTGTTGTTGCAAGGATGCTAAAAACAATAGAAAGCACACACAATTATATGTGTACCTATGCACAAGTATGTGTGTGTAGTTTGCTTTTTAAATAATTACGAAACATGCCAGCGACTCCTCCTCCTCCTCAAGTGCCTGGCGAACTCTCTGTTCTCATATTTTGCATAATTTGTTGCCAAGTGTTAAACGGTCAAATGCCAGGAGACCCACAACAATTTGCGCAACCCTCGCGCTCATGTCCTGTGGCAAGTACTTTAACCCGTCTCCATATGCAAACGAATTATTCAGTATGGACTCATCACGAATGCTCTCCCCTTCTGTTTTAACCAACTTCTTCGTATTACCCCTCCGCCAAGCACTCGTACTGCACGTTAAATCTACTTGCACATTGGACAATGCCTGCTTTTATCAGTACAAACACAAACTGAACTAAGAAACACGCAAATAAAACAAATCATTTGGTGACTAGCTTTAAAGCTGCGGGCGATATAGTTAAACATTGTTTTACTCTTGAATATTTTATTTTTTTATTCAATTTATTTATGAATTCGTACAACACCACAATAGGCTGGGAATTTAAAAATTTGTTAATTTTTAAAATAATCATCACTTCCACTGTAAATCTGTATCACAGCGTTAAATGCTACGCCAAAAATTTCAAATTTACATAATGCAATATAAACAAAATAAATAAAACAAAATTAAAGAACAGATATTAAACTTGGGCTCGTCCGGGATTTGAACCCGGGACCTCCCGCACCCTAAGCGGAAATCATACCCCTAGACCAACGAGCCAGTTGTTCAACCGATGCTAAGTTAGCGTCATGAGCTGCCAAGCGGCAGAGCCTGTTCAACCATTTTTACCAATTCAATCAATCTAAAAAGCAAGATAGAAACAAACAAAAAGTGAAAGTTGCTGATGAAACAAAAATACGTTTGCTTTGTATTAACAAATTGATGGGCAACATATTAATCGAATTACATTTTTTTGGAATTATGCAACAGATCGCCCAATCACAGTCCCCCTTCCCTTCGAATTGTTTATTTGCAGTGGTAGCCAACGGGCGGGCGTACCAGCTTGGCGGTAAGATCTATCTCGCGAGTGGTGCTGATGTTGTCGTCTTGGTTATAGATATAGTATTCCACCTCGTCTTCATCGCTGGACGAGATGGTATACAGATCCATTTCCATTTCCTGTGCTTGCTCACGCAATTCCAGCTGACGCATATCCAACAGCTCTGGCACGAACTCTTCGGGCTCCTCCTGCTCCGTGCCCGTCAGTCGCCGTTGCCCAAACAGCTCCATGAAGCCACTCTTTGTACGGCGCAGAAACTGCAGCACAAAATCAGCCACCGAGGACATGGCCTGTTTATCTGCCAGGCGGAGCAGTAGCAGTATTTAGTTGTCAGCGCTGGCATTCGCTACTTACCCAGGCACATACAAGTGCAAAAAAAAAAAATCTGCTAGAGGATTTCGCTTGAATTTTTCCAGAGTTTCAAAGCTTCAACAATAGCCAAACTAAAGCTTCGAGTCAATATTGAATTGATGCCAAGGGGCAAAATCCAAAGCCAACTCGGAAAAGTGAAAACAACTTATTTAGAAGCTGACTAAATGAAAACGACACTTTAGCATGTGCATAGAGTCATCATATCCATGCACATATATGTAAGTATCTATAGATGGGGTGGTATCATCTCATCCCACTTCATTTCTCTTTCACTCTGCCTCTGTGTGTCTTTCTTTCTTCCCTAACTGTAACATTCCCTGTTGCTTTGAGGGGAAAATTGCAATGCCTTTCATAAGCATAAGTATGCAATAAAAAAATTATTTCTCTTGTCGGCTGGGCACGACTGGCAGATACCTTGTTGCCGGTTGTAATATCATTCTTGCGTATTTTTAACAAGAATTTTAGCTTTAATAATAATAACAAAAATAAAATACCCAAGTAAAAATGCATATGATATGCTTAATCTATCTGCTAAATCTATCTGTCTATATTTAAAAAAATATCTATATTAATGCTTCTGACTGAACTCTTTCTTAAAATCATTAATTGATTTGTTTTATTTATATTAAATATATAAAGGGCAATCCCAATGTCAAAACAGATTATAGGGCTAAATTTTACAAAATTCTGCTAGATAGTGTCGTTCATCATGCTGGTCTGACAAAACCCATTTCGCCTATTTGTAATGGGTACAGAATATACATATATAAAAAAAAACAACTTACTTAGGCCTGTACACACACTGACGTATACATTGGAGCTTAGGGAGAGCTGATATTTCAGCTGAGTGGCTCGATGAGAGCCTAAAGTGGGCGTGGGTGAGTGCTAAAAAGAGACACATGACATGTTGTTGCAGCTGCTGCAGCATTTTGTAAGGGAAGACAAAGCAGCTGCCCAAGATAGAGCACACCATTTGCATCTATCTGAGCCAAAGAATCTAAGCATTAAGTCAACCAAATATGCAACCAGCTAGTGGCTTTTTATGTTGCCACATCGCTCGCACAGAACGGAATGCTTTGCAAACTAGAAGCACCTTGCTTGCCTCGCTGCTGCCGCTGCTGCTGCTGCTGCTGGCTCTTTGTTGTCTGTGGCAGAGGAGCGGGGCTGTCATTGGCGCACTTGTTGACAATGCATCACGCATACGTCGCGTAGCCGCAGGGACATGATGACAGGAATAAACGGCTTGATAGCAAGATGCACCGACGCCAGCGTAGTGTAAGTCAATGCACCCAACAATAAGCGAAAGCGACTGACAACCGGGGTGGCATCTGCAATAGCCAACTATAAAACTGTGCTGAGCTGCATGAAGATTTTGCTGCTCCTACTTCTGTTGCTGCTGCTGTTGCTGTCGGCAATTTGCCAGCTCTAATTAGCCACTGAGTCCTCGTTCTCGCTGTGTTGCCCCTCAAGATACAAATGTATATAGCATGACAATTGCGCGTTTCATTTAATTTGTAAATTAACGAGCAATTCTATCGGCAAGCAGATCACCAACATTGCATTTCTCAGCTGACTCTGACGCTTTGCAGCAATGCAATTGATCACAAAAAATATACGCCGAACATTAAATACCCTTGTAGACACTTGGCTGGAAAGGGTATTTCGAATAGCAAATTTAGATACGGCAGATTTTTCCTGTGCAGTCCGCTTGTCGACTAAGAGAGGCTGTTTCAGGGACACTTCTCTATGACAGGAGGGACAATCGATTCCCCTAGGCGCTATCATGAGTTGTCCGGTTCTAAGATTGCTTATTAAGATCTCGTCAATAGTTCCAGGCCTTACCAATAGGGTATACGTACTCGAACCGACAACCATTGTACAGGAAAGAGCATTAATTGTATCAAATATTTCTTAGGAGCTACATGATATGATCATATGTATGTAAGGAGCAGAGTGAAACAATTTACTGCCAATATATATTGAAAAACAAAAACTGTTTTCATACAAGATATGTATTTTTGACTGATCATTCCTATGACAGTTATATAATATTGAAGTCCGATCAGGCTAATTTCGACACATATATATATCGCCTGTTAACAAATAGACGGATAGATGCAGAGTTTAATAATGATAGCTGTAAAGCTGAATGATTAGCTGCCATAGAATATTGACTCAGCTGTTGATACTGATGAATAATATATATGCATTATGGGCTCGGACTTATCTCCTGATAAAATTAAATATCCTCTGCAAGGCCTTCAAATGTGCTGGCTTTTTCACATCAATGAATCAAGACCTAATTCAAAACCTTGGTTCTTCATATGTTGCGTAAATAGGTCAATAATAAATTAGTTTATTTATCACAAGAATTTCATGGCTTGTGTTCAGCTTTTCCTTTTCCTACCAATTCGATTCAAGGTTGGGTTCATGGTAAATAGAAAATTGATAATCCCGGCTCGAGCTATTAGAAAAAACTTTAAATAACTATTAAAAATTTGTATCTATTTTTAATAAATTCAAATCCTAGCACTGAGATTTTAGGCTTGAGGTCTTAGCACATGGAGTATGAAGTGGAAACGAAAGGTTCTTCACATGCAATGCTTAGCTTGAGCATATACCCTTTGAAGTGCGCTGCGGCAGGGTATGCGGTTATGCGTGTATGCGTGCACTTGGGTTATAAATAAAAATTCAAATGTAAAAAAAGTCACAAAATGATTGCCAGTGTGTAAAGTGCACATATATTTCAATTGAAAACATAAAGCGCATAAAGGCCCGAGGGTTGCCTTTGGCATTGCCGACGCTTTCGTTGCAGTTGCAGCTGCATTTGGTATGCGCCGCATCCTCAGAATGCATGAGCATTAATATCACGATGATGACCATGACGCTGATGATGATGATGATGATGATGATCAGCCGCTGGGGGCGCAGACTCTGGAGTTGGAGTCGCGGCAGGCAGGCAACATCTTAAATATATTTTCTAATTACTTGTTCGCGCTCGCCTGATGCTATCAGGCTTGCCGCCTTGCCGCCTTGCCGCCTTGCCGCCTTGCTGCCTTGTTGCCTTGCCGCAGCTTCAGCTCCATTTGCATGTTGCCGCGTTGCAACTTTAGTTGCGCAGAGGCGGGCTGGAGAGCTGGCCGCTTCGGTGTGGGGCAGACGTGGCCTGGGGTTGGCCTGAGTGCATTGGCGACACACAAATTGTAAATATGATAGAAGAACATGCTGTTGCTGCTGCTGCGGCTGATGTTGCTGCAGTTGCTGCTGCCTCGCGTTTTGCGAATAATTATTGCAATGCGTTTTCTCGTTTTTTTTCCTCGCCTTTTTTTTTTTTGCTCTGCACGCATCTACTCGAACTTATATATGTGTATATATAGCGTATATATGCAGAATTGTTAGCCCTTCTTCTTCTGCACAAAACAAAAAAAAAAAAAACACGCGAACTCTTCAGCCATTCGCGACTTTATGCTCATTCATGTTCTTATAGAACACGCCCCCTGTCTGCCTGCGTGTCTGTCTGTGCCGCACAGCCCTTTGGCATTTGTTGTCTGCGCTTTAAAGTAAACAATACCACATTTTTTAACACAGATCCGCATCCGCAGCTGCCAGGACGGACTCCTCAAGCAGTTACAATATTTGCATATCCGTTCAACATATTTTGCGGGGTGTTTCTAATTAGCAGAAATCGGAAATCGGCTAGCGAAAGTCTTGAGCCACAACCGCAGGCTAATTGGCCAGTCTATAAAAAACCCAAGCGAACCTCACCACGCCACCACCCCCTTCCCACCACACAAACACAAACACACACACACACCCAGCTGTTGATGGTTTTCCCATCGTGTATGCTTTTCACTTCACTTTCTTTTGCAATTCCACTCCACGAGCTATCAAGTGTGCGCCAGTGGACTTGAAGATACCATGTAATCAGCTGCGCTTTACTTCTGCTGTAATGAAAATGACGTTTCTTAAAAATTTATGGACTTTGCTTCAAGGGCCCTAATTAAAGCGCTTCAAACTAGACACAAATATATAGCGAAAACTAAAGATTGAAACTAGAGCTGGGAACTGTTCAGGAGCTCCGCGGGCCACGAAAGAGCTGCGGTTTTGGCGAACTGAAAATGGATTTTAAGATATGCAGAATTGTCGAAATTACTGAAAGTTCCGCTATTTCGAATTTTGGGCGGGATCGGGAAGGGTTGTATAGAATTAAAAAACGATGGGATGGTAAGAAACGGGACGGAATAAAAAATGGCGGGACGGGATCAGAAATTGGATTTATATATAAACATATATATATTAGAGAGTTGTTGTCAAAATAATAAAATTCGGCTCTGGCATACGAATATCAATATGAAGAGAACGACGGACTTGGACACATGTGGTCAAAGAGATCAGCTATGCACTTTACTCTAAATTTATACAGGGTATAGATAGAAAAGCATATATGCTGTTGGGGTCGTCGGTTAAAGGCAACTGGCAAAACGGAAGAGACAAAAACAAAGTGTGGCAAACTAACGAGCACACACTCGCACACACACACACACACACACATACACACACGCACACACGCACATTTTAGCTGCATAAACGTTGTCCTGGCCAGGACTGCACGCCCACACAGATTGGGCTGGCTGCTTGAGTGCTTTTTGCCGCCAAACCCATCAGCTCCAGCCTGGCTTGGCCTGGCACACAGTTTGCAGCTCCTGTTTGGCTTTTTCGTACATAACTTCTTCTCTTGCTTTATTTTTGCTTTATAGGGAAACGTTTGTTGTTGACAATGCTTTTGGGGTCTCTGATGTTGCAATGGCATCATCGGTGGCGGCTTTAAGTGCATGCAGAAGTTAAGATTATCGGCTCGGGGCTTTAATTTCAATTCATAGCGGAGTTGCTTTGATTCAATCTGAACACCCGCTGTGCTTCGATTCAATGAACGAGTAGCTAAATTTAAACGCTAATTTGGCGACCTGCTGTGCCAACCAGAGCGCAGTGCTCCAACGTCTCAGTGGCCAAAACATTCGAGTTCTCAGAGTCGTCTCAGGTTACTGCAACGGACAGACATCCAGACATCCAGACAGACAGACAGCCAGACAGACGGACATATCTAGAGACAAGGACAAGTATAGTGAGAGAGACAGAGCCAGAGATCAGGCGCAGCTACTCAAATTACCATTGAATTCTGTCTCCCTCTCGGCCTGCACTTCAACCTGTGCCATGCAGTCATAACTTGGTGGCATTATCATCGTCAACTTGATTATGTTCTACACAATATTCCGTCTGCTGTCTGATCGGCTGCCCCTGCGGTCTGCGCAGTCCTTTATCTTGGCCAGAATCTTGCCAAACCACTGACATTATCATTTAGCTGGGTATCGCTTGTACCTGTACTAAAATAGGTAAAATTATTATGTATACAAAAACGTTGGCAAATTATTTTCTTATTTTTGTTCTCTTTTGGCCTGTTGCCAGCTTGGAGTTGTTTCTCTTGAGCGAAACAGCAGATGTAAGCCCCTGTCAGCTTTGACTATTACTTATTCCAATATATCCCATATAAAAATGTGTTTATAATCCGCGACTTTCAATATAAATTCTGCTACAACCTTGAGTCTAGAGCATAAGCGTGATCTATAGTAAAGGCTTGTACATGGAAACTTTTTTAAAAGGAAATGTTGCTTCGCAATTTATGTTTCGTAGTCTTGCAAATGTGTTTAGTAAGCAAAAGCTGGCATCTTCAGTCCGATAAAGTATCACATATCTTGGTCTTTCTGGTCTGTTTATGTAGCTTTATCTGTGTGTGGCCTACGTCTGTGCGTACATCTGAAACTCAGAGCAGTAAAGACTGAGTCGCAAAATGTTATATCTAAGTTCTTTTATATTATACCTAGATAAAATACATTTTAATTACTCTAATAACTCTACAAATTACTAATTAAATAAAAGTGCCACTCAAGCATCGCCCTTCTATGCGAATTTCATGGGCTTAGGTACACGATTTTGGGGTTTTTCATTTTATATTTTATTGATAGATTTGAAATACAAATAAAAATGCGTTTTTATTGTTATTATTAAGCCACAAATAACAAATTTAATATAAAAACGCAATCAAATATCGCCCTTCTATGCAATTTTCATAGGTTTAAGTAAACGCTAAAGATGTTTTTCTTTTTATATTTTATATTAAGTGTATTTGATTGGAGATTTTAAATTGTGTTATGTGTGAAATAAAACGATGCCCTGCTCTTTTATTTTCGCTCGTAGTTCTTCTCTTCTCAAATATGGATCACGCATGAGCCTGTATACTTAGAAGAATGTGTTGTTATTGTTATTATTTGTTCATTTCTTAAATCAACTCAAGTTTGAGTGCTCTACTGAGAATCGGTTTTACCTGCTGCATGTACATAACTGCATATATCTTCATTCGATACGAACGGATTAAGAAACTGAGGTAAATTCAGTTCTTTGGATAGAGTATCATCCAGCCAAGCACGTATTCTCTTCTTGTATAGAGCATCGCATAGTTGTGCAACATTTTTATGCATTTTTTTTGCCAGCCCTGTTGTTTTCAATTTACGCTACGGCGAATATAAAAAGCTGCTATTAGAAAAACTAAAGCCCAGTAGCGGGCACTGTCTGGGGATTCGTGGCCAGAGGAGGTCGCCATCGCATTACATCCGCCAACCAAAGACTCACTTAATTAGCAGCAATTAATCTCGCTTTGGGCGGCAGGGAGGTGTGGGTACGTGCTGCTGCAGATTCATAGGGACTTGGGACGGCATGTGTGCCCGCAGCCTTGCCGGCTGCTGCCGGCTTGCTGGGCGCTAAATGGAATGCGAGTGGCCGCTTCCAAGCGCTTGCATTTGAATGCCTCGCGCTTCGGCTCCAGCCAGTGAAGCGTGCCAGCGGCTGGGCGCTGTTGGCCATTGGCCGTTGGCCGTTGGCGGTTAAAGTTTCAGGAAGTTGTTTTGGCATTCGTGCAGCTGCTATTTTCCCACTTTGCTACTAAAATATTTAGTTAATTGTCGCTAAACTCGACTCATTACAGCGCCGTTCGAGCAGGGAGCAGCAGCAAGCGGCAACATGTGCCATGGAGAGCCTGGGACTGGCCGGCAGCAGACGCAACAACCACAGCAACAACAGCAGCAGCAACAACAGCAGCGGCAGCATCAGCAACAGCAACAACAACAACAACGACAACAGCAGCAGCAACAACCTCGGCATCAACAACAGCAGCAGCGGCGGCGGCGGCGGCGGCAACGCGAGCAGCCATCACGGTCATCCGCATCATCTGGCCAAGCTGCACGTGCACTCGCACTCGCACACGCACACGCACTCAAAGCTGAAGCACTCGCATCCGAATCCGCATCAGCATCCGCATCAGCATCAGCATTCGCATCAGCCCGCCAACCAAAATTATTACACGCAGCAACAGACGCAGCTGCAGCGGCTCAAGCAGCAGCAGAAGTTGCAGCAGCAGCAACAGCAGCAGCAGCAGCAGCAGCAACTGGAGGGCATTCATGGCCTGCGCAAAGGCATGGGCCCGGCCATGGGCGTTGGCGCCGGCGTGGGCATGGCCGCGCCTAAGCAGAACGCTGGCTGCCTGCAATTCCCGCCGCCGCCGGACTACCCGCCGCCGGCTGCCACTAGTCCGCTGCACAAATCAAGCGGCAGCTCGCCGATTGCCGTTGCGGCCATTGTGAGCAGCAGCCTGGGCAGCTGCGTGGGTGTGGCCAGCGGAATGGCCGTGAATGGCAACGGGCGTCGCCAGCTGTTGCCGCGCTATCCGGATCCCGATCCCGATGCGATCGAAATCTGTAACGAGCAGCAGGACCTGACGCCGCATCATCAGCTCAATCAGGCGATTGGGCGCCAGAGCAAGACGCTGGGCCGCGATGGCAGCGAAACGGCTGCGGTCAAATGGAATGCCCTGCAGCAGGCGAGCAGCCTGAATCATATGCATCATCAGCAGCACGATTACTCGTATGCCTATTACGAGCCGGGCGCCGCTATGCGCCACTCGAATGTGCCCAAGCCGGAGGGCGGCGGAGCAGCTGGCGGCACTGCGGGCGCCAATGCCAGCTGCTGTACAGCGGCGCAGTCACAGGCGGCTCAGGCTGGCCCGCCGCCGCCCAACTCCATACGCGCGCTCCTCTCCAAGGGCAAGAAGAACAAGCAGCTGGTCTCGCCAGCCACGCTGCAATCGTACCAGACGCGCTACCACAAGCTGGCCACGACGAGCAGCCAGAGCGAGAACTTCTACGAGGAGATCAATGCGGCGGCCCTGCAATCCTCAGCGGCAACGGCTAAGACGCTGTCGCAGCCACAGCCACATCCACAGCAGTTGGGCTGCAGCGTCGGCTCGCATTCGGCGGGCTCGCTCAATCAGACGCTCGTCGAGGAGGAGCTGCGTCGCGTGCAGCATCGCCATCACAAGATACTCGGGGAGCTGAATCTCAGCGTTGAGGCCATGCTGATGCCAGAAAGTCCGCCCAAATGCAGTCCGCCTGCTGTTGCTGCTGCTACTGCTGCTACTGCTGCTGGGGGCAGCGGCAGTGCCTCTGGCACGCCCCCCAAGCCCAGTCCGACCGTGTGCGTAACGGCGACCAGTGGACAGCCGGCAGTGCTGGCCAGGCTGACCTCCACCTCGGCGGACAATATCTGTGATAGTAGCAATGCGGGCGGCATCGAGCAGCTGCTCGCGACGCTCAAAGGCACGCATTCCCATCAGCATTCGCATCCGCATGCCCATCCGCATCCGCATCCGCACACCGCCATCACTAGCACCAGCACCAACTGCGATCTGGACAGCGGCTTCAGCGGCAGCAGCGGCGCCAGCTACATTGGCAGCCTGCGGCTGAGCAAGACTCATCACATCAAGTGCGCCCGCCAAACGCCGACCGCATCCGCTGCCTACGCCACCCAAAGTTGTCGCTCCTTTCAGCGTGCCACCGCCGCCGGCTATGATGAAACGCATATTGGCGCAACTGGCGGCGCATCCAACTCCAGTTTTTTGGCGCGCGCCTCTTGCGGCCGCCGCATCCTTAGCTGTGCTCGCATACGCGCCGCCGAAGATCCCGGTCCCAGTGTGCCCACCGAGTCGAAGGCGCGCAGCTTCTGGAATCGCAAGGGCTGGCGCAAATTGCCTGGCTTCTCCACATCCACCTCCAGCATCAATGACACGGGTCTCTCAGGTAAGTGCGCACACTGTCAAACATATTATTTCACAATTGCAATTGCTTTCAACTTGATTTTCAATTAAGTTCCAAATTCCATTTATTTTTTAACTGCGAATAGTTTTATTGATTCTTGACATGCGTATCCTTAAAGACAATATAGATTCCTTTTGGGCTGATTCACGGTTCGCGTTTCGATCCACCAACTGCCCTCAGGCCATTTCTTGGCCCGAGACTCGTTTGATCCTTAAAACTAATTGGAATTCCAAGTTCGAATCGGTTCGGTCCAAAACTTGGCTACGCCCACTTCCTCAACCACAAAACGTAAAAGCTCATACTTTCTCAAGTCTCAGCTTAAATGTCACTTGTGCGTCTTTAAAAATGCTCTGGTTGACTGTTTTAAACTGTTTTAACGCTGTGAACAGAGTATTGCACAGTCGGTTGCACTCGGCTGCACCTTAAAACTTTTTTTGTTTTCTCCATTTTGAATAAAACCCGCTTCGTTATAAAAGCGGCCAAACTGCGAACTAGCTGTCTGGCGCCATCTATTGTATGCGCGGTATACTTCAATTTATGCTAGCGCCATCTGCAGCAGTACTTAACGAATGCTGATTATGGTTTGTGTGCTGGCTAAAGGTACTGCGCCACACTTAACGAACACCCAGCTTGTCGCTGCCTTGTCAAGCAGCTGTTGCATACTTTTGTGCGGAAATAATAAAAAACTGTCTTATGACATTTGCGGCTGCTTTTAGGTGCGCAACTAAACTAGGATGTACAATTAATTGTATTTGGTTTGAAACCAAGACAAATTTACTTAGATTGAGCATGAAAGTTGCAATCGAGGTTTGCTTCCAGCAGCTTAACTTAAATACACTATGTGAGAAGCTTATGCAACCACTTGATCTGCATAGGAAGATAGATGTTTTATTTACCCTTGCGTCGAATATTATGATTTTGGCACAAAATTTTCGACTCATGAAGGCGAACATCTCCGCTCCCATAACGTATCCATGATCAGTATCCATGATCAGTATCCACACTCAAGTCTATATTGCCTCGCCCGTCTGTTTCTATGCCAAATGGTTGATCAGTTCTAATGCTCTTTTGAATATAAAGTTCTTATAGGCAATTCTTTTCTGTTCTCCAAGATATATTGAACACATACCTCATATATAAGTTTCGCTGTGCTCTAGTCTTACTGTCATATAGCATAGAGTATTTAATATTCGGCTTGCCGTGGCTAGCTGTACTTTCTGTAACCATTTGCCAGACAATACGTCGTCAAATTCTGCAATTAATAAGTTTGTGTTTGTTTTTTTTAGTGCTGGGCTTAACCCGCAATCAATAGAGGCGATTGAAGAGCGCAACAGGCTGTTTTTTATGCTATGCTACTTAAATGCCCAGCCACCCCCTCACAGACACCAACACACACCAACACATACACACTGCATGTGCAGGCAGGCAGCCAGCGTAATAATTTTTGTGGCACATGCTCCAATGGCTCGCGCGTCGTTGGACATCGCGTAGTCGTCGTCGTTTTAGTTTCGCGTTGCCGTTTTTTATTAGTCGCTCTTTTGTTGTTGCTGTAGTTGTTGTTGTGGTTGTTGTTGTTGTTGTTGTGGTTGTTGTTGGCGGCTCATTTTGGGGGCTCCATTTCCATTCATCGGCGCACAGCGGATTCAGTAGAATCGATCTTGTCGTGCTTGCCGCATGTTTGCCAGGCCGCGCTATCGTTTGAAGCGCACCAGTTGCTGTTCCGTTTTTATCTCCACAAATAATAGAGTAGTGCACACTCACACTCACACTCACATTCACACAAGCGCACACACATGCACTGTGTTTTTTATTTATTTTTTTTACTGTACAATTTTTATTGGGAGTGCAATGAGTAAAGTGCAAGTGCAAGTGAATTATTCGGGAATTCGAGCGTAGTGCAAAAATAAAGAAAATAAAGAAAAACTTGAAGAAAAACTGTGAGTCTGTGTAGCTGTACCTGTGTGTGTATATGCATGTGTGTGTATTGTTGTTGTTGTCATTGTTGCAATGCTTGTTGCGCCATGACCAATGCACACCAAAATCGACCTGGCGACCCCGTTGACCCCAGCCGCAGCCAAAGGCCATCAATTTTCTTGTTGCTTTTCACTCCGGGGGAGGCGTTTACACTGCGTTGTCGTTGTTGTCGTTGTTGTCGTTGTCACTGGCAACATAAATACACATGCGCACACTCGTATGTGTTAATGCTCATGAGCATTCAAAAATAAATCGACAATAATTAATTTCAGCTGCAAACTTAGCAGCCGACGTCGACGTCTTTGCATTATCAGTAGAGCGCATTTTGTTTTTTATTTTTATTTTTTTTTTTTTAAATAGTACATTTAAAAATTGTCGATTTGTTAACAAATTTCAAACTGGAAATGTTTAAAGCATTATTATTTCGTATTTTTTGGGCGTCTGATCTCAGATTTTGCAACGCCAGATAATCAGATGACCCGCTCTATATTACGTATTTCTATAACTTAGCAGGCACACACACACGCTCACACACGCTCTCACGCACACGCATATGCAGAGCTAAAAGACAACTATATAGCTACAATTGATCGGAACATATATAGTTCATATAATCAGCAGCTAATAATAATTAATAATAGGCTTTCGTGTAATGCATTTGCATGATGGCCTTTCATATAATCAAATCCGCACTGGACGGCACTCATCATCAGCATTCGCATTCGCATCATTCGCTGATGCGCAATAATCTCGGCCTGAATCGAAGTCAACAGGGCAACGGCGTTATCCTCTTAAAATGTGCGTATTTTCTATATAACTTATTTATCATTTTAGTCATTCCATCTAGCTTGACCGTATCGCAACTTTGCATTGCACAATACATTGTTCCAGCTGTGACTTAGGCTAATGAAATTAGCGACCAATTATATTTTTATTTGACAAAAATCTAAATCGTTTTTACATTTTCTTATATATTAATTATATTCCTATATATATGTATATATTCTGTATGCCTTTCCATAGAGAAAACCTCATTTCTTCAGAGTAAAGAATTTTGGGCATATTTTGGGCTAGATATATGTATATGTAGATATATATAAAGAGAGCGAAATCTTAAAGAAACTTTAGATTATACTCAATGCAGTTATTTTGATGATATGTACGTATTCAGCTAAATTGTGATAATATTTAATGAAGATATTTGGCAAAACATAAATGATAAATATTTAATAAAAATAATATTTTACATAAATGCCTTACTTTTCAAAACTAAAACTTTCAGCATAAAGTAAAATAAATAACAATTGTGTTTGATAGTTAAATAACATTTTTTGGTAAATGTGATTTTTAGAAAGAAAAACAACTATTTAAGTCCAATTTGCTGATCTTGAAATATTTCAACAGTCTTAAGATAAGATTATTTATTTGGTGAATCGGTTTGTGTTTAACTAACTAATTCAAATGTTAACTTCTTGTTGTTTATACAAATACTGTGAAAACTACCTAGGCCGTACAGCGAGCTTCGGATCAGTGGAGGTGTGTTCGCTTAATAGCGGGTAAATGGGTATGGCCTGATTCATAATGGTTTAAGAGAATATGTCCGCCCAAGCGGCTTGTTAGGAGTGTGCGTCAGGAGAGTTTTCACTGTATTATTGATATTATCACAGTGTTTTGTCAATTCTTTTAACATTTCGATGTTCCTCAAGTAAAAACACCGTGCACTTGGCTAAGCAGTCGGTAATTTGTTTTTTGGCAGATTCTTGGCCATTTAGCGGGCCGGTTGACCATTTGGTCACAGCCAAAACAGCTGCAAGCCAAATGAATCAGCTAACTGGTTTGTGGGCAACGCCTTCGCTCACATGTCTCTTACACTCACACGGCACGACCCCGCGCCCTTTGCATTGCCCGCAGATCTCCCTTTTTTTGTGACCATATTTATTGTTAGTGGCGCAGCTTTTGATGACTAATATTCCGGGACGTTATTGTACCTGTTCTACAGATGCGTAGCAAAATAATTTTGGAGATATTATTGATGTAATATATATACGAAATACATACCACATATATACGTACATATAGCATTAACACAGTCAATCAAATACAAGAAAATATTTAACACGAAAGTACGGCTATCTTGAACATGCCGAGGATCAAATACTCTTCTATGTGGGTTCGGGGCTTGCAGATATTTGGGGGGAATAGTGAATATCGTAATTGCCTAGTATGTTTGCGATTGATATTGAAAAAGCAAAAGGTTTTTATATAGATGTCCGATCCGACCAGAATACCCTCTAATTTGAGCAGTTCATATAAAAAAAAAAGTTTTCTTTGAGTTGGCGTACATAATATAATCAGAGCTACTTTCTAAAAATTCAATCTTATGAATATATGTAGACTCGGCTTGTCATCCTGTTTATCTATATATCTCATTTAATACGTCGCAAACGTCCTGACTAAGCTATAATACCTTCAGTAAGGGTATCAACACGAAGAGCAACATCCGCACAGAGCAGACACAAATTAATTAAAAGCTCGGCGCTGCCACAATGTCAACAACAACAATGGTAATAACAATAAAAATAACAATAACAATAAGAGACGTACAACAATACATACACACACATACACACGCATACACACGCACACACATGAAGACTAAAAGTGAACTCGAAAAATGTTAAGCAGCAGAAAACGAGATCGAAAACGAACACAAAATGCTCAGCTGACGGCACTAACCTCGCCCAAAGGAGGACCGATTGATACCAGCTGGTAGTACCCGGCGTTTGCCGGCTCAATCAAAAATGAAATAAAAAAATATGACAAATGTAGCTACATTTTAAGCTAGCCGGCTCGAGCTCAAGGTTGGCCTTAACAGCCAATAACAACAACAAGATATAAACACCAAGAGGGAACAGGTTGTCCAGGTTTCCAATCGACTCTCAATTTGCAAGGTCTTCTTTTCAGTCCATCGCTCGAACCATTTGAGAATTATAAGCAATGAAAATAAAGTCAAAGGAAACCAAATATTTTTGTTAACAGGCTGTAGCATGGCTTGTATTCTCCCGATTTCCATTTCGCGACGTAGCCTAGGTCCAAAGAGACCAGCCATCTTTTCCAGGACAGAAAGATAAACTGGACAAGAGGCTGCCAAGAATTTAAACCAGCTCTTACTTATATTCTGGCGATTACAGAAGAAGTGCTTCAGCAACTCTTATTTCCTGCCCATTCCGTTTTCCTTTGCGGGCACTTTTCGACAAGCCAATGTCCTGCGAGGGCTTGACTTGGCCGAGCATTTAATCGAGTATTTGCTGCCAGCAAATGTATGTGTGTACATATATATATATATGTATATATATATATATATATATATATGGAGGTGAAGTCCAGGGGTCGTCGCCTCGGAAAAGGCACTTGACTTCACCTCCAATAGCTCACGAGGAATTGCAACAACTACATATATATGTAAATATATATATAGTATACGATAACAATAAATGAAATAAGTCAGAGTCAGAGAGAGTCAGAGTGACTAGGTAATACCCTATACATTTTTTCAAGTTTTCGCAACGAATGCTTAAATATTCTCGATTTTGTTATTCAAAGAACTTTTCTTTATATACCACAATTTGTTTCCCTATCTTCGAATTGTGCTCAAAAGAACCAATCGATATTAATCGTGTGTTATCGATAAAATTCAATTAATTTTCAATTAATTAGCTCTTGTGCATGGCCATGATTAAATCGTCTCGGATTTTGATGTGCCAGCTGCTGTCCGTTACATACATACGCACAAAACCATAATACCCTTACGCTACAGGGTATACAAATACAAGTACTTAACGCTTTCCGTGTTGGCATTTGTGAATGTTCTGCTTCTTCATACTTTCGCTCATTCTTTTTGTTTAACTTTTTGTTCTGCATGTGCCGCAAGGCACAAAGCGATAAAACAAAACAAAATAACAATTCAAGAGAATGTGCAATAATTAATAAAATTTATTTTACAGCGAAAGTGCGCGCATTGTGCGATATGAGCTATGCGTGTGTGTGCTTGTGTGTGTGTGTGTGTGTGTGCATGGGTCACATCAATTGTTAGCTAATTTTTCGACTTATCCTAAGCAGCTAAGTGCTCACATTCAATTCAATTAGCAAACATTGCCAACAATTGAACAGTTTTCAGAATCCAACTGGATGCTGGCTGGCATTTGTATCTGTATCTATGAGATACAAGTAGATGCATTGCACTCTGGCCATGCCCATTGTGTGTGGGCTTGTCGCCTGTCGAACGTCAGCTGTTGCCATTATTATTGTTGTTATTGTTATTGTTATTGTTATTGTTGTCTGTCGCGACATTAGCGCGTGTTTGAGTGCCGCTTAAAAACGCCTCGTTAATCAATGTCGCGTCGCCTCGTGAGTTAATTGCAAATGTGACAGCAACAGAGCAACGTCTACAACTGCCTCATGTCCATTGCAATACCCACTCCCATTTCCCCATTTCCCTGTCCAAGTACAACCAAACAAACAACAAAAAAGACATCCAATTTCATGTGCATCTCGATGCTCAGCTCTCGCACTGGCGATCGCACTCGCACTCGCACTCGTGTGTACATTGCACCACTTGAGCATGCCACAGCGACTCGTTGTGGTGCAGCCCGCGCTGCCCACCCACTCGGACTGGCGGGCCCAGCACCAGCACTCAGTTGGCTGGCCGGGAGTTGAGAGCTTTACGACACGAAATTCGTGTAGCCTGCTAGTTGCATTACTTTGTTTATTTCTTCTGTTTCTTATAGTCGCGCTGCCTTAGTGAAAGTGTTTAAGCCATGTTTGCATAAAAAAAGTGTTCTCATTATTTCATTTTTAGCTGCATTTATTTGGCATACATTTTACCGCAGTAACAACACACCTCGAAATAGGCGCCGCTTGGCTCAAGATTCGGTTCGTTTTTGTTGGGGTGCATGTGGCGTATGCGCACTGTTAATTAAAAATTCAAGCCAAAAATTCAAGACAAAAGCAAACAAAAACAAAAAAAAACTGCAAAATTAAAATGAAAATGAAAATGTTGCTGGTGCTGTTGCTGTTGCCGTATTTAGAGGTTGTTAACAAATTTGCATAATTACAACCGCAACAGCGACAACAATGTAACCGACAATCGCCAATCTTAAATTATCTAATGTGAAGGCATGCAAAATAGCAAATAGTACAACAACGCGCATACGTCCCGTTGTACACACCAAAAAATCAACATGTCTTCCATACGATACAGTCCAATTGTTGTTGTTGCCGTTGCTGTTGTTGTATCGTGGATTGTTTTGTGCGGTTTTAGGGTTTGGTAATCCAAGCATATGGCAATGATATAAAACAGCTATGGAATAGCTCCGACAGGTTTATTGTTGTGCCTCCCCTGCCATCGAAAACTGTAACTTTAACTGCTGTTCAGAGGGGGCAATAGATAGCAAATAGTGTTAGGGGCGTGACAGCCATAAATCATTAATTTGGCTAATAGACTGCGAGCTGTGACTAACCATCAATTCGATGTCTAATTATGCCCAGCACCATTTGACATCCACTGGGTAATACGGCTGATAATCAAGCACCGTTCCATGAAAATTGATACTTCTAATCGTTTTGATAAAATCAATGCTATTTCTTGGAAACCAACTTTAATATGGGAACTCGGCTTAACCATGTGCACACGTTCTCAGCCAATATTGATATTTATTATTTATATTAACAAGGAAGGTTTATTTGCCTGAATGGTCGAATACTTTTCTACACTGTTTCAAGGATTTAGAACCAAATCTTAGCTGCATGATGGTTCAGCTATTACCATCGCAAAGTCATCGCGAACACGGTTATTCACATCTTAAGGCCCTGGTCTTGGTTCGAAATACATTTCTTGAATAGCTCAATTCAATTTTTTTTTAATTTTGTATATTAGTTAAATATTACACTTATCATTAGCTTGATATCAACAACTAAAAATAGTTTTGAAATAATATTAATTAAAAATTCAAAAAACATTATTCTAAGCCACACTCCATATTTAATAAAATTTGCTTCGCTTCAGGTAAAGATTCGAACTTTTTTTTTGATAAGATTCAGTTAATGGTAAATAAATATGAAAAGGGAAATTCTGGGTTCAAACCGATTTGGCTTGCAGCTAGATAGTTATATTTATTTAAATAATACCCAATATTGGAATCTTTTAATTATGATTTCGTTTTCTTTTTTTGAAGAGGCCACAGAAGGCGTAGATGTGTTCCACATATTTAAATAGATAAAAATTGATTCAGCTAATAAATTAAAGAAGTGAAATTTTAGACAGTTCCTTTATTTTTGTATACCCAATTTTGGAATGTTTTACAAAATATTCGAACTATAGCAAGTATATTTCGTTTCCTTTTTTGTTTACATAGAAGTTAATTTTTTCGTAATTATATCTCCCAGTCGATCCCATTCTCATCTTCCAGGCGAAACGCTTGCCTCGCTGCTCTGTGCTTTTAAAAATGAATGTTTCCATAGCTGATTGATAATATCATGCTGCCAAATATAATAAAATATTACCTTCGAAGTAAATCCCTTGTAGACTGCCAAATGTTTGGCAATTGCTCGAAAATTGTTAAATCTAGGCAAGCAACAAGGCTGGCAACAAAGCTGGTCCCTGGCTGTGGCTCAAACCCATTTCGGCCTATCTGGCCGAGTATTTGGAGAGCAGCTTGCGACTGATATGCATATTAATTTTAGGCCACGGTCGAATGATAAATGATATATGCTCGACATTATTTAGTTATTGCTGCTGCCCGCGCGCTGTCAAAACGTCAGGCAAACTAAAGACAGAGAGTTGGGAGCTGCAACCAAATAAAGTCAACGCAAACTTTCCGCACAAACGGTTCTGGCTTCGATTTGGCCAATTATCGCTGTCAATGCCAATGAAAGCCAATATATTTTGGACAATTATCGATGCGATAGCTGCTTCCAGACTTGCCACAAAGTTGGCAGCGGTGTTGACACCATTAAGACACCGCCTTGCCACAAAATCTTGTTTGCCGCATATGTGTGTGTGTGTGTGTGTGTGCGGAGAAGAGGGGTGAGGCTAGACACCGAAATATATATGGCCAACATGTTTCTGCTTTTAGCCAGTTCTTGTTGTTTTTGTTGTTGTTGTTGTCGCTGCAGCGTTTTGTGCATCACTTTTGGGGCAATCCCCGGCATATTATGCAACATCTGGCTGTTGCCAATTAAAAAGCCGCCACATTGTCAAATAGTTGGCAAATTTTTTGCGTTTCTTTTCTAATTAAATGCCGCAGACAGCTCTACTCTGATGACAGACCCGTATTCATCTCTGTTCAGTCTCAATGGATGGAGACACAGTTTCTGCCTGTTGCTCCACTTAACGTGCTGCAAAGTTCAAGCGGGGCACATTGCATGCTCTGATCAGTGCCTCAGATTGCAACTAGGACTGCAGAATACCACCTACAGCTGATAATTGGCTAACAGCCAGTTGCCGGCTGCCTGTTGCCTGTTGCCAATTGCCAATTGCCACTTGCCTGTTGCCTGTTGCCGGTTGCCAATTGTTAGTTGACCGTCCGCATTGCACATACGCACCGTTGACCCAGGAACAGGCGACCGCATTACTTTCGCCATAGCCAAATTTGATACAGAAATAGAACATAAAAGAAAATAAATAAAATCTAACAAACATGCAATACTCTATATGACAATATATGGATCAAGTTTTTCCTACCTGACTTTAGCTGTTGTTTGAAGTTCCAATGAAGGAAAGTGCTGGATGATTGTGCTTTGCAAGCGTGACGTTTGAGGTGTTTGAGCATCGGACTAGCAGGCGAAACGTCGTCGGTTCAACTCCAGCAGTACATAAAAGCCCCAAAAAATCGTTTGTAAAGAACCGTAAAGCATTGGGCTGATCATCGGCATACACTCTGAGCACGAAGATTATGGATCGAGCTCCCGTGAAGACGAAAGACAAAAAAGCCAAAATTTCACAGACAGCATTCTTATCATTTGACCCTAGCTAAAGCCGGGTAATTTTTTTCAACTGCGTGACAATATTTTGATCTCATTTTGCTGCATCAAAATTTGTATCTGTGCAAAGTTTTTTCTGCCGGCCATAACTCGCTTGGTAGATACACATTTCGTGACAGAGCGAAAATACCCTCTGCAAGGGTATAATAAGAGCAGAATGTGTGCCACGCTGTGGCAAGGGAAAATTCATTTGGAAATTGAGTCAAATCGCTACGAATATATGCGCGCCTGTGTGTCTCACCCTAGCTCTGCCACTCTGTCGCTCTCTCTCCCTCTCTCTATCTCTCTCTCTCTCTCTCTCTCTCTCACTCTCACTCACTCCGTCTGCGTTTCTCTCTGTCTCGCTCGCGCCCGAGCTGTGACTGTGGACACAGTTGGGCTCTGGCTTTTAATTAAGTTTTTGTGTTAGGCTGTCAGCGACGGCAACTGGATTGACTTGAAATACTTACTATTGCCGCCGACTGGCTGACTTAGTTGTTGGCCAAATCGATGCTACCAAAAAGCGTATGGCCAGCATTTTGTGGCACAAAACGTTTCGGTGTTGTGTGTGGCTGGCAAATGTGGTCGCGCTCTTGATTTGATTGGGACGCTGTTGCCGTTGCCGTTGCCAGTGGGCCGCTGATTTGGCTAGCACATGATTTATGCATCTTGGGCAGACAGCAGACTGCAGCAGTAGCCAGTAGCTAGCCAGCCGGCCGTCAGCCGGAAGCTGTTAGACACAGAGACGGTCTGGCAGACGGCAGACAATCCGTCAGACAGACAGGAGTGAAGTCTCTGTAGTTTGTAGAAAGCCCGGCGCATGCTGTACACAGAATTTGTCTGGCATTTCCGTTCCCCATTCAATGTGCATGTGTGTGTGTGTGTGTACATCTAAGCATATGCATCTGCAAGCCTTGCATTGCATAATGAAACCGCACAAGAATTCCATTACAAGAGTCGCCTGTCATATACATAATTGCACGCCAGGTGTCATAAAGCTGCCAGCCAGCTGACAATTGCCACCAACTCGGCCACAACTTTCGGTCTCGTTGCGCGTTGCCGTTGCACGTTGCACGTTGCACAGGCCGCCTACGCAACGCCCGCATTCTCAGACAACGCAAAGTCCACATGCAACAGCAGCAGCTTCAACAACAACAACAACAACAGCAACAAAAACTTGGGCTTATTAACACAGTTAAGTGTGGGTCAGTTATGGTTGTTGTCGCCCAGGCAAAGGCAAATTTGCTTTTAATGAGAAACCAGAATGCGCAGCCACCGTCACTGCCCGCAATTTGCCCGTGTTGTTTATTTTCTTTTTAGTAGCTAGCTGCCTTTGTTGTTGTCATTAAACATAAATTTCCATGAATTAGCTGCAGCAACAGCAAAAAAACAAAAATAATTTTCAGACAAGCACGCCAGCTCCAGCTCCAGCATCAGCTCCAGATGCAGGTCCAGTTTTTATGCCAGGCCGAGCACAACAAGTAAGAGTTCTACAATGGACCCTGCTCGAGCTGCAGCTACCCCTTAAGTTCAGCTCTTACATTTTGCTGTCCATGGACATATACTTATTTTATTTATTTTTGTTTATCAACTGTTTAAATTGGTTTTTTAACCAACTAACTTTGGCATTTTTAACCAGGTTAGACCCGATCTAAGCATGTCTCTAAACCCATTGAACGCTTTTGTTGGTTCAGTTCGTGGTTCAAACGCAACAAAAGTTTTCGGTAGTTCAGTTCACGGCTCGAACCAGTTTGCGCTCGGTTCGTGTACTAGGTTTTCATAAATACTTTTCAATTATTAACAAATCAAATGTATTTCGTGCATGACTTTATTTATTCAAATAAGTGAATTATTCATTTTTAGAAAATGCAAAAATATTCTTAAATAGCAACAAATCATCTCGTTTGAACTAAATGGCTATTTAAAGAGAACAAGCTTCTGTTCAGGTTTAGGTTCAGTTGTTTTTTTAAGCCCGGCTTACAGTTTTGTCCAGAATAACAAAAAGTGGAATCAATCCTCTGCCACGGATTTATGCAGCTTATTAAATTAGCCAAAATTTGTGCCAGTACGTAACTAGTTTTGTCTTATGCTGCCCCCATATGCCCGTTCGACCCACTTCATGTGTGCAGGGTATGGCAACTGTTGGCAAATGCCAGAGAGCGACCAGCTGGGAGAGGTAAAAAGCCAACTGCAAAGGCTGCTTTGAGCTGAAAAAAAAAAAATAAATAAAAAACTTTTATTTTAAAAGTTATAATAAATTGGAGCACTTGGTCGTCATATCTTGTCGCCGTTGTCGGTGTCCATACAACACGTGCTTCGTGCTCATTTTGCCAAACCCCAATGGAAAATTCATTTTCCATGGAAACTGTTGCCTTTTGGCTTGCGGCTTGTGGCAATTGGCAATTGCCTTTGGCATTTTGTTTGCCCAACTCGAAACTTTTATTTATTTATTTTTGGTCTGACGCAGTTATAGCTTAGACCTGGAAGTGCATAGCTATAGCTCTCCGGAGAGTGTGAACCCAAAGTCAGCGGAGCATCAATTGGCGATATACACTCAAAAGTAATAAACAGTTGCTTGTTTATGAGCCCATCGACGTGTATTTTTACTCCTTTTAATTACTTTGTTTGTGAATTAATTGGAAAAATGCAACAACAATCAGCTCTAAAGTTGATTGCCCAGATTGTTGTTCATTTTTTTTACACATGGAACATAGAACGGGACTTAAAAGTTCACAAAATTTGAAATAAAATCCTTCAGATAGCCAGCTTCTTCGCTTCTTAGCATAAGATGTTCCCAAGTCGTCTGAAAAAAAAGACCGACAGAGTCCTGAGACTTGCCTAAAAGAACAGGACAAGAATGGAATGAAATCTCTTTTGACAAATCCAAAGAAAATTAATTAAATAGAATCAATGAATGGAATGAATATGGATATATATGGATATTGGGAGTATTCTGATACTCCTCGTGTTTTAAGCTTATTTGATTTAGTTAAAAAGTATCTAGTAAATTATTGCTATCTATAATCAACAAACCCTTGCGATCCCAATCATGCCAACTGCCTATAAATAGTAAATCACATTTTTCGGAGTTTTTGTTTTATTGAATTGATCTATGACATATGTATATATAGATTGGAGATTGCAGATTTGCATATACCAACAGAACCGACCATATACCAACTGAATCTTTTGCTGTTTGAGAAACAGAACGTCATAAAGTGTAATCTATCAAGATTTACCAACCGATCCGGCCCCTAAACTCTAGAGATTTCTGTGTTACCTCCGTTTATAAACTTGCCAAAAATATAATATACGCTTAAATTTAATCTGCGACAACTGACACTGACAAAAGACACTAACATAATACTAATTAGAACGAATTACTTGCCGAATTGTAAACTATGATTTACAAATTTAAGAAAAAAGGCAAGACGCCAACTCTTTCACATCGAACCCCAACTTAAAGTTCAAGACTTCTTTATTATAAAACTGCCTATGTACAAGTGTGTGGGTGTGTGTGTGTGAGTGTGGCTCGTGTATGTGTATATGTATTTACCTGCCCCTCATTAGGTATATGTTTTCATATCCTTATGCATATGAAGGCTTTGTGCACACAAAGAACTCTGCGAAACTCGTGTTAAGCACGTCTGAAATTCGATCTGCGGTTCGTGAAATTCGCATCATTCAGCGCTGCCTCGTTGGCTGTGCCGGCCGTATCAGACAGCTGTAGAGCTCATTTGAGAGGCATTGAGTACAGTAAACTTGCGCTAACACCAATGCTTATACTTATTTTACCCAGTATATGCACATACAAACATTTGTGTGCATGTCTTTTTGTACTACTATTATTAATTTTTAGCTCGTGTGCCACTTAAGATTAACATCTTTTAAATAGATAAGCAAGAAAGTACTTAATACATATATAGTAACTAGTGTTACTCGGCGTTGCCCGTCTCAGGGTATTTATTGTTTCTTCACATTTTCTGTCGTTTCCATGTCCCTGTTTTAAAGCTATTTTCAAGACGGACCCAGTCTTCTGGTTCTAGCTGGTACTTGTGTGGGAATTGGCCGGATCAAGTAACTATATTATATATTTATTTGAGTTTGTTGAATAAGCTACTTTTTTTTTTAAAATATCTTTACCAAAATCGGCGAATCTTTGCTGCCAATATGTTTGCAATAACTCCTGAATATCCGACTACGTATCAGCTGCTGTAAGAAAAAGACTTTCCAGTGTTGAAAAATACCATGTTAGGTGTCTGCAAGGCTATGGCGCACCGAAGACTTTATGTAGTTCTTTATACCCTGTAGTCATTAATATGAAAAGGTATTCTGTGTATGTATTCAAATGTATGTAACTTGCAGAACGTATGTGCATATAATTGATCAAATTATCACACCCGATCCCCTGTCTATATAAACTTGTCGATATCAAGGACTATAGCTACAGACTTTTAAACTGGAATTGAGGTCCTATCCCATTCATTATTCGATTTTGTGTACATGCATAAAAATAAGTCCATACGTTGCCCCAGTCGGACAATAAAAGTGAATAATAATCGATTTTATCAATTAAAGCTAAGTAGCTAATTCTCCCCAGGCTAGTTTCAATGCCAACAAGACGCGTGTGTAAATGCGACTTAATAGACAGGGCAAGATGTTCAAAAAAGGAGCATCCAGTTGCTGTACAACATTAGCAGGGCACTTGTGTCCAAAAATAATTCCTACGTCGTAATTAAAAGCAGAACATTTTCCATTGTATTCAATTTACACAGTATTTGTATTACGTCTGTCGATTCCATGTGTGTGCGTGTGTGTGTGTGTGTGTGTAAGCAAATGTCGCAGCAAAAGTATGTATAAATAGTTTCAAATGTGTACGACTGTGAGATGCTCTATGGTCAGGATCTTATTATGATTTTGATATGCTTAAACTTTAAATCGAGTTTTTAATTCTTTTAAATCATTAAAAACTAAATGATTGTTTTTATATTTGAGAGATTTTTAATAGAGTTATTCTTTCCATTTTCCAATAATGTTTGTTCCTTTTTAAATACAATTTTATTAACTTAATAAAATATATTTACAAATAGTTTGATATATATGAATACAACAATTTTTCTTAAGATCCTGATATATTTATATATGTATATTGACTCGCGTTAAGGTTTGGTTCGTCAACCCGGTTTTAAACATTGCTGAGGCAGGTGTTTGTTCACATTTTTGTCAATTTTCAGTAGAACAATTTCATTTACTGATGACTAAATTTACGTATCTTAACTTTCCAACGATATTTTCTATTATCTAAATAAAAAATTACTTGGGACTTAAACGATCTTTAGGAAATCTTAAGCAGGGCTCAGCGCATAGTCGGCATACTCCCTCCTGTAGCTAGTGTATTAAACTCAATCTGACGCTGTTACCAGGACTTGCACGCGCAGCCATTGACGCACAGGACACCCAAGGATGAGCACGAGGTTCTTATTCAACCGCGCCAGTACATATACATATATATGTACATATATATAAATATGGTATATGTGTGCGTTTGTCGTATGCAGCGCAGTGCAATTCATAAAAATCGGTTGATCATAATTGAGAGCACGCGCAAGGGATTACAGGGAATTATTTTATTGAAGAACAAACAGGATGTTGCGTGGCTTGGGGGTTGCATAAAGTCAAAAGTGTAACCGGGATAACTATTGAGTCGAAGAATGGCTTTTTGTAACCGCTCTCGTGGTTAGGCCGTGCGTCGCAATTTCGTTGATTTCCTGAGGGTCTCTCAGTGGCACTTCCCCTTTCCCTTCCCCTTCTCTCCCAGTCCCTTCGACAGTTTTGCAGCTCGACTGCAAAGTTGACAAATTGCACGGCAAAATTGTCAAAAGCTAACCCCGGACTGGAGCTGCATACATAAATATTGATATGCCCAATACAAACATCGATATGCAACCACCGCCCACCGACCAACGACCCAGCTGTTGCTCATAAATTACATTTCATTATCAACCACATTGTGCATTCTGAGCGCCTGGGCAAATAGGCAAACATCGGGCAGAGGAGGTCGCTTCTGTTTGGGCAACGGCTTGCCTCATCAATCGCTTGCAGCATATGCGCAGCTCAGACACCCTGAGATTGGGAGACTGTACCCAATAAATCGAGCAGATTGCCGATGCGGCCGCTGCTCAGGTTTCAAGCGTTTTCCTGCTTAACGCATTTCCCAGCTTGTGTGCGGCCCGTGTGCGTGTGTGTGTGTGTGCATCTCTGTCTTTATTATTATTGTTGCTGTTGTTATCGTTGGCATTGTGTGTGTGGCATTGAAGTTTCTTTTCGATTGAACATTGATATTAATTGTCTCCTTTTACATTTTTTTTATGCCGCCGCCTGCCACCACTTGAATGATGTCTCGCCTGTTGTGCGCCACACACGGCGAGTGTCTGTTTCGTCCGATCTTTGGTACCCAAAACCAATTCTGAACCTTAGCACGCCCCTCAACTGACCGCGCCCTATACGCGCGTCGGAGGTGTCAAAAGTCTTGCTTGCCCGCACCTTGGTCGAAGCCAGCAAACGCAAGTCAAACAAGCCGAGTTGAGAGTGCCTGACTAGCAGATACCCTGTACCCAACACCGAGCTGCCGTTACAAATATTGCATACATACACAGCCAGGGCACACACTATAGGAAATGCATTCTTGAATACGTCCGTTGCTTATAGTTCGATCCCTATTAAATCTAGGATCTGGGAGGATCGTCATGCCAAATTTGTTGTCTCCAGGTCTTATAAACTACGAGTTGTGTTTAAAAAGCATTGTTTACAAATCGATATTTATCGAGGTACTATACATTTCGAATTTCCTTAGCTCTTGCAGCTATTCACAATCCGTCTAGACAGCCGAACAGCTTGGACAGATCGACTCAGCTCGTCGTCTTGATCAAGAATATATATTTATACTTTATGTTGTCGGAGATGCCTATTACATACGTATATCCAAAACTATTATGCCCTCTTTCAATGGGACAGGGTATGAAAAGCCATTAAAATAACAACATGTTCTCTGATAGAGCCCTCTCCCCTGCGCCCGTCCATGCCACTCTTGCTTATCAGCTTATCAACTGATCCGCAGCACAGCTGCTCGCATTTATCCAGTTCAGTTGAGTTCAGTTAGTGGCCAAATCGCCTTAGTAGCCTTAATGGCACCTCTGAACGATGTGAAGCAGAAATGAACAGATTCTTCAAATAATCTGGAAAAAAAATGAATCATTCCTTTGCTGTGCATCAATTTGTTTCATAAGTCCAAGCTTTATGCAGGACCTGGCACATTTATATATCATTTAACAATAAAGAATGTCTGACTGCGACAGCTGGCCCAGAATATCGGGTACTTCTTCACGCTGTCACCTGTTCGGCGAGTCATTGGGTGACCCGGTTGCAAAAGAGTTGAATAAACGCGGTAGGTTCAATGGCAGTAAAGTACCCCGGGATCAATTAGTTTACATGCACAGCTTCGCGGCTTATTAATAGTTGAACGATGCATGTGATCTGCGCCTGGGGCTAGTGGAAGTTAGGCGCTGTTGTCGGATGCAGTTGCTCGGTCAATGGGCACATTTGCGTGTCTGCCAGCGCTTTACTTAGACTTTGTCCATCAAAAGATGATTTATTAACACACACAGCTTTCAAGCAGTACAGGGCAGCAACATTTCCATCGCTGGCTCCAAATGAAGCATGACAATAATTGTTTGTGCGCAAAAAAACACGCTGGAGATAGCTTTTTCCATATATATATATTATATATATATATATATATATATATATATCTGTGCAATGTGAAAGTGTTTGTTGTGCACAGCGCACCCCCACGATTTTTCGGCATTCCTGGACTTGTTTTTCACGCAGATTTTCTTCAGAATTTGCGGCAAGGCAATGTGGTTTTACATTTAGATAATCAAAAAAGCAATTGTTGTTGCCATTATGTGATTGTTATTGCTGCTGTGCGATTTCTAAAATAAAATCAGAAATCAAGAACACATTGCCGACCCTAGCACAGCGAAGGCACAATGCCCTAACATGGATTGTATATTATTTTATCTTGAATAAACTATTTGTAATTGTAATTTATTTTTTGTAACAGAGGATACAAAATATCGTCTCGAATGCAAATATTTAATGGACTTATGTACGTGAATAACATTTCTTTCTAATTAAGAACAGAGTCTAAAATCGGTTAATTATGTATTAGGGAACAAGTCTGAAGTCTTTCAATAGTATTTAGTATATATTGCTTCTATTTTCCGGGCTCAAATCCCATACACTCACAAAGCCAATGCGCCAGTTATGTATCAAAAGTATGGTTAATAACTCCATCCAATAATAATAATAATAATGATCATTAACGATTAAAAATAGTAATCATGATGATCATAATAAAATTTACAATAATAATAATCATAATAATAGTCATAATGATAATAATAATAATAGTTAAGCATATAATTATATATATTGTTCTTATGATAAATTTTGTTTATACGAGATATTATATATTAACACGATAGGAAAGTCTTTATATAATTTTAATGAACTCCACATGAAAGCAAATTATTGATCAATAAATTGATATTGGGCAATGAATTGATTTAAACAGAAGCATATTTAAATAAAATACAATGCTTCATGAAACATCAAACTTAAAACATTTAAAATATTATGATTATCCTACAAGTAAAAATGGAATGCTATGTTCACATTCTAGTCCTGCTAACCTAACAAATGTGCTCGATTTCAATTTTAAAATAAAAAATACGGTATAAAATTAGAAGATTTATATCCTGTGCCCCGGCCATAAGTAGCATAACCCATATGCCTATTCATACACACACACATATATAAAATCTTGTTTATACATAGAAGCACACATTCATGCTGCTGTGAAACAATTACAGGGTATACACAAAGTAATTAATGACTGTTATTTACATATAGGGCACGCCTTAACCATTAACATTGAGCGAAGCTCCAGTTAAGCTCATATTTAAAGATTTCAAAAATCGCCCCCAATTGGTTAAAATTGAGTTCGCTTTGACCCGAGAGCTGCGATATAAACGTTTTGAGCTATCTGCAGCTATTAATGAATGTATTTACTTCAGGGCCAGCTGATTGCCGATAAAAGCCACAAACATCATCCGAATTCAATAAAACCCCTCGTCAAATAAATGGCAAATGAAATGTAGCGAAAAATGTATTTTGTTCACATGATTCGAGCCCAGCTACGCCAGAGAGCACCGTATCGTACATTCAGCTGTAGGTTTTCAGTTTTCAATGCGATTTTCCTATAGTCGCAGAAGTAGGCATTGCAGATTTTCCAGTTTGCGCTTCGACTACTCGTAGATGTGGATATGGCCGTGGGGCTGGAGCGTACTGAACTGTTGCCAATTGGCGATTACAATGGTCGATAGACATGGACATGGCATAGAAAACAACGCCATAATTTTACTTTTTACCTACACCCTGTACCCATCGAAAATGTTTGAGAGAGCATTTTGGTTCTGTGCAAATGCATGTTAAAAGCATATGGAGTCTTCTTCGATCTTATTTAGTATATGCACATATTCTTGGTCAGCAGCAATATGGTCTGTTTGTAGATAGACGGTTTGAAAATTCAAAATAGAAATAAATCGATCGTTATTTTTATTGATAGCATGTTTTTTACCATAGCCCAAAGATTAGAACTAGAGATGCTGATATACAATACCATCCTCGTAACTACAAAAATTAAAATTCTTTTAAGGAATACTATATTTATTTGAGAGTACTATTAGAATATTGGCTGAATTTGGTATTTTCACAATTTTGTATGCCATATTTCAAGCCTGAAAATTGCAGAAATATTGAACTATAAACAACAAAGTTACTCAAGAATGCATTTTTTGTAAGGGAAGAAAAGTCACAAATGCTGCGGCATGCGTGCATGAGTGTGTGCTTGTGTGAGTGTGGGTGTGTGTGTGTGTGTGATTGTGTACGTGTATGCGTATGTGTGCGTGTGCGTGTATTTCTTTTGTATATATGTAAAAGCAGGAAGTTGAAATCTTTTTGACAGCATCCCGCCGCTGGGTACAGGGTAACTATTAGTTGGACCGACCTGACTAGCGCGCTCTTACTTGTTTTTATTTTGTTATTTTTAGCGTCATGCGAGAGTGAGATTTATCTAATTTTCAATATTGCGCTCAGGGCAATGAAAAGCAGCTAGCCAAGTTCAAATTTTTTTGTTGTGTGATAAGTTGTTGACTTACTTGACTTGTTGTTGCTGTTGTTGTCGCTGATGTTGCCCGTTGTTGATAGGTAATTTACATAATTACCGCAAGGCGTGTCTGACGATTGCAGCAAGCCGCCCCTTTCGAATTGGTCAAGTGCTTGCCACATAAACGCGCCGTTTCTAGCCAGAGACATATGCCAGATGAAAGCGTAGCATTGCAGCCAGAACTTTGCTTTGATAAGCGAGCAGCACACACACACTCTCAGATACATACAGCGGGCAACCTGCTGCCAAACAGAACTCACAAATATGCGGAACTGTACGGAGACGTGCCAGCGATGTGGCATGCCGCAGAGCGCACATTGAACTTCAGCTGAAATCTCAACAGGCTGCGGGTCGGTCACTGCCACAGTCGACAGTCGCTGCCACTCGCCAGTCAACAGTCGACAGTCGCCAAATGCCAAATGCAGCAGCCTGCCCCATGTCGCTTGTTATACTTACATATGTATATGTTATATACACACAGTACGGACCTATTGCAGTTGCAGTTGCAGTTGCAGTGTCTGTGCATAATGCATCTGGAGAAGCATATACGAGCATTCTCGTCTGTTCATATAGTGCATGAGTTTGTATGCGCATTCTTTGTGCGATATGGGCAAGCTGACGCCTTAAATGAAATAGGTGCAAGTGCCCCAGTCGGGTGGGCACGACTTCTAGATATCCTTTAAGTTGCGACGCAAACCGTAGTTCCAAGCGATGTATGCGCAACACAAGCGAGATTTTTGCAGTCGGGTGGAACTGACTGCCACATACTCTGTTCACGGTTCAATTGATGTTTCAAGCAGCGCATCAGTTGTCTTCATATCATATCTAGCATTAAGACTGTGGAAGATATAGATTTGCCGATTTTATATGCACCCCAGATGATTTTAAAATTTCATCTGACGGGGAAATACGCGAGTTTATATTTCAAGTGTTAAGTCTCCATCTTCATACGGATAGGCAGACTGTCGGACGGACAGTGCAAGAACCATATTTTTCTCTTTTATTAGCTATTTTATTGATACTATTCTTGAGCATCTTAACCTTACAATAATGGGATTAACATACTTAACATTACTTATTAAGTTTTATATTTATTCGATTTAGATTATATCTATCTAAGTATCCGGTTTGGGAGATCGATGGGGTGGACCCTACGATGTCTCCATCCATTTCTTCTGCAAAGCCTTCTTGTGCAAAAACCAGTAGATAAAAGTCTTTCTTGGAAGAATGTCACAAGGTTATCAAAGAATCGAAATTAGCGAATAGAGATGTAAAATACATCGATGCTTCCCAACGAACAGGATTGTAAGCTAAGCACCATCGATTGATGGTAAAACAAGGGATCAGTCGGATGCCTTCGGCTTACCAATACTTAGGTAACAGCAGAAATGTATCTTTTACCAGACCTATTTATTCTTATATATTACTATATATATGTGTATATCTCTATATATATAACTGTTTGTCCTGACTGACTGACTGATTGAATGACTGACTGACTGACTGACTGACTGACTGATTGGTGATTAACGCACAGCCCAAACCGTAAGAGCTAGGAAACTGAAATTTTCACTGTAGCTACCTTATGTGATGTAGGTGCACGTTAAGACGGGGTTTCGGGAAATTCCACCCGCAAGTGCGGAAAAATCGCGAAAAACGTTTGTATGTAACTTTTTTGTTTACCATCCGATCAGCCTCAAACTTATTTTCAAAGATCTTTGTTCAAATTCATTTGAGGGGTGTTTCACACTTTTAGGAAAATCCGTTCCTCCTTGGTGGAAATGGAGGTCAAAGATTTGGTGGGTGACGTTTCGCGCTCAAATTCATTTCCAGAGATCTATAAGAAAAATCATTTGATACGTGTTTCACACTTTTCGCAGAATTCAAGCTTCTTCGGGGGGAATGCGATTTATAGATTTTTTGAGCGAAGTTTGAAGTTGTGTCCGATTTGCTTCAAACTTATTTTCAAAGCTCTACATAAGAATGTATTAAATACGTGTTTCAGCGATTTGGGAAATTCCACTCGCAACTGTGGTAAATTGGCGGAAAACGTTTGTATGAAAGTTATTTGTTTACCGTCCGATCAGTTTCAAAATCATTTCAAATTTGTTTGAGAACATTGATTTTATAACATACTTGCCACGGGCAAGGCCGGGATATACCCGCTAGTATTCCTATATATATATAAGATCTTTTCTTTAGTTAGATTTTTGGTAAACAAAATTTCAAAAATCTGTTGTTATTTTGTATCCCTTATTCCGACGTGAGTCTGCATTTTTGAACATTGCTCGAGTAGCTTCATACGGATTTTCAAAAGCCTTATGGTTCCCGAAAGCTAATGAATATATCTATTAATCATTCAATCACTTCTAAATTTGAATCTTTCGTTTTGCGACTATGAATATTGAATAAAGATAATTAAGATTTTTTGTGCGGCATTATGTACGACTCTTTGACTTTAAATTTCGGAGAAAACTATATATCTGCAATTATTATTGGATTAACGTCAGCGCCGTATTTTTAGTTCAATCCAGAAAAGCTCTTGAGTTAATTTGACAGGTTTCAAATTTTGGAAGCTCTTACTAAACTCATTTTGGCATTTACCTTGACTTCTTATTCCAGATTGATTTTAAGCAATAATTTGGAATAATTTATGTTTATATTGATGTATGCTTAGGTTTAGACGCCTAGGCTCGGACTACCGATGTTTTTCATCCCATGTTTGGTGTTCTCGTAAAAGTCCTAGGAACTCTTTTACAAAGTTGTGCTGCAAGTTGTTATTTGTACCTAATTAGTATACAAGCAGTATAAGCAGTATAAAGGGCACATTCTGCCCCTCTACTTTTAAGCTCCTTAGCAGAATATAACGAATGCTGCACGAGGGCAGAAGGGCAGGAGGGCTGGGCTACTGTGGCATCATTGAATAGTCGCCGCTGCCACAAAGGGCATGTTTCTAGGTCGCAGTTACCATGGCTATGCACCTGTAACCTTTGCATTGGCCAGCCAACACATGTATTATACTGGCTTATTGGACATGCCACACATGGTGGCATACGATGGCGCAGGTGCAGGTGCTGCTTCCGAGTTGGCTTTATTGTTTGCTGTGAGTTTCAATTGAAATTGAAAGCCAGTATGAGATCGAGATATGCCTATCTGGTGAGGCTTTCTATTTTTTAAAATTCGTTAAGGTACTATAACTTATGCTTTAAATATGCGAGCACTTTTACTCCTCACAACATGTGATTCGTCGAGAGAATTAAAAAACGTACCTCTTTATATGCAACTAAGCTAAAAAAAAAAACAGCATTTAAAGCTTAAATTATGAATTTTTTATGATTTACTGTAATAATTATAAATTGCACTCCTATTGTCATCATTATTCGATGGCTTGGACGAAGAGCGTTTCATAGATGTGTGGATGGATAGTCTATAAACAAAATTGTGCATCGATTGCTTCCGTTTAAGTATGCGTACTAGTATTCCGAGCTTTGCACTGATTGTGACAATAGAACAACTAAGCACTTGTCATTGCAACGTGTGCCCCATAATAATGCCAACCAGAATAACAGCATGTGCAAGTTCCATGGCTGATAATGCCCGACTTTCAGATACTATTTACTTTTCTATTATTGACTATTTGCTGGCCATTCGCTGATAAGAGCGCAGCAATGAATCAAATCAAATTAATTACAATCTTTTGCAACAATTAAGATAAAGAAGACAAAATATGTGGAAAAAAAACATAAATTAAATATGCATATGTGTGTGCACATTTTATTATACATGCAAATACTGCAAAAATTCGTACTTAAATAAACAATTTGTAAATTTAATAAAAAAAAGTACACAAAATTATATCATTGATAATAATAGGAGCAATAGCAGTACTTATAAAAATATAAGTAAAAATGAATAGTATAATATAAAAAATAATAATTTAATTAATAGTAAAAATAATAATAATTAAATATCAAAAAAAAAATAAAAATTAATTCAATAAAAAGTATAGTAATAATGATAATAATGATGATGATAATTAATAATAAAATAAATAAAATAATAATAATAAAATAATAGTTATATTAATAGTAAAATTAATAATAATTAAAAAAGCAATAATAACAATTAAATGTAGCTCAATAGTAAGCATAATATCAATGATAACAACAATATTATACATAATCAAATATATTAATTCAACAAAATAGCATAAACAATAAAACTTAGTTAAATATTAAATACATAAATAACGATAATAATAATTAAAAAAATATATTAAGATTAGATAGATCGAATAATCATAATTAAATAATAATGATTAGAACAAATAATAACAATAACTTTATTTGTATATTTGATCAACAATATAATTATAAAGTTAAGCGCACACTCTTAAAGGCATTATACAGATTTTATTTGTATACTTTATTAACAATATCATTTGAAACTTAAACACAAATTCTTAAAGGGATTATTCTATAGATATTCTATTTGTCTGTTTGATCAATTACAAGTGCCATACTAAAAGGTATTAAAGAGATTTTATTTGTATCTTTTATAAACAACACCATATTAATGTTATGGAAACATAGCTATAGGGTTTATAGGAATTCCTAAACGAACTTGACTTACCCCTTTCGAATTTTAGTGCTGGGTATAAAATCAGCAATTGTACTGCGTCGATACGCATAACGATACGGCAGAAACAGATGGAGCATGTTCATCATTGCGTGAAACGGCAACTAGTTGTTGTTTTTGATGTTGTTTGCGCTTGTTTTTGCAGCGCCAACGTCAGAGGCAACTCATCCACAGCATTTGTACGCAGTTTTGCATTGTGGCAACCGGCGGGACGCCCCTGATTGGAGCATTATGTGAAACAAGCGCTTTTAATTGAATCGAATTACTGTCAATAGCCAGCAATTGTTGCTGCCAGCAGCAGAAGCTGTATCCACGTGAATCTTATGCCTGCGTCGGTATGCATCGGACACATTCTCTTGACCGCCTCACGGCTTGTGGCCACGTGCGCTCCATGCTCCACGCGCCACTCTAAGCCGTTTGCCATTTAAGATGGCAGGCAGCAACTAGTTGTGCCCCACAGACAGCAATCAACATTTCTTAATGCCACTGTGCTGAAAGCTAGCAAGTGCCTGTGATAGCCGGACTCACTTTAAGCTCGAACTGAACGACAATGAGGCATCAGACCTAAAAATATGCAATGATAAATACGACGACTGTCGACCGCTAAAAGTTTACTTAACATCCACAGTCAAGGCTCCTGTCAGTTGTTTGGCTGCAGCAGCTCCTTTTGCCGTGACCATGTTACATGTAACATTCTCCGTCTACAGGATTAACATATATATATATATATATATATATATATATATATATATATATATATATATATATATATACACACGTCCGCTTTGCGAAGCCATGAGCAGAAAATGCTGATGGTATCCTTTGTGCCTGTGGCCTTATGAAAAACTTTTGCAAAACTTTTTTTCGACGCACAGCTCAAAAGAATAATAATCATAAAGTTGAACAGCGAGGATCTGTGGTTCGAATTCCCGGCTAGTTTACGGATATGTTATTTCCTTAGCCGAAGAATATAATTGCTGGCGATAATATTTGATTATTTTTCTTGATTCACAGCTTGTAACTATGCTCTATAATATATTAATAATAATAAAAACTATTATAAAAATAATTAAAAAGTATTTATAGTAAGAATAATAGTAATAATATTAATAATGAATTTAGTAATAATAATCTGTAATAATGTCCTGAAATATTCCACTCTTAAAAGTGGGAAAATTGTGAAAAACGATTGTGTGAAACTTTTTGTTTAGCAACCGATCAGCCTTAAGCTCAATTTCAAAGATCTTTGTTCAAGAGGTGTTTCACACTTTTCGGAAAATCCCACCTGTCCAGATTGGAACTGAAGGTTCACTTGGGGGGAAAGAAGCCCGTTGCATGAACGAAATTTTATTTTTAGGTTTCAAGATTTGCACCACGAGAACAAATTCCAACTTTTTGTTTTTAATTTCACGGACTTCAAAATAATTTACAAATAAATTTGGAAAAATAACTGAAGACGTAGAGTACAGAAAAATTGGGATAGATTGGGAAAATAGGGATAACTTAAAAAACTTTAACCTGGCAAGACTGGGTAATACCAGCTAGTTAATAAATATAAGAGAATACATTATCCTAAATTAAATGTTAAAGAATCCTTAGGTTTATATTTTCAAAAACTAAATATTAGGTCATTGAAACATTCGAATTTCGATTCATCTCTATGCAATATGCCGGAATTAAGAGTCGAATACTCTTTTCATTCAGTTCCGGGGGGCAATGGGAATGGCTTGCAGTGACCTGTGCTGCAGGGAGTTTAATGCAGCGTCTGTCAATTTGGCTGCAAGCTGTTGGGCAACTGCCACAGTTGGCTGCAATAAACAACAACAAAACGAAAGAATTGCAAAGCAAGACGGCGCCCATTTGAAAGTTGATTCTGATGCCAGCGCCAGGCCGGACCGGGCCGGGCCGGGCCGGGCCAGATCGGACCGGACCAGGCCCTATCCCAGTACTCAGTAGCGATTTCGCAAGCGCTTTTTTAATGGGCTGGCATTGCCTGGTCTCTTTGATATTGATCAGATGCTGCACACTCCATAAAATTGTGGATTTCGGGGGGAATATTTTGTTGTGTGTCTGACCCATATAAAAATAGAGCGCAACGCACACCTTACGCAGGAATGGGATTGGGAATGGGAATGGGAATGGAAAAATAGTATTGGGTGTGGGAAATGGGAATGGGAATGCTTGAAATTAGGTCTGGAGTGAGGCACAGCCAGACAGTTGATGCTATTGCATAATCCGCAGGGCCCAGGGTAATTAAAAGCTGTATGTGCGTGTGTGTATTTGTGTGTGTGTGTGTATTTGTGTGTGTGTGTGCTTGTTGTTATCTTAATGAACAAAGCTACTTAAGCTTAATGTGAAAAAAAGTATTGGGGCCACAGTTTTAGCCGCCTCAGTATGACTGCAGCTGGAAGTGCGCTGCGACTGGGATGTGTCTCCTACACGCTCATTGTCTGGCCCATTGTCTGGCAATGGGTCTGCATTCTGTGCATCTTAAGTGGCCTATTAGAATATGAATGCCAGAACATATAGCCAACTGTGTGGGGGACGGGCAGCAGACAGCTGACACTCTCCATGCCCCCTACCCCACCCGCTCTCCACCACACTCTTTTTTTTGGTGTACCCTTCTAGTTGGGCATGATAATTTTGTCAACAAATGTGTAGCGCACAGCAAGAGACATCTCCAAACCCTTAAGGTATATGGTATAAATATATATATTCTTCATCAGCCGAGTCGATTGAGTCTCCTATCCGTAAAGCTATTGTTATGTTACTTTGCATTGGTTTGCCTTTCTGTTTCAGGCAGTATATATGATTCGGAATCTGCTGGATGTAGCTACTATATCATATAGTTGATCATATGGAATGTTTGTTCGAATATTAGTGTTTCTGTTTTTGAAAATATCTTGACTTAACTTGACATTTTAGTATTATGTTATGCTCCCAACTACAATAGCATATAACTGAGTTTTTAAATAGAAATGTGTTTGTTTTTCAACAAAAAAAACCTGACTACTCTATCTAATAGCATCCAGCTATAGGCAAAATCTGCCGAGAGTAAAGATTTCATAAAAAACGCTTTCATGCCATATGTCAGCAAGGGTATTTAATCTTCGTCGTGCAGCAGTGAGTTGTTCCTTCAGAGTTTCTACTTATATTGTGCTCATTATTATGTATTATGATTATGTATGGATTTCATTTGTTGTCATTGTTGGTAGCTGCAAGCCCAAGCTGGGCGACCACGCGGTTTGTTAGGCTCTTCATTCTTTAGAAAGGTGTGAAAAATAAAAGATCCGAAGACGGCCAGCAACAGGCTGAAGGTGAGTCGAAAACTGTGATTGCCACTGGCCCTACATATCCGACTGCAGCAGCGGCTGAAGCAACTGCTAATGAAGTAGCCAGTCGCAGGCAGTTGCAGTTGCAGTTGCATTCAATTTACACCTACAAGCTAATGCGGCTTACACTGTGAGAAACAGGAAGTGGCTGGCTCATAAAAAAGGCCACAGAATGGGCCATGTAATAATTAATAAAATTAAAATGCGACCGCTATACCGCAATAATAATTGTGGCAGCTTAACTCAATGCAACAAGCAGCGCGCTCTCGGCGCCAGTTTGGACGCCACCGTTGATGGGCTTCAATTGAATTACACAGCTGACCCGCATTGATGCTGCTGCTGCACTTGGTGGTGGAGCCGGGTGTGGTGTGCTCCGATTGCCATCTTCTGCTCAGTGGCCGCCTCTGTCTCGGCGTTTGAGTTTGGGGCTGGGGGGAATCGGGCAAAAATCTACAAGAAAATGAATTTTCATTAAGAAAAACGCGCTTTTTGTTTTGAGAAACTATCAATGAGTACGCCTCAACTGCACCACCAACATTAACCCGCTTCCCGCCTCGCGCTTCCCGCTCCCTCGCCATGCACTTCAATACCACTCGCCGGCAATTGGATGTGTGTAAATAAATTGGGTTAAGATCTTGCCATCGACACGGTCAGGCCACGCATCTAAACTCGTTTCGGATGCCGCGCCTCGCGCCGCCTCTTGATTGCATTGCATTTCCCACTCCAAGCAGCGAATGGGCAACCATCAGCTGCAAATGCACACAACTGCCGATCCGTCTCAGGGGCACAAATAGGGTATATAGGCATATATTCTGCCCGGGCTCGAGCCGCTTGTTGCTCCTTAAATCTTTACTAACAGTTTTTCACTCATATTTCGCACGTGGCAGTGATTTTGGCCTAGTCGGTGAAACGCGTCTTCTATTCGTTTTTGCACGATTGATAAGCAAAGAAAACATTTGTTAGATAACAGATTTTCACTGATATTTTACTCGCGTAGCTGGAAGGGCATCATGTACTTAAGGGCATCAAGAAATGGGAGAAATTGAAGTAGAGTATACACATTCTACTTTGATTGACAATAATATCTAAAAAAAATTATAAATATACATATATATGTATATATGTATCTTATTTTGCTTTCAAAACGAATCAATCTATGATCTTATACATTTAATTTAGTATATCCCATTTGCATACTCTGCATTTCGCGGCCCCGCCTTAAGATCTAGTAGTTAAGCCTTCTAGTTCGACAGATGTTTGATATGCATCAATAAACTTCTCAGATACGCTACAGATCTACGTCATCATGAGAATGGCAACGTTGTAAATCATTAGCCAAATTTTGCGCTGCATACTTTCAGGCAAGCTTTTGCTACATTGAGCTTTGCCCATTTCGCACAAAATGTATAAAATCGTAATCATAAATTCATTTGGAATTCAACAGAAATTGTGAATTTAAAAGCTGACCAAATACAAAAAAATGCAATTATTTAGGCACTTAAGTTTGCAGCTTAGCAATCAAATAGCTATCCTTGCTGGTTGAGCTTCTGGCCAGGGTATGACTGACGCGTCAAACTGTGACCTTGGGAAAAATTAATTTTTGCATTTTTGTACCGCAATATTTGGGTTTGATCTTGAAAAGAGATGAGTATTTTAAAGTTAGTAGAAAACTCTGTTTGCAAGTCTCCTCTGGATTATTCACATAATTATATTTGCATGAAGCAAGGATGCACGCTGCTTTTGAGCTATGATTATTATTTATTATGAAATGAAGGTAAATCAGCTTAATTGGAAAGAAGAATCGCTAGCTAACATAAACGAATCATCTAATTTTCAAAAAATGATTAAAGTACGAATATTTGGTATTTGGTTTAGTTTAGAAACCGCTCTTTTTTATCAATGTGGGCCAGAAGTTTCACTTTCTGTCACGACTTGGGCATTTGGAAAGCTTACATGCATATTTATAACACTTTCATTGAGCTGCTTATCCGAGCGAGAATTGTAAAAACAAAGATACATAAATATATATATTCAGAAACGCCATTAAAAATGCTTAAAACAAAAACCAAGCTCGGAACTTTTTGTGGAGCACATTCGGAAAGATGCATCTACATTTTGGGGCTGGGGTTTCGTTGCATTAGGCACTCGAATACCGGCAATAATAACAATAATAATGCCCAGATATTGGAAATTCAAAAGGCCCCAAAAACGCACAGAACGGAATCGGGAGTGGCAGAAGTGCTTGTGCCTGTGTCTCGTTCTCTGTCCCGGTCTCGGCCAAGTGACTGCGCATTTGATGACGATGGTTTTCAGTTTTCATTGGCGCTGAGATTTTTCTAAGCAGAACAAAGCACAAATCGCTCGTGGAGAAGGGACAGGGAGAGAGACAGAGAGAGAGAGAGAGAGACAGAGAGAGAGAGATAATCTTAGCCGCGTGGCTGCTGTGGCGTCTACTTAAGTGAAGTGAGTGGTGGCCCAGGCAACGTGATGGGCTCTCAGATGAAGACGACTTCATTATGCAAATAGAGAGTCGGCAGCAGCACTTCAATCATTGGCCCAAAGTGGCGCTGATAAGTAATTATGACAAGGCGCACATGTTCCAATCACTCCTACTGGCACAACCTTCCTCCCCACCCGCCCAGCTCTGCTATCTAGTTAACTTTTTATGTAACTGAAGGGGGTATTTTAATTTTGTCACGATATGTGTAACGCAAAGGAACAGGCGCATAGAAAAAGGCAAGTGTATGTGTATACATATTCTTGATCTATACTAACAGTCGAGTCTATATACATTGTACGCCTGTCCGCCAGTCTGTTCGCTGCTTGGAACTTTTAATTGTTCCCTCATTCTGCTCAAAGCAGTGAGTGTGTCGGAATCGGACCACTATATCATATACATAGATGCCATAAGACTGAACGGCCTTATATGAAGTTCATGTATGAAAAAGTTGTTTGTTTTTCTTTTGATATCTTCACCAACCTGGGCAAATCGGAGTACTATAGGAACAATCGATGGACAATAGACCTTACATATAAAAGAATTTCTAGGGCACCTGTCGAGAAGGGTATTCAATTTTCGCCGGGTCGAATATAGTTGTTCATTCTTGTTTGATTTGGGTTTGGGCCGCGTTGATAATGAGCCAGCTTATGGCAGCGACTTGTCCGTTATAAATTCAAATTCAGCTCCAGCCGCAGAATCACGGAACTGTTTTCATGGCTTTTTAATTAGCGACCTAAAAGGTGACGCTGCTGGCCTCCAATTAATTGAAAGTTGTCTGCGTCTGCAACAAAAGCCACTCGCAGCAACAAATTTTATGAGCCGTTTGATGATTGCGCTGAAAGCTGAGGGCACCAAATGTGGAGTGGGACCCGCATGAACCTTTGACCAGCAACAAGAACTCAAGCTTGCCGCCCGCCCTCGAGCGTGTGTGTGTGGTCAGGTCCGTGTTGCTGTTGCTGTTGCTGTTGCATCCTGACCCACACGATCGCCCTGGAGGCCAGGCAAATGGCTCACATCGCCCTTTGTCATGTTTTATGCATCTGTTACGCTGCACTCGCTGCATATTAATGTGGATGCAGAACGGGAACGCCATCGAGATCTAGATCCAAGATCAAGATCAACAACATCGAGACTCAGCTCGAGCCAGGGCCGCGATGAGTTCTGTTTTCTGCGGCAATTAATGCATATTTATAGAGAGGCGGAATGGGGCATAGACGACTCAACTGACATGGGTTGACAAGCGGCCCCAGAGCTAAAGATGAGCCCAACTTCAAGCTAAACCTAAAGCCAAAGCCAAAACTAAAGCTTTGTCAGCAGCAGCAGCAGGCGGCATGTGGCCCAAGCCTTCGTTGATGATTGGACCTGCAAAATGTTTACGCGCTGAGCCAGTTCATTAATCACAGCCAGTGACTAAGTCTGGCTGCAGAGTGAAAGAACTTTCGAATGGTTGGACACACGGCTCGACAAAACAAATAGTCGATGCTTCATACTGCTCCATTTGCCGTTGATCAGCGCTGTTAAGACTCCATGAGTGTGTTGCATTCGAATCTCTGAGTAGTTCTTAAAGCTGCGCCATCAAGAGCTTCTGGTAGTTTCTCAGAAGGCATACTATACTATTTATTCTTATATTTAATCTACCATTAATCGAACCTTAAGCTGATTCAAAAGAAGCGAACCAAAAGAGGCGGCATTGGATTCAATTGTTAAAGCCGCCATGATCTAAGTGATATAGATTTCAATTAATAGATCATATGGAACTGTTATATAGACTCTGTTAGGACTGTTGTACTTACTTATCGAGTTTATGCAAGGTAAACAATATAGAGTTTACCTAACCATCAGCTGGCTGAAAGCGGTTCCAGGCAAAAAGATAGTATTCAAATACTTAAGAAATAAATATACTTGCGTAATTACGCGCGAAATCCAGAGCCGATTTTCATAGAAAACTTTAAGATCGATATTTATCGATTTAGAGGCCTTGTTCCAAGTTTTAGCTCTTATTGTAACAGAAATCGACAGATGATAAGGCGACATCGACATGGATCATTCAGATAATATATATATATTTGTATTTATATAGGATGGCGAGCTGAGATATCGACAGCTATATCAACATAGATTATTAAGATAGTATATATATAAATAAATATCTATTTCTATGTATTTATTTCTATATATATATATATTTCCCTTAAAACTTTTAAAGATATGAGATTATCAAAGGTATCTTATGGAGCTCAGTGTTTGAAAAAATTGTTCTAAGTCGAGAGCTACTGCTTAAGAAATGACCCTTCTCTCAGGCAATTAGTCACAATGTTGCCAATCTAATGCAGGTTGTGCTCAGTGTCGAACTCAGATTACAGAAAACCCACAGACTTAAAGGCAAGGCCAAGCCATTTGCTTACCAAGTCTCACACACGAGCCAGCAACAGGTCAACAACTGTCGTTTGTTTCGAGTGTTTGTTTACCTGTTCAACGAGTCGTCTAAAAAATGAAATCGAATCAAATCAAAGCGCAACAATTGACAAGCAAAGCGCAAAGACTGTCAACAGGATGAGTCCTTACGTGTGTGTTTGGGTATGTGTGTGCATGTTTTTATACCCTTGTAGAGGGTATTTACTCTTGTCACGAAATGCGTCACGCGTACGACACTGTTAAGATGTGTATTTATTCTTGATCAGTATCCACTGTCTGTTGCGATGTCAACTGTTCTTTCGGTTTTAAAGCCATAAATCAAAGGGATCGGACTACTTTATCATATAGCTTCCATAAGAATGTTTGATTTACAAGCATCTCAATACTTATTATGAGCTTATGAGCAGCATCTTATTTACAAGCATCTCAATACTTATTATGAGCTTATGAGCAGCATCTTATCAATATCGGATCTAGCCAAGTCTGTCTGTGAGAGCTAGCTGCTCCTGGGAGCAGCCTCTCCATGACTTTTCCCGCCCGAGATAGTAAAGTAGCGAATCCTAGGACGAGGGATGATCTGGCGGCTCGAATGGCGGGACAATTTATTGGACTTTTCTGAGGAAGCACAAAGTTTTCCCTACTCAAGGGTTTTCTTTACTACCCATTCAACCAGTTACCTGATGTAACAAACGAACTCGGTCTATTCTTCATTCATTATTATTATTGTTGGCACTTTGATTTATCTGCGGTTTTCGTTGTGGGCATTTGCAGGGGTTGGCGTTGAAGGGGTTGTTGTTGGCTTTTGACGCATTGTAAAAGTGAAATAACCCTGGTTAGAGTTTTGCCCCCCCCCCCACCAATTGGGCAGTGACTTGTTAATTTTCTAATTACAAAATCATTTTCCTTGTCCTACCTGCATGAAAATAGAAACAAAAAAGAAATACTTGTGTGTTTCCTGGTGTTTCCAGGCATTCTTTTTTTGGGTTTTCCTATGGGTTTTTTTCTTTCTTTATTTTTGGTTTTACGGCCGCCTTTGAAGGCCCATCGAGGCATTGGAAAATGCGCTGTGGCTGACAAGTGAGCAGAAACCTGTTTGATTCGTCTTAATTTCTTTCACCAACCAAATTTCTGAGAGTGTGTGTGCGAGTGTGTGTAGATATACATATTCTGTGCCCCTGCCCTTTGGTTCTACTTGGTTGTTATCAGCGCCAGTTCATCAGTTCATGTGAGAGCCTGTCCGCCTCTCAATCTCCGTCTCTGTCCCTGTCTTCGCTTCAATCTCCATCTCTGTCTCTGTCTCTGTATCTGTATCTACCTATGTCTGTCGCTTGTCTTGTGCTTATTTTCAATTTATTTATGTATGTATTGTACATCAAAAAATTAAAAACAAAAAAAAACATAAAACATAGCATTGGGATGTTCTTACCTGTTTCGGTATTCTTTATTTTACTTTTTTTTATCATTATCATTTGTTGGCTGCCTCTGCTACGATGCGTATCTCTCAGATACAGCACAATACACAGATACAGCTTCTTGTGTTCGGTTTTGCAGCATGAATGATTTCTGTGTGGCAACATCAGGTACATGCGTCTGCGCTTTTTGTTTTTTTGCTGCTTCTGCTGCTGCTGTTGTTGTTACTGTTGTTGTTGTCGGCAATCATAATTATCTTTAATTTTCAACATGAGCAACAAAAACACCATGGCGAAAACCGAGCGTGGCCGGGAGAAATGCTTAAGATTCACATGCTTCCTAGGCAACCAACGGCTGCTGCTCTGCACCCAGAATCTGTGCCCCTGCAACCTCAGTTGCCACACAGCAGAAAGGCAGATAGACAGACAGACAGACGCACAGAGAGAGAGAGGAGAAAGAGAGAGAAGACACAAGACACAATAAAAAGCGAAATTACATGAATGAATGCAACTGTCGAGGGGCGAGAGGAGTCGAGTATTGTTGTTGTTTGCTCGCAGCTGTATCTGCATCTTTGTGTACAAAACCATTTGTATCTGTATCTTAACTTTGATTTCTTACTTACCTGCTCAGCCTGTCAGCTCGCTGCTTCCGAGATGGCTTTACAACAACAACAAGAACAGCTTCACTTGCTAAAAGCATACATCTATTAGTACAGTGTAAAGTTCGTCATTCGAGGGCTCTCAATGCAGGTGCATTGTTGCAGCTCCAATCTGCTTATCAGCAAGTGGATGCAGCTGTTAACCAAATACACATACACACACAGCGATTGGTTGCAGCTCCAATCAGCTTATCAGCAAGTTTATGCAGCTGTTAACCAGGCACACACAGACACCCACACTGCGTTGCTCTGTTTACCAGGCGCACAGCAATTGCAGTCTGTTAAATGCCTGCAAACCGACTGCTGTGAGAGAGTTAACAGCCGCATTGGCTGTTATCCATTGTGCTGTACATGTACATGTTTATGTTTTTTCTACAGGAAGAACGTCGGCAGAGGGGCGAGGGCGGCCACAATTGCACTTTGCACTTGAAGCTAACATCGACGCGGACGCTGCTGTTAACGCCTGTGCGCAGGCGTCCCCGCTTTTCGCTCAAGTGCGCGGGGGTTCTCAATATTTCTTTTTGCCAGGCAATTGAAAATTTCAGCAGAACTTGTCGTATTGTAGAAACTCAAAACAGAGGCTGAAAACAACTCAAGTGTAGCCAGACCTGAAAAGCGAAAACACAAAACAAACGCAAAACAAAATACAAGTAATATGTATACACACACTCACACATGTTTATATATGTATGTTTAAACGTTGATATGTTCATGTGGAAGAAGATACTGAAGGAGTGCGGTGGATATGCAGCAGAAATAAACACAAAACAACAGATGCAATAATTTCCGGTCCCACTATTGTTCTCAATCAGCTAACGCCATCTCCCTAAGCCGCACTCGCTCCAACTTGCGCTCGCTCCCGCTCTCTCTCTCTCACTCTGTCTCGCTCTCGCCCCGCTCACTGAATTTTGTGTATGCTTTGTATGCGGGTGTGTCATACGTGTTGCTCCGATCTCGATTCTCGATCTGAACTATTAAAAAGCGGAACCGTGCCAACTTATCGGCGACGGTTCCAGGCCAAGTCCTAAGTTCCAATACCCAATTGCTGTTATTTACCATATGCAATTTGAATGGGCAAAAAACCCAACAACAGGCACAACTGGCAGACTCTTTTGCGTCATGGCTTCGAAAGAATTCTGTGAAATATGTGAATGTTGTGTGTGTGTATCTGTGTGTGCGAGTAAGTCCATTGTGGTGTGTGTTCTTGTCAACCAGGAACATGGAACATGAAAAAAGTACTGAATTTAACATTCGTTCTCCTCGACGCAGCGCAAACAAAGCCTGCCCCTCCTCCTATGCCATATGGGCCACAAAGATTCTATGCTCGTTTAAATTGTTCACAGAAGTGGGTTAAAATAAACAAAAGTCATCTTACAATTCTAAACCCACACAATCACGTGCCAACTTGCTCGCACATATATACACATATGTACATACATACATATATCAAAAACATATAGTTGTGAAATGGCATCACAAAAGGCATGCCTAACATGCCTGCTGGGTACCTTTATAAACAAGTACTGAAAAGGGAAATGCATTTGCACGACTCTCTGATCGACGCTCTCGCTCACTCTTAAGCTGCGCTCCGATATGGCAGCTCTTCATTTTCTGTTTTCATTCATAAAATTTCGATTGAATCGCTACAGTAGCAACGATTTGTGTGTAACCCGTGTTTTGTTTACAGTGCGCTCGCTGGCAATGGAAAAACGTGAAATCGTTTCCCTATTTATGTTTAAAAAATGAGCAAAAATATTTTGGTTAAATATATGTTCACGTATGTGTATGTATAATAATAATATTTGAATGTTTACCCAAATGTAGATAATACTGAATGAATTCGATTTTTGCAAATTCCATTAAATAAATGCAATATTAATAAAATAAACAAATACTTTATTTTAGGCCAAGTGTTTAAAAATAGCAAAAACAAACAATAAATTGCGCCAGAATTGTTAAGACAAGAAATAACTTATAATACTCACATTGCGCACAGCGGCAATGTTGTGTGCTCTCCGAGAGCGCAACTGTTAAGTTAACAGTTGTGTTGAGAGCTAACAGTGAGTAGCGGTTAACAGCTCTTCTGAGTATTTAGCAGCTCTCATGAGTATGTCTCAGTTTCCCTGGATTAATAGCGTCTGTTAACTTAGCAGAACAGTCTTATTTCAGAAGTCGAGGTCTGAGGACGTGCAGTCGCTGTAAAAATCTGTGAATTCGAATTAAAAATCTTCCTTGCATTTGCAGTGCAATTGCAATTGGCTATCAATTGATGCGAGTACGATTTTTGTTTTGCGACAAATAAAATTATACAATTAAGTGCACAACGCGTGTGTTTACACTGAGTGTTTGTGAGTTTTTTTTTCTCATTTTTTTGTTGTTAATTTCGGTCGGTCTTCATCTGCCGGAAGGCAGCGCCGGCGGCGTCACAAAGCAGCCGCGCCAATAGCAACAAGTGTAAAGTCAAATAACAGACGAAAGCGAATGCAAGTAAACAAGCACAAAGAAAAACCAAACCAAACCAAAAGCTGTGAGGAGCTTGCAGATGTGTTCTATGCAGTAACAAACACAACTGCAATTAACGATTAACAAAAAGAAAGCAACTGAAGCAACAACAATACGCAGAAACAACAATTGTTGCCTATTTGACCGAAAGAATAAGAACAAACGGCCGCATAAGTAGCAGCCGCAGCAGCAGTAACAGCAGCTGTCATATTGAAAAGCAAAACAGCAAAAACAAAAGTGCAGTGACTTCACCTTCACAAAACACACACATAACAAAAAACAAAAAATAAATAAAAATATAAGAAAGAAAAAAAGCAGACTACAATTATCAGCGTGATCGCAAGAGAGACAGTAATAGACAGCGAGAGCAGAGGAGCAGAAAGAAAAGGTAACGACACAAAGAACAATTGCAAATTATTGTGGTTTTTGCTTTTGCATTTGATATTTGCGCGTTGCATTTCGATGCGAAATGGCAATTGAGAACAGTGGAACATTGGATCTGGAGCTGGAACTGGAACTGTCACAGAGTGACAGATGCATTTCCATGCTGTTGGCATACATTCAAAATTCAGTGTTGATCAATCTATCAGTTTCTCCCGATTCCCTTTCGTGTTTCCTGCTTGTTTTTTTTTCTGTTTTGTGCTTATGCCGTTTATTCCGCGCATTTTTAATTGCCACACGCCTTGCATTTGATACATTCGATGCATTTGTTATTGTAATTCCCCCTTTGCGGCATATTTATACAAAATTCAACACGCATTCGTTGCATTTAAATTTTCGGTTTGCGTTCGCGTTACCAGGAACTATTTGTACTTGTGCACGAGAACAAGAACCCAAACTCGAGGCGAACGACAAACGACAATAAAAAAAACTTTTGAATCGGGGGCGGAGTAGAAGGAGGAGTTAAGGAACAATTGATGAAAAATAAAAGAAAAGAAAAGAGCAAGTAAGCCGACTGCGCAATACTCTTAACAATACTCTTAACTCTCCAACTGTTGCGCTCCGAATGTGACACTCAAAATACGAGCCATGCAACTAAAAACTGTTGGGTAGGTAAAGGAGAATAACCCCGCTGTAAATAAGTGGGGCAAATAGAGTAAAAACTAATATGCTCCTTTACACTCACAAGCAGAGTATATAATTCAAAGCTTGTGTGAGTGTGAGTGTGTGTTCTCTGCATATCAAACTGCAATTTTGAGCCCACTCTTTAAGCTGCCGCTAGCCTCCGGCTTTGTGCGGCCTTTGCATCGCAACCGTAACAGCAGCACGAAACGCGGCCCCGAGCCACAGTTGGCAATACCAAGAAGAGACCGACACCGAGACCGAGACCAAGACCGAGACCCAGACCCTGGCACTCAACCCTTTCAAAGCAAACCGAATTCGAATTCGAATATTCGTATCAAGTGCGCTTTTTGCGCCGCTTTCAATTTTGGCCTCCAGCGCCTACAAAACAAAAGTAAACCGAACCCAAAACTAAAACCAAGACCGACTCACAGGTCTGCATATTCATAATTATACATATGTATGTTCAACCTTACATTTATGTATGCATTTTTGTTGTTCAGGGAAATACGTAAAAAAAATGTACATTCTCGCTTTTCAAAAAAAAAAACACACTTCTTTCAAGGAAATAATAAGTTTTTCCAGCAGGACAAAGACCCTATTCTCACTGCGGGAGCTACACATACTTTTTCGATGCTGAAAGCTCAGATATAAAAATTAGAAGAACAATCTTTAGATAATATGATTTCTTTTAGGCAAAGTGCTTAGAATGATCGACTACTCTTCATATGAATTTCGCTGTGATATTTGTAAATACATTATTCCCATTATATTTTATAATAATATTTGATTTTTTAAGAATGCAGAAAATTCTTTTCTTATGAAAATGTAAAATGTGGTTTCTTTACGTTTGCTGTTTTTTTGCGACATATCTTTAAAGCGCACAAAATGGGTAGAACTTCAGGTGTTCACTCAAGAGGGTTTTCAATGTAAAAGGGGAAATATTGGTATTAGGATGTTTGATTTGCTGTTCGGTTTCGCGATCTTTAATCTGAACATGATCCATGAGCAAAAGGCAACAGAAAATGCGAGCTCAATCAATGTGTGTGAGTGTGCGTGTGTGTGTGTGTGTGTGTGTATCTATGGAGATATTTACATACGAATACTTCAAATAGCGCTCGCCATGCCGCCAAGTTTGTAACACATGTTTACCATTTGTTGCCGCAATACAAATGCACAAATGCAACACACACAGCTGTGCAAGTGTGTGTATGCGTGTGTGTATTTTATATTCAAAGAAAACTCCTTTCGGATCTTGCTGCTGCTTGGCCTAGGCAGCCGGCGGCAGGCAACTGGCGGGGGGCGCCGAGTCAGACATAGGAACTGAGCCAGGAGAACAAAACATGAATACAAACGAATCGCCTGACGTTGACAGCAAACTAAGTTATTTCCAAAATGGAAATTGAGCGGCAACAACAACAATGGCCAAAGGCAACAGGCAACAGGCGACGGGCGACGCGTCGGCCAAAGGCAGCGTCAAAGGGAAACATAGACACATGCATTTACACATAAATAGAAACCGTAGCCAAGTTTTTGTTTTTGGGAAAGTTGCGTCATCTGTTGTCACTTGGCGACATAGATCCCAAATAATAAGAAGAAGAAATCAAATCAAAAACTTTAGCTCAACATGCACAAAAATGTGTGCGTGTGTGTGAGTGTGTGTGTGTGTCAGTACTGTGTATCTGTCAGATACGCAGCTCAACACGCAGAGCAGTGTAATTAAAACAACAACAATAATAGGAATATAGCTTGAACATGCAGGTGTGCCCGACTTAAAGATACCCCGTATTTAGCGCTGCACACAAGCAGACGAATCGCAGGATATAGAAATTTATCCATTCCGATCTATTGTAATTTTGTCAAGCCATGTCTTTTATACCCATACATTTTCATACAAATGTCACGCAAGTCTGGCAGAACTCTCTTGACGACCTGCCATTTGCAGGACACTCCGCTTGACGTGTCAGCAACGTTGTCTTCGAGTTGATACTTTTCAGAGTTTCAAACAATTAATTACAAATAAGTAAAATTAAATTTAACTAGGACGTATAATTATGTTACAATTTAACAACTACGTCCTCTGAAAACCTGAGAAAATGATGCGTGATAAAAGATAGTAAGTCACAAGACACCTTCGATGACATGTCAGCTTGCCCATCACGAGTGCATCAACGACATCAGCATTTAGCTAGAATCGTGAACAACATTTACATAAGACAATTTCAGCTAGTCGTACAAATTGTGACCTCATTTGCGATAGGTACAGGGTATACAACAATAATAATACGCATTAGGCTCGGGCCCGGCGCACAGTGAAAGCGAATCGCCAACTTGTTAACTAACTTCATAGCTATACCCATTTACCGACTGCTAACAGCACTGACTGCAACTACTACAATAAACAATAAAAACAACAGCTACAGAAACATTCGACAAACAGTCAAGAAAAAAAAGCACACACACAGAGACATGCAGCATAACAAGCAGAAGATTTAATGATTTTAACTAAAACAACAACTAAGATGAAAACGAAAGTCTCGGGCCACACACATATGTACACACAAACACACACGCATAGTTGAGAGAGGGAGAGCGCGAAAGAGCGTGAGCGTGAGCGGGGCAACGGTAGCGGGGAGTTAGCTGCACAGCAAATTAAATTGAAACGCTGCGTAGATAACTGCATCAAACAGCCCTCTGCCCCACAATGCCCCGTCAATTGCCCACCCACCAATTCAATTGGCAGCGCGTACCTCGGCTGCAAACCCAGTTTACCTATTTGCTGTTGTTGTTGCTGCTTTTGTTTTTGTTGCTGCTGTTGTTGTTATTGCTGCAGTACTCATTTGCAGTTGCTGCAGTTGTCGCCGTCTGCGTCGCCGTCGCAGTCGCAGCTACATTGATTAATTTGTTGCTCGTCTTCGTCTTGTTGCTTGCTTTTTTTTCTTGTTTTTTTTTTTTGACAATTTTCAATTTTCATGGCGCATCTCATACGTCGAAGCCCCCCGCCTCCAACCCAACCAAACCCAACCCCTACCACCAGATGGGGCGTCCCCATTGCACGTCACGCCCCGTCGCGTTGCATTTGTATTGTTTTGTTTTAACCCGATTTTCGGTTTCGATTTCATTTGCGTGTAGAAATGCATTTAGTTGATTTTTCTTCTTCTTCTTCATTTCGCCTGCTTCCTCTTCTTCTTCTGCTACATTTTTATTTTTATAATTTCAAGTTAATTACTGTGACTTTGTAAGCTCTGCCAGCTGTTGTTAATGTGCGTACCCCGCCACCAGCCCCCTTGCCCTTCAAAAAGCAAATGAAACCAAAACAGACAGAAAAACAAAATAGATTTCTCTGGAATCCTTAAATGCTAGATCTCACTTTTCTCATTCTCTCTCGCTGCTGCAGTTACAACTACGACTATTGTGAACACATAAATGCGTTCAATTCACAATTGACAATAAACAGACACAAAACGCGAGTCGAACTATAGCTTAGTTGTTTTTAAGCCCATTTATTTACATAATTCATTATTTGTTTATTTACTCAATGATTTTTAATTGTTGAACAACTTGCATACCTTGAAGTTAATTAAAATATATGTAAAATGTTTAGCTAATGCGCTTATCTAGTAAATGCTAAGCTTAAATGTGTAGGATTATTTTAATAACACAATTACAGGCTTAGAGGCTTACAGTTTGAAAAGCTTTACAGAGCATTAAAACTTGCTTAATCTATTTTGAACTACTAAATATTTAGGCAACTGATTGAACCACAATTGCGAACAACTTAACTTCTATTATAACTTATAATAATTTCTATATATATCTAAATATTCATCTATCTATCCATCTATCTATCTATCCATCTATCAATCTATTAATCTATCGTTCTCTCTATCTATCTATATAGATAAAATGATAATTTTCCAAATATACAAATTATTACTATTTCCATAAATTCAAAATATTTTCTAGTTTTTTAGATGACACTTTAAGCATTCCTATCTCTGACAGTTCTTATAGTTTATTGTGGTCTGATATTTCTCACTGACAATAAAACCTTGAAAATATCCCGAAATCAAAAAGTACTACATATAAAACATTTCCATTTTTTATAAATAATATTAGTTTCATAAAATTAGAATAATATGCTAAGACTTCTAGAAGTAAGAATCGCGCCCAGCCCTGAGCCAGATAAATTGCATTTAGAGGCAAACTGTTAATTGGTAGAACAAAGTACAGTTTAGCTTTTCGTGGCACATCGTGTTAGCTCTTTATTTTGACACTTGAACCGACAATGGGATGGGGCGAGCTGCGGCAGGGGTGGATGGCACTTAAAGGTCAGTTGGTTAACTGCGACTGCAACTGCAACTATAACTGAAACTGGCAGTTAATTGAACTGCAACCGCTTCCCAGTACTAGTTAATTCTCTTCCTCACACTGTCGACTTATCACCCCCGGACTGTCTCTCTCCCTCTCTCTTTCTGTCTCTCTCTCTCTCTCTCCCCTCTCTTAATTCCATCTAAGAGCCAAGTGCGTTGATGAGCGCGTAATGGCCACTGGCTGTCAGTTTAATTGATGGGCATGGGTCCAGTTGTGGGTCTGGGTCTGGTGTAGCTATCGGGATCCGATTCGGTTCTTTGTCTCTGCCCGACCACCCACTCTATCTCTCTCCCTGCCCTACCCTGCTCTGTTCACCCTCGCCGCGGTCACAACTCGATGCGGGCGAGCGCACACAAATGCGAGCACATAATTTTTCGTTTGATTTGAATTTATATTTATTTGTCTTAGGGGCGGACCTAGCACTCCCTCCCCCCCGCTCTACACTTTCCACTCTCCACTCGACAATCCACAAGCCGCAATCCACAACCCACAGCCGCAGCTCGACTTGTCGATGGGCCACTTGAGCTCATTAACTTGCAATTTACGTATATTTAGCAGGCCCCGTTAAGCTGCGGGCCTTAAATGCGCGTAAATACCAACATCTGAACCCACCCCGAAGTTGAAATTTTAATTTTTTTAAATATCTAAACGAGTTGCCAACCAACTGGCAGCTGCTTCAAACGTTTTGAAACAAATTCGAAAACAAACATTCTATGTTTGAGATGATTATTATGATTATGCTTATTTTATCAAAGCTCTTCTTGATTAATAAAATTATCAGGCTGTTAGAAATTTATGTTTACAAAAGAGATGTTCCATAAGCTTCAGTGAGTTTAAGATATACAGAAAACCCTTTTTCCTTTGTTATCTTCAATTTGAAGCATTTCAATTTAAAGAATATTAAATAACACTTTGCAACTGAATCTTTAGAATTTATTTTGTTTTTTTAAAGTGTCTGATTACTGTAATTAAATGTTGATTTGTTGCGTAGGTAGAGAATAGAAGCGTCAGAAATTAAAATTATTTCCGCTTACGAAACACAACTAAAAAGTGATTTCTCTGCGATGAGTTCTTCTTATATATGGCAAGATAATGTGGAGCAAGACTCTTGAGAGACTCAAAACTCTCTGCAGATGAAATTGATAATCCGAGAGCGACAATATAATCGCTTTTAAATAGTTCTCAGGCCATCAAGAACAAATTAAACAAATAAAAGAGCACCAACAAAAGCCAAATATAAAAACAAATAACTTTAGTTTAATGTCAATGCTGATTTATCTTGCGCCGCGAACGAATTGTTATTTACGATCCGTACAACAATAATGATGATGGGGAGCTGGGCCAAACGGAGCTGAACCAAGTTGAACTCGCCGCTAAATTTCCCACGTTCTGTGCATCAATGGGGGGACGTAGTGGGGAGGCATTCGCTGCGAGGCCGTGCATTAGAATCCCAGGCATAACTGCCAAAAAAAAAAAAAATAGATAGAAATAAAGAGCTACAAAAACTAGTCTCGAAAAAAGGGAAGCCCAACAGGCAGCGGCATTAAATCAACTTAACACTCGCACACACTCACTCGCACACCCATGCATGCATGCATGAAAAAAGCACTTACTTCCCACATACTTTTGCATTATGTCAACTGCAACAATGAGAAGAAGCCGAGGTAAACAAATTTTTGCGCGTTGCCCACAAAAGTGTGTGTGCGTGTATCTGTATGTGTGTGCTTGTGTTCGTGTGTGTGTACGTGTGTGCGTGTTGTCTCGAGTTGGCCCAAAGCTGAACTCTTGACCAGCCATTCTCTGTTTTTGTTGTTGTTGCTGTTGCATCGCACTATAAAATGTAACTCAATGTAATTTCTAAAAATTTTGCATGTTTCGCGCATAAAAAACAAGCGCTTGGAGCTTTAAACAGCTGCCGGCTTTACACACAAGTAAATTGTTTTTTGTTTTGTTTTGTTTTCAACTATTTTGATGGCCCGGCCCGAAACAAGCCGTAAATCTTGAGCACGCAGCTCCAGACGCTGCTCGAGTTGCTGCTGCTGCCGCCCGCCTTTGTTAAAAAGATGTTTATCTCACTTTTATGACAGTTTCACACACACACACACACACTCGAACGCACACACACACAGACACATACCAGCGCGAACAAGTCGCTCCACATGTCGCTTGACACGGCGGCTACGTGATTTTGCATTTGGGGAAATTGCGCCTAAAAAAAGAACCGTCCAATAACACACACACAAAACGAACGGGTAAGAACGTTGCAGTCGGGTCTAAGCGACTGCGCAACACTCTGCTTATAACATAGTTGCCATATCAAATTGCTCGAGCAGAGAACCTTTGACTTTGTCTCTAAGACTTGGTTCTTGCGATTTTGCACAATTTGAAATCTTTAGAGAACATCTGGAGTAGTCTACCTGAAAAAATTTTGAAATTCCGCTTCTAAAGTGTGTTAAGGCGAACATTTCACAAAACCCATATACCCCGTTCGCACATAAAAAGTTTTAAAAGTTCACCAAGCGAGCAACCCCATCAAGCAAACCCACCGACATTTTTTGGCCAACACGTAAAACAATTTCCATTTTTATTTGCCACGCTCTTTGTGATGCGTGAAAAGGCTTAACAACGGGATATATTAATGCAAAATCCCTGAATCGATATGCGTATGATTTTTCAATTGTTCGAGATAAAAATCAAATTAACTATCAAGTACAACTTGAAATGATCTACGGCATGCTTTAGGCGAAGAGTACATAAAAAATAAATATATTATAAATAATACAAAATTATTTGTAAAAATTATATTTATTGAGCCCAAGACCTTTTGCTATGAGAAGAGACATAGTTTTTAATTCCCAGAATATAAACTTCTTTAAAATTTTAACTAAACAACAAGAAGTACGAGTTTCTTAAATAAATGAGACGTTACAAATTAATAACAATTTTTCAATGAGGATATCTAAAACGCATTATTATTCTTCATATCTTTCCATATCATTATATATTAAATATATTTTCTAAAAGTTGTTCGCAATCCTTAACTAGGTGATAGATATTAGCAGGGTGCTTAAAAGGGCTTTCGGTATCAAACATTTAGCCCCAGCAAATAAACTGTTGAGATATTGTGTGACAGCAATAAAAACAGCAGCAAAAAGTGAATATATAGTTCATTTTGCCGCGTTGACAATTTGCAACAGTTCACACACGACATTATCGTTGTCTTTATCGCTATCGTCAAAGCCATTGCTATTGTCATCGTCATCGTCATGGCGTTTTTCAACACTGGCGTCGTTTTTCATTTGCAGTCTTGTTGATCTTTTGTTTTCGTTTATTTTTGTTTCAACTTTTTATTGCTGTGAACTTTTTCATCATTTATCATGCGCCTCGTTGCCGCCAACCAGCCGCAGCCCCACCCCCCGCGCACCACCCACTCGTCAGCCAGGACAGCTCTCAGACCGGACGGCGTCGCAATTGCGCAGGCGCAAATGCTTCAAGTCAAAGTTGACTTTCTTGACAAATGTTGCGGCGCCTTGGCATGCGGGTGTTGCGGGGGAAGTCTGAACTTTAACACTCGACTTCGAGGCAGCTGCGAAATATTAGGCAAATGTTAACATTAACCTTTTGCATTGGACATCATTTAGAGTCGTCGATAATTTGTTGTTTGTTTCTTTTGAATACCCTGTACCTATAGCGAATGGGTAAAGAGGGCATCATAAATTTGTGTCGCGAAGCTAGCATTAAAGTTGCTCAAGTGCTCTCAAAATATACCCTGGATTTGGGCATGTACGCCTACTTGAATGTCATGCTGATGCTCTGCACTTTTGCCTATTGTGTACTATGTGCACCAGGGTATCTCCTAGTCGATCAGAGCGCACTCTCCAACTATTTTGTCGGTTTATATTTATTTATCTTTTTTTGTTTGGCGACGCTTAAAAGCCGAATAGTTTTCAAACAAAATGTTGCCGTTCATTTGTTGATGTTTTCAAATTAATCAGCTGTCATCGGTGCCATTCATTAGCATATGTATGACACATATGTGCATGTATGTACGTATATGTTTGGTTGTGTGTCGCCATAGTTTAGCAATATTTTGCCTTCGAATATGTTGTCGCTCCTATTGACTCCTGTTCGCACTGTGTCACATATTGACTGACTACGACATAGCTCATGCAAAAATATGTTTTTGAACGTTTTTCTCATCTTTTTTTTAACTAGTTGTGACCTAGTTAAGTTAATTAAGTTGCCGCTTGACTAGGCCTGGCTTTTTGTTAATATTTTTTGTTGGCCAAAACGCGACCTCAATAGCGGCCAAGCTGCATTAGCCGTTCCGCTTGCCACGCGCCTGTTCAACACATTATTTTTGCAAGTCATATGCTGAGCAGGTCGATCTAACTGGCGTACACATTTCTCCCCCACAGCACCATTATGGAAGATAAATAATGCACTCGCAACTTGGAAACTAGATAACCTTCTTCCGCTCGCCTTCTGACATGGCGCAAATCATGTTACCAATTAGAAGCTGTGCGGTTCTGGCCAAGCTGCTGCGGCTGCTGCGTGTGGCACGTGGCGCATCTCACGCTGAGAAGTGCCGAGTGCCGGTTACCAGTTATTGAGTACCTGTTATCTATACCTCTTGGCTGCTCATTACTCAAGCCGTGCTAATGACTGCTAATGCAAATATAGACCGAAACCAACCCACCGACCGCAGAGATTGGCGCATTGTGTATACTCAGCACTCAGCTGGATGAAAATCTTACCTTTGCCCATGAAACCAGAAAAACCGAGCAGGAAACTTCTTAATGCATTACTTTCAACTTAACTTTTACATAAAACTTAGAGCATTCTCGTTGCTGGACCTGGACATATTTTGTTAGCCTGTTATTGATAGAGGCAAACGCTGTTCAATAAAACAAACGAAAATCTTTTACTATCAGCAAAGGAAAAGGATCATGAAACAGTTTTCTAGAAATTTTTCACTTTATTTGATAAATTTCCTTTGAGTTTAATTTATTGATGACAGAGCTTCATTAAAATTCGCATCAAAGATGAATGTACATTCCCTAATGTATGTTAATGGACCAGCATAGGGTATCTTGAAGTCGTGCTGCAACTGTGCATAGAGTATATGCTTAGATCTTCTCACTTACCGCGTGCAGCTTAATTGATTCCAATTATTAACCCTGTTGTGCTGCGCTTCTAATCCCCTCCATTTCTGGCTCTAACTGATGCCCTTAATTGAGCGCCAAATGAGCCGTTGTAATCAGAAAATACCACACATCCCCCCCATCCGCGCCAGGTGTGGGTGGCATCCGCCCACTGGACAGACAGTCTTGCGTTGTGATTCTCTCTTCGGCTTAACGAAATTCTCTAAATCAATTTGTTGTTTGTTGTTTGTTAGCCGCACATTGTTATTTGGTTCGGCAAAGTGGGCTCGGGTGGGGTCGAGTTGGTGTTGGAGATTGCTTTATCGGTTGTCATTGCTACTGCGATTTCCCACAGTTTTCAATCAATATTAAATGCGGTGATTTGTTTTGTGTTCCTCTTTATTGATTTATATGATTTTCGGCCTTCGGTTTGTTTCGTTTTTCTTGTCCCAATGCTCGTATACTTAATAATAGTATTTGTATACCCTTGAAAAGAGTATTACAAGCTTGTCACGACATGTGTAACTCATAAAAGAAGTTGTCTTCGGCATAGTCTTCAAAAGATCTTGACCATATCTGGCATTTATGAGCTTCATTGTTCGAAAACTGAATTTTAGTATGAAGAACTTATTTGTTTTTCAAGATATATATGTCATATGTCATAATATGTTATCTTATTGTTTCTTTCTTTCTTATAGGGTATTTAATCTTATTGTTTCTTTTATTGTGTTTCCCTCTGTAAATTGCCTTGAACTTTGTTATTTTATTCTACTTTATTTGTCTGCTTCCATAGTTGAGGCAGTGGTCGCTTCGGCTTCTGGACCTTGGTTTTCATTGAAATTGAAATCTTTGTGGTATATTTTTCTCTGACCTTTGGCTCCACTGCGTGTATGTTGGGGTTGGGGAGGAGAGTTAGGCTCAAAACTTTACATAAATTATGCGCCCGCAAAAATAATTCATCAGCTAATTGAATTGTTGCGTCGCGTTGGGCGTTGTTTGTCATTTGCATAACATTTTTCTGTGTAAATATTGATTTTATCCGTCCTTCGTATATCTGATTTTTTAATTTTTAATACGCCTGCCATGTCTGTGTATGTGTGTGTTTCTTTTAATATGATTGTAACTTAATTTAAACATTAATTTAATTTATTTATCAATTAATTTTGAGTTTGTTTATAATGTTACCAACTTTTACACTTATAATAAAAATCGAGTAGCTATGTCTGCTCCTACTTAGAAACTGGGAATATACTCTATACTATAAGCTGACATAGTGCTAGCGATCCAAAATATGGCAGGTACACAACTACCTGGCCACCTCTAAAGGTCGAGCCAAACTTAGCTAAACTAAAATTTAATGAGAATTTAGAGCTTAAGAGTCACATCAAGAAACCCTTTTCCGGCTGATTCAAACGAAAATCAGACTGTGAAGAGCATGGCGCAGTCGGCTACACCCGATGTACTTGGCTGTTTCGCATTCGGTAATCGGCAGCAGGAAATGGCATCGATATAGCTTCTGCTGTTTTGTATATCCAGAATGTGTGTTTAGCTTAAGTCCAACAATTTGTTTGTTGTTCGTAAAACTCGTCCATTGCGGAAACAAGCGACGCTTCAAGCGATTCGTAATTTATATCAATTTAAATACCCTAACACAATTGGCAATAGTGCGCTTGTGCGTTCGTTTGCGGATCGTTCGATTGATATGTATGCATACGAATATTTATACCAGCAGCTAATGCCCGGCATTGCCCGGCTCAAATAACCTATTTTTAAAAAATGCAATCGACGTCTAAGTTACTTGTGTAATTGGCACCAAGTTCAGGCAATTATACTTACTCACTTTTGTTGCCACCCGCACAATCCTATGGTAGAGCAATTATAGATGTAGCGAAATTGTTTAAAGCCGATCCATACCTGATATTTGATCCTCTGTTTCTATACAAATGAACAAATACATGCCAGTTTAATATAAGATAAATTTGAATCAGGCTGCGAGCTTGTAGATCAGGCATAGACCATAGAAACATTCCAATTTTTTATTTTATAATTTCCAAATAACATTTATTTAATTAACGTATCAGAAAATCCACCAACACGGGTGGAATATGGGCGGTAAACGATTTGCTTATTATACTTGATCCAGCAAAGTGGGCATTACCAGTTAGTTCCAGTTGGAGAGTTCATTTAAGTGCTAGTTCTTGAGCAGCCCTCGCCAGACCCTCGCTTTCAGTGCATGCTATCACACTAAGCGAAGCCAAAGCCGTGACCGGCGGAACTGCAGACTTGGGACTAGAACTGTGCCTCGGCCTGTGCCTGGACTGGGGAGCAGCAAAAAATGCGTATGAGCATAAATTTTTGCTAAACGCCCAACAAAACGAACGCAAAGAACAAAACAAACAATAAACGCTGGACGAAGCGGGAAATCAAGGGAGCAGGAAGAGGAGCGGAGTGAACGGATAGTGAACCCGATAGCTGTCCGAGCTAAGCCCTGATATCATTTATCATACTAATGCCTGCACAATTGAATATCGTGATGGGAGTGGGAGGGGTGCAAAGCGAATTGCCGCGCTGCAGAATCATTCGACGCTTCTCTTGACACGCATCAACAAATCTGAGCCTCGATTGTGAATCTGTGAATGCGAATGCGATTTACGAGTGTGTTCGTGAGTGTGTGTGTATGTGTGTTGACAACTGAGAACAAAACCTGTCAAAAGCGTTGCGCTTTGCTGATATTTAATCTAAATTTATATTGACAATGTTTTTAATGGGCCCAGTCCACACATCCGTACAACTGGGTGGGTTAACAGTCCAGATATATCCCATTCTAAAAGCTGTTGCTGCAGGTACACTGACTGCCCCGCCCGCCGCTTTCATGCACCCCCTTGCGGGCTGTTTATTTCAATTCCCATTGAAACTAGTTTGCGGCCAAGCTGTAGAATCTCAGAGAGAATTGGAGAACTGCGGGGCGCTCTGACTGACAGGCGATTTGTTTATGCAAATATTTTTGCGCAATATTAACAAAGAAGAAAGTGCGAATGCGAGTGCGAGTGTGTGTATGTGTGTGTGTGTGTGTGTGTGTGTGTGTGTGTGTGTGTGTGTGTGTGTGTGTATGTCGCTCTGCTGTGCTTGACTTTGTAATGGCTTGTAATGATGCGAGATAACAATATGCTCATTATCAATGCCAACGACAGCAGCAACTTTTTCAAGAGTTGCTGGTAAACAAGTGCGCAGCCTAAAGGGAACGACTCTAAGATACCCTCTACGTTAAGGCAAGTATACAGAAGCAGCATAAAGAAATGTGCGTGTAAGAAAATCTCTGTAAATTTCAGACATAAATGTAAACGTATGAAAATGCAGGCAAAGGCAAAAAGGGCAATATTTGCAGCTATAGAAATCAAGCACAATAAGTTGGTACAAAAAAATGTTTAAGATAATGAAAACATTTATAAAATATTTTATTCAAAATTTTATTGAATAACTTTTATTATAATCTGGCCAGTGGACCTGTTGATAAGGCGTCCAATAGAATGGTTTGATTTTTTAACTTAAAAATTAAGACAAAAGTCGCTTTAAATGAATGAAAACCCTAACGAACTTTATTTGTATATGGGATATTTTCTATGCTAATCTGGCTTATTGCTTATGATTATAATTATGTCTTTTCAATGAAAACCATACGATTTTGATTTGTTTTTTTTTTCAATCTGGTATGGTGGACCCGTTGATAAGCTCTCAGATAGTATATAATTGTTTTGACTCCAAGCTGAGCTCTTAGCCGGCCTTAGGCACAAATTACACACTTTTGCCATCATGTTGTACTTGACATTTCAAGACGTGACATGGCCTTTGTTTCAATAAAATCGCACAAGTCCCTTTCCATGTAGTTGGTGTATGAATAATGTCGATACTACATTCATTTCTAATGGAATATGGAATGAGAATGGGAAAAACGCAGTCGAATGTAATTGAAATGAGCAATATGATTTAATCTAGTTTGCTGTGTGAATATTCATTAATTGCACAGCAATCATTGCCAAAAGATTTGCCTATCGTCGCGGCGCTTGCTCATGCGTTGAATCCATGCCAATCAATTGACGCGATGCCGCCAATTCTCGTCATCAGCTCGTAGTCATCCTCCTCCTCATCATTATCCCCATCATCCGCATCATTGTGAACGGCGAGTGTCTCATTAATTGGCTGTTTGCCTTTGTTTTCGCTGGCTGCCACTTGGGTGGCATTTGCAAAAGGCAGCCATTTAAAGTGATCCAGTTGAGCTCAGAGCTGTTGTTGTTGCTGCTGCTGTTGCTGTTGCTTTGATTGAGCGGCATATACAGCTGTACACTTTTGATATCGGCAGCAACACAGCTGTCAGCCGCGTTTTTACATTTTGCAGCCGAAGTGAAACAATAAAACAAGCAACAAGTAAAAAACATAAGTAAGTAAAAGTGGTTTTGTCGGGAGTGTTAGACTAGGAGTTACCCTAAGCCCGTGTCGAGCTACCCTTACAAACAGTCTAGCTTCCTTTTGTGGGCAACTGAGGGAGATATCCACAAAATTAAGTAATTTATGTCTTTATATACATACGAGAATTTACATATCAAATTTGGGGTATCTATCTTTTTAGAGTTATCGAGTTATGCTCAAAAAACCAAGTATCAAAATAGATATTTATCGGAAAGGAGAGTAGATACATATATATGTGTGCATATGGTATACGTGATCCTATGCATATTTTAAATTTCATGTCTGTAATCAGCCACAAATTGAAAATGTAGAGAGCATAAGCTGCACGTTGCCTTTTGCCTGACTCTTAGCAGCATTCGGCAAACGAATTGAAGTCTTGAATTGGCCGTCTTATCAAAGCTCACAGCTGCTGTCATCTTATCGTTGGCATTGAACGAATCAGTCCAATTTGGCAGCGAATTGGCCAGACGACGGCGATGCATTGACATCATCTTCATCCTCATCTTTGCCTGGCTGGCTGGCCACAGATACACGCAACACAAATATATCTTCTTGGGCTGCTGCTTCTTCTCCATTTGCCTGCTTCTCCTGCAGCTAGCGTCTACCTTTGCGGCGCATTATTACTATAATTCTTTTTGTACTCTGTGCATTTAGTAAGTAAGGGTATATTCGGCCAGCAATATACACTCGCATTAGAGAAAATGTGCTAAAGTTGTTGGCTATGTCCACTAGAGGGCGGGCAGATTGGCAGATTGCCTTGTGATGGGAGTCGAGGAGTCACCAGTCCAATTATGCGACAGAGAAATGATTCAATTGGTTATTACACTGGTAACAGAGTATTGTGCAGTCGGCATTATTATGCGCCCATAGTCAACACGAGATTTGCTGTTCAGTTGTGGCTGTTGACACATGAAATGGTTGCACATTCCCAGCCTCCTGCCACTACAATGCCAACTGTTTTTGCTTTTGCTTCTAGTTCTGCTGCTTGTGGCACATCATCATTAAAGTTGTTGTCGTCGCTTTGTCGCTGGCATTTGGATTTAGGCGCTTCTGCTGCAATTTACCAAGAAAACTCTTGAACAAAACGACAATGACAACGACAACATCATTTTCATTTTCATTCGCGTTCTATGAGTGCATTCCTTGCCCGAGGTTCATTGCCTGCCTGCCTGGCAGGCAACAGCCCGGTGAGCCGGTGAGCTTCAATTGTTGGCCGATTCACGAGGCTTTCGACCGGCCAAATGCGCCTAGTTTGGACCATGCATATTGTATCGCATATTGATTTGTAATTTACGCGACGGCCTCATTTCGTTTTGCCTCTTTCCATATTCACATTTCCATTTCCATTTCCATGTCTATTTCCATTTCCATTTCCATTGTCATTGTCATGTCCATTTCTATTTCTATTTTTATGAGCATTTTGCTCATTTCACTTTTCTTTCGACTAAGTTATTAGCCTGCCACCCTGCCCTCTTTTTGCTCACTTGCAAGTCTTGAGTCTCTTCAGTCTTGTACTTAGTTGCTGTCTGACAATTAGTTAGTCGCCGTCTCAAGTCAGTCTGCTGCCGCCTTGTAATAGCCTTCGCATTTTCTATTTCTATTCGTATTGTTTTCTCGAACGCTTTTCACCTTTCAATGAGCCGCAGTCTTTTGGCAGCTGGGCTGCGCCATGCCCACACGCAAGTTATGGTACCTTTTACTTTTACTTTCAACCGAGCAAAGAAAAAATAGCCCCAATAAGAATAGCGCTCATAAATCAGACCCTTTTTCGAATGTACTTGTCTTAGCTGCCCATATTCTTTTGATTTATTTGTAAATACGGTACAATATGAATATTCAATATTCTATTGTTGAATAATTGTATTTGTATACCCTTTGAAATGGAAAAGTGGCAAACGGAGGCATTTCTGCCCGTCAATATAAACACTACGATTGCACATACTACAAAAGCTAAAAAATTGAAATAAAAAATATTTATTCTCATATATCTTAAGCAGCACGAGCTTATATTTTTGTGGATACCTAGCTGCTTGTCTATCAAATCGATAAATATCGATTGAAACAAGCTAGTTTTTAGGCAAATCTCGAGGATTTTAAGAGCTAGAGCTTCCAAATTTCGTATGTAGCTTCTCAGATTACGAATATTTAGTTCAGTCGGTAATCGTTGCCATTCGCCCCAAAACTGCAAAAATCTTCGCTAGAACAAGAAGAAACACAGATGCATTTCCACTACCACCTCCGCTCCCATCACTTTTTAATATCGATATTTCTAATAGTCATAGTTAACAGTGCACTACTTTGGACTTACAGTCTTAAGAGTCAGCGATCGCATAACATAATCTAATCTAATATAATTTAATATATAATTCCACTGTAAGCTGCAACGTTCTAATTATTTTTGTTTTGTTCTGTTCTCATTGCAGGTAAGCATAAGCCATAAAGCATTAGGCAAGCAATTATGGAAGTTTTTGGCCAGCAGAGGACAACTCTGGCGGGTGGTCAATAATACTTAGCCCTCCTCTTCTGGGTGTCTGTGAGTCATGCCGTGCGAGAACTTGATGTTGTATATCAACAAGAAGAACAAGAACTGTATCTGGTTCTCTGTATGCGGTATATGCATATGTCTTCGTCGCTGTCTCTATCTGTGCCTGCCAAAACTAACTGCGTTGCATCGCATTTCGCTGTTTGCCATTCGCCATGACTCACTGTACCGGCTGCTAAGCATTTGCGGTGCGTTTGTGATTGTGTGTGTATTTGTGTGTGTGTGTGTGTGATGGCATTTATTGCTCGGCAGAACATGGCAAGCTAAAATTATCTCACAAACATCTCACGACTGAGTCATCCTCATCTCTAGGGATGCAGCAAACGCGACACAGCCCTGAAAGGCCTGCCTCTGTCTAACTGACTGACTGACAGACAGACTGGCTATCTTTTGCTTAGCTCATCTATTGCTTAGCTCATCTATTGTCCGCTTTATTTTTGGCTTTTGATTATAATTATTGCTAACAAATGAGAGACCCTCAGCCATGGTGTAAAAACCCCGAATATATAGGATTGGCTGGCTGACTCGACAGGTTCCAACAAGCGCTTGTGACCCAGCTCGACCGGAGTGGGTCACAGCCCCAAAACCAATTCAAGAAACAACAAAAACAGTTGCCGGTCAAAGCATTCAATCGACAAATCGGCAAATCAACAATTGCCTTTCACTTTTGCATTATCACAAAATTGCTGGCGATTCATAAGCAAAAGATACAAATACACAAATACAGATACAAAGTATCTGCTGCTGCTGTTGCTGCTGGTCAATCAACCTGTTGACCACTTGGTCGACTCCGTCAGCGGCAAGTGTTAAGTGTTAAGATCTCTGATCAGCGTTCACCGATCAGCGCTGTGTGTGGCCACAAGCTTATTGTCCATTGGCAATTGACAATGTCAAAGCCCAATTTTAATTTCGTTTCCAATTCGAATGCGAATTGCTTGTTGTATAATCTGTGGGCATCAACTCAATTTGTTTGCCTTTCGACTTTTCAACTCGGAACATGGTTCATTGCACTTTGGCATCGATGTGTGCCAGAGCCAGACCCAGAGCTGAGCACTGACCACAGACTTTTAGCACAGCCTACTTAATCGCATAGCCGCATCTTAATTTGGCCCCAACATAATGTTGAACGTTTGCAACTAAAATTGACTTTTCAAATGCAATTCAATGGCAACATTTCTTCGCCCCCCGCCCCCCGCCCCCTGGCTGGGCAGTGAGAGAGCCACAGTGACAGCGACAGTGACAGAGCGAAAAATCGAAGGTCTATCTTTATGTGTCGTCATCGGGGCGACATCGACAATCGATCTTATCAACAGCTCCGAGGGGCAGTTCGACGCACCGAAAACCGAAAGATCAACAACTACGCGAAATCATTATTTAAATACAAAAACGTGTTCATAATTTGTCAAACAAGACATCAGGCAGCGACAGACAGCAAGTTCAAAGTATGTCAATTCTCAATGCTCGACTTCGGCATACCCTTTGGTAGAAATAATTGATGACTTTACTTCTTTTTTATATACCGAAATGTAACTTCTTAAATATGTTCCTTTCTTTAGCTGACTCAAAAAAAAAATTACATTAGTTTAGCTTATTTTAATGTATAATATTTGTATATTAAATATTTATAAATGTTTTTATTTACACTCTCTTTGTCCGACATTGTCCGAATTTTCCCGACTTTTCCAATTAATTCTTTCAATTCCACCTTGAATACCCATTTCCACTGAGTGAAATGAATTCACCTAAATCGTTAAGCCAGGTCCAAGACACCCTTACAGATATTTGCAATGAGTTTAATCGAATTGACAGGAAAAAGTTGTTGGGCATTTGAAAATCAGTAAAACGTCATTTCGGTCGAACGACAAACTTGAGCTGTTGCTCATACAACCTTGAACCACAATTTTCACCAAGGTGGGTGAATTTTTAGAAACGTGGGAAACGCGTCTCAAATGAATTTTCACAAAGATCTTTAAAAATGAGATTCCTACAGTTAAAATTTTGTTTTATTAGCTCTTACAGTTTGGGCTTTGCGTTGATCGGCCAGTAAGTTGTAATGTTGTCTTGATATTTGACACTCAGAATCACCCAAATACGCAGAGAACGAATACAAATACAACAAGTGAGCATGAACAGCCACAATTTTGGGTATTTTTTCGGGTGTTCTGTCAGGAATTTCATTTGGTCGACATGATTGCAGCACCACTGTGCTTGCCGGCAATGGCGAGTTTATCGGCCCCGCGTTGCGAATCGTTGGATGTCGCCTTTTTCACTGCCCAAAGCTACTTGGGCGTTTGCCATACCATGAACCCTAGTGGCCAAATGCTTTCGCATCCGCAACAGAGGGCGTCACAGACGTCACCCGCCACCAGTTGACTACTTGACCAGTTGACCACTTGACCAGTTGACCAGCTTTCTCGTTGTTTCGGATGAATTTTTAAATTCGAGTTCTTGCCTTGAACCTACAAAGTTTGTAGCCAGCTGCCAGAAACGGATTTGAATTCGTGTTGCTGCTGAATCTTTAATTCCGGAAGCTTATCCAATTGTTGTTCTCAGTTCTGTTGTTGTTGATTTTGTTGTTGATACTCTTCCATTATATTCATTTTTATTTGTTTATTCGCGTGTGTGCGGATCGAGAGTTCAGCGTTTAAAAATTTGGCAGCGGTGCAGTTGGTGGCGTGTCGGATTTTGTGGCTCTCAATTGGCAAGCTTTTGGGCAGTTTGCGTTTTGTTTATAATTTTCCAAAAATCAATTTACGTTTATTTTGCCTGCATTTTTCATTTGGATCATTAAATTTAATTGCTTCAACATTTCGGTGTCATATGTTCAAAGTCTCTAGACTTTGCTTTTAATTTGAAATATTCGGCTTGTTGTTGTACGTGCCCAACTTTTAATTCATTTCCACATTTTCGTTTAGTCATAAAGTGTTGTTAAATGTATTTGCCAAATTGCCAAATAGTCGAGCGAAATAAAAGGAACACAAAAATGTGATAGCTTTTTAAGTAGCTCGCACAGTATTTTTAATTGCTGCTATGTTTTGCACATTGTCTCGGCCGCAAGCGAGAGCTGTTCATCAAGTACCCAGCCCTGGCCCTGGTCAAACCAGCTGATTCATGTACATATTTAAACGAGTATATTAGTTCGCCACTGAGAATATATACATATGTAGATATAATGCTCCGAAATCGACGCATTCTCATACAGTTGGACAGACGGACATAGCCTGATCGACTCAGCTTGATCGGGAAAATATATACATATATACCCCATGGGGTCACATAAGCATTCTTCTGATTGTCAGCCTCACAGAATACCTCCACTGCAATTTGACTAAAAGAGATATTTTCTTGAATAGGATCTATGTGGGTCCCGGTTCCTCCACATTGAGGTAGGTCCCCTTGTTAGAGTATCGAGCTAGTTTTGGTTTCGTTATATGTATATTATCAGATAATATATATAAATATTATATATATTCCAGACTCGCTGTGGATATACAAGCCACGTGGTTGTAATAATGAAATATATACATACATTGCACAAACCTCTTATACCCTTCCTCTTAACCAGCTCACAGGGTATGATAATAATCATTATGACCATAATATTTCATATACATACATATGTATATATATTTAATGACTTAATTCAATGTTTTAAAACGTTTCTCTTAGAGTTATTCTCAATTATTTCGCCCCAACTCTGCTGCCATTGCCGCCGTCCATTGTATTCTTGAAATAAGCACTACACATGTGTGTATATATATAGTATATATATGCCATATGTACATTCGTATTTAAATTGGTTGCTTTGTTTGTGTTGCCATTTCATAAATTATTGCACAATTAGCCTTGAATGCTGAGCGTTCAGCTTGGGCCCTGTGCTTGCAGTTGTTGTTGTTGTTGACAGACAGTTGTTGTTCCCTTTTTAAGTTCGCTCTGGGTGAGCAAGATTTGCGTGATCTGCGTCAGTTTTCGCAATCGCAATCGCTGCATTGGCCGTTGTGTAGCTCTATGAGCTACCCAGCTTCCAACTCTACTTGCGGTCGTTCTAAGTTCTTCGTCTTCTAGAAATTATAATCAATTTGACACTTGGAGTCTTTTGATAGAATATAATGAGAATGTGGCTATTTCCTAATCATTTTCATCTCTCATGGTCTCTGCTCCCTGTCATTTTGCCGTGCATGTCCAGAGCTCATTTATAACAGATTCTCAGCATACATCCAGAGTCATTAACAATTCTAATTGCTGCCGAATTGTCTTGAAATGCATTGAAAAGCTTTCTTTGATTGATCGCTAGACGGAGAAATTGACTGCCCAGCAGAGCGACAGCTAATTGCCACATTCATTCAGCCACATTAGCTGACCCTAGCTGGGTATTTAACTGCTGTCATGTCAGTCAAAAGCTTAGCTAAATGCAGTGTATTTTGCTGCAGGAAATTGAAATGCATATTTTAATGGCACGTGTAGCTGCGTTTGTGTTTCAGTTGCATTTCAACATTTCAATTATAAGTTTTGGCATTTGTAATCGAGGCTGACGGCCGTTTGGCCGACGTTTTGCCAAATTCTGGAAATTGCATGTACATCAAAGCGTTGGTGTACCAATGTTGTGAATAATACAGGGAAATGTATCCCAAAGATATGTTCCAAAGTTACCCTCTAGCCAAAAACCAAAACCAACAAGTCCCCTGTATGTTAACAGTTAAAATTTAATTGAATTTATTATGTATATCCTATGTATTGACTTTATTTTGATAGCTCATCCCGTTTCTATAATATCGATAAGTATCGATTTTGAAAGAGAGACTGGGTATCTCCTAGTCGAGCACTCGCGCCTAGATTACACTCACTTGTATTTCGCTCAAGTTCACATCGCGAGACCAGAGCTCAACTCTGAACTTGAATCGATGAACGAGCCCCTTTAACTGAATCGATTACTGATTGTCGATTGAAGGAAAGCGAATAAAAAACTTGTCGAATCTGAAATTCAATGCGCTTCGTTTGTTGTCAAAATGTGTATGCTGGGGCGAGGCAGCAGAAATGGCAGAAGTTGAATGCGAACTTAAATATGTATTAAATTTGAATTATTGAACCATTGAGCAATGTTGGTATAAATCGAATTGCTGACGCTTTGAGTACTATGCCAAATGCAATTCACTCATAGATTGGTCAGCTTTTCCAATTGTCAGCTCGTCCGGAGCTCTGCTCTGCCAATTTCCAATTAGGTATTTACTCTTGGTCCCGCTCAAATGCATTGCTAGCACCTGAGCAAATGGAGCCATCACAAAGCAAAGTAAAATGAAAATACAAAAAGAAAAAAAAAGGAAAAGCAAACGAACGTAGTCAAATGTTGAGCACACAATTGCATTAGTCAACACTGTAATCCAAATGCTTGGCTGCTCACGGGAGCAGCTCGGGAAAAAAAACGTAAAGAAAGCAATGCGACTTTGTGACAAGTGCAAATGCTGGCCTCATTTGGACTGCATTATGTGTGTCAATAACTGGCGCCTGCCAATGGCCATCCATTGATATGAATATGTCAACATTAGGCGACATCGAAAGATGTCCAGCTGTTTACTGGCTTTCAGATCTTTTGGCTTGTGAGTAATTGATGTGGTGAATGTGAAAACAATTAAAAAGTTAAATTTTCGCTTGATTTTCTGTACAAATATGTTTCATTAAATCGTTGTACATCGTTGTACAATAAAATATTTTGAGTTTTACCGAAACTCAACTAGGCCTTTCAGTAAGTCGTAAACAAAGTTTTTTGAAGAATGCAAACGTGCTTCAACCAATGATTAATAGATCTTGACATCGCTCAAATTAAAATATATATAACCTACTACTACTATTTTTAGCCACTCTTAAATTCACATAATAGTTATTCGCACATTTTCCGAACTTAGGGGTGAAACTGCCAAGTAGCGCACTGTAGCGGCGTGGACTGTGCTTTGATAATTATGGGAAATAACCAATCAATCAGTCGAGCAGGCCGTCAGTCAAGGACAGACAGTCTTATATATACATTTATACAATGTCTATAACATATATATATATATATATATATATACATTTTCGTGCGTAGAATCTGCTTAGAAGGATAAGCATCTGGAAAATGTACTTGATATACATTGCTGGCCCTGTTGTACATTTGTATTCATAGATTCATGCGGGGTAATCAAAAAGCAAATGTGAGTTAAGATGCTGTTTTTCCTGCTCAGGTTGTTGTTGCTGCTACACAACTGCGCAGCGTGACAAAAATGGCCAATTATTTGGCAGAAATCAAAGGCATATTTGTCTAATGGCCACAAACTGTTGCTGTAAGTGTGACAGCGCCGGGTGCCTGCGGTCAAAGCGGCACTCATCATAGTCATCGATGCCAACGTTCGCAGTCGCAGTAGCAGTAGCAGTGCGTGCAGTGCCGAAGGGTAAAACTTGCTACTAAAGTCACGTCGTTGACTTAAATATGTGCGCGCCGTCAAGCGATAAAGAAATAAAATTAAACATTTTGGCAAACTCGAGTTATAAACAAAAGTGCAAAAAAAAATTAGTGCAAAAGCTTCAAGATGTTGTATATAGTAAGTAGTAGCAGTAGTATAGGTGAAAACAAGAGATGAAAACTTGTCGAAAACGCTCACAAAGTAGAACTTCACACAAAACTGGGCGAACTGGGAAACCAATTAAAATCTTTTGGCAGAACAACCATCATCAATGAAAGCAACTTTTGTAGCAAGCGTGCAGCTTGTGCGCTGCACTGCGCTGAGCTACTTGTAGATACATTTGTATCTTTTGGCTGACGTCCGCAATTTATGACTGGCTACACACAAACACACTCAAACCGTTCCCCCAGTCCACAGTTTGCGGTTCTTTTCTCACACTTTCGGTTCGGCAGTCGGGAGGTTGGCGAAACCCTTGGCCCATTCCCGTTAACCATGTGACTCATGTGCACTCTCCATTGACGAAACCGCGATTTGTGCTGTGCGATTCGTTCGAATTGGATGAGTTCGCTTGAATCGCCAGTCAGACAGTCAGTTGCCCCACCCCACTTCTCCCTCCAGTCAGATTGAAAGAACGTCCGCCCGCCTGTCCGCTCGCTTTCTTTTGCCTAAACGTATTCGCAGAATTTTTAATGCTGACTGCGCTGCTTTTCTTTGCCACATGGTAAGGTATCACTGTGTGTTGCACAGCGCGGTAGGGCCATTGACCCGACCGCGAAATTTTCACATTTTCGTGTAATATGCCACCCACCACCAGACAGTGCGACGTCCAAAGGTCGACTTGGGAACCCGCATTCCAGCCTGCACTCATACCCAAAGAAATCACCTTTAAAGTGTTCCGGCGCGTAGATGGACGCACGGTCGGGCAAAGATTCGTACGCCACGCCCAGCGATTGATTGATTGACAAACTGTCTAACAGACGAGCGTTTCCATTTCTCTTGCCTCACTGTCGCTATGCCTCCCGCTCTCCTGCTCCCACTCTTTCTCTCTCTCTCTCGCTAGCCCGGTTGGCTAATCAAATTGCCAAGGCACGCCCCTGCCAAAGTGCCGCCCTCAGCCGCGACTGGAACATCAACTAAATTAATGTAAATTGAATGACACGCAAAGGAACCGCATAGAACTCCGAGTCCCTGGCCAGGCCAGACCAGGCCGGGCTGGGCCGGCACTGGAGCAGAGGAGCATACGATGAAATATGCCAAACAATGTGCCACAGAGCAGCCATGTTGGGCAAGGGGGGGGGGGGGGGCAAGGTTAAAGAGAGCTACTCGCACGGGGCATAAATACAACGTAAAGTAAAGCAAATTAATTTATTTCGCCCCAACTCCAAAAGCAACGATCCCCCCAAGCCAACAGCTCTCAGCTTTCGGCTAAGCCATTCCGCTTTGAGGCGGCTCCAACGCTTTGTTGTCAACTTCAAACTCATGCTCTCATCGCTGACGGCGCGTCGTCATCGCCACCGGAATCGACTTCCTGCCTGCCTGCCTGCCAGCCAGCCAGTCAGCCAGCCTGCCTGCCTGCCTTGTGAAATCGTGCGTGGCCGCATCCGTCTGTCCCCTCCGTCTATCGGGGTGTATCAGTTGGCTCCTTAGAATATGCTAATGAGCATTTAATTTGCTGTCGCTGGCTGCGTGAATGCCTCAAATTCACTTTCAACTTCAGCGGCCTTAGTAGCTGCTCTGCTTTGACTTTTATTCAGATACCGTTCTTGGAACTTTTTATCTTGTCTTGTCTTTGTCATTTGTTTTTGTTAACAATTTTTATAATTGTTTTTAGTGTCTAAGCTCGAATTAAACTGTGCTCGAGTTGAACACCCGCTAATATCCAACCACCCCAAATATCTAGTGTATCCGCAAGGCGTATCTTACTTTAAGAATATTTAATTTGTACGATTCATGTGTTTATTATATGCCTGTTGAGATAATTCGAATTTTATAGCGAAATGTGTTATGTAATAAAGGGATCGTCTCAGACTCCATAAAAAATATATGTATACATAGAATCTTGATCAGTATAAACAACCGAGTCGATATAGCCATGCGTTCCCATCTATCGTCAGGTCAATCTTTTTGCTGCATCAGCTGGATCGGACCACTATGTTATAAATATGTCATAGGAACGATCGCTCGAATATAAAGTTCTTGATTTTGTTTGAAAAAGTTTTAGTTTTTCAATTTATATCGGCTTAATTTTGCATTTTTGAGCTCCAATAACTAATCAATAAAACTTTATCAACATCTACTATGTGTGATATATGTTAGGAAGATTCAGTCAAAAAAATAGTATTTGTACAGAAAAGTTTTCGGTTTTTCGATATCTTGAAGCTTTAATCGAATAATTGGTCAGATAAAAAGGGGTTGTACGAAAGCGCTTCCAAGCCAGGGTATTTATTCTTCGTGCCGTAGCTAGCCGTTCTTGCGTTTTACCTTTTCATTTAGATACTTATAATTTAAGCATATACAAATTATGTTTACATGATGTTTCGCATGAAAAAGTTATAATTGCAAAGGATTTTTTTTTCTTTGGTGAAAACAATCTGCAAACTGCCGGAAAACTATATATATGTTTTATGTGTTTTGTTTTGATGTGTTGCCTCGCCTAATTGGTGTAAAATAAACTTTGGCGTCCGATCACATACGCACACACACACACACACACACACACACACACACACACACATAAATTGTAGTGGGCAGAATAGATGAATAGATGTTATTTGCCTCTATGTTGCTGTGGCTTCCTGCTTCCTTCCATGTTTTCTGACTGACCACTTCTCGAAAACTTTTTGAATTCAAAAAGCCATAAAACATATTTTTTCATTTAAAATAAATAAATAATAGTTAAACCCCAAAATTGTTTGCTTTGGGTTTTGTGTTTCGATGATATGTATACATAGATGTATATGGCAGCATTGTAATTGGGAAATTAACTAAAGCAAAATATTCTGGTGTTTTAAAATTATTGTTTATTTTTTTGTACTTGCAATTAAAACAATTAAAAGTGCAGTGTTCGACTAGGAGGCGCCCTCAACCCCGCACTGAGCTGCTGTCACAAATATTCTAGCCCCCTCTTACACACACGCACACTAAATCACATAGACACACACACTCACGCTTGCCGTTTGCTGCGACTGCGCTGCTTCCTCCCTTAGCCCCACACTATGAAAAATGCTTTCGAGATTAACTTCGGATTTTATTGCCCGATCTTTATGAAATTTTTAGGGGCATAAGTATGGCATGTAAATGTGTGATAATTCCGAAACCCAAGAGTATGCATCAAGAATTGGGTTTTTTTCTTTGTGTTTGGGCAAGAGGAGGGCGGGTGGTGTTCAAAAAGTGAAATATTCTGGATTTGTGATACTATACGAGAGTCTACATATCAAATTTGGTGCCCCTAGGAGGTATTCAAAGCTCCGAGATATGCTTACAAAATTGAATTTCGATATCGATTATTAAAATAAAATCAACATGGCAAGTTATCGATGATTTGAAACAAACTCGACTGCGTGGAAGCTAGGAGAGCCTACATTTAAATCTGTGGCTCTTATAGATTCTTAGATGGACGCGTTCTTACATACAGACGGACATGGCTAGGTCGCCTACAAATGACAGTTCTAATTCGAGTGAGTAAATCAAAATTGCTGAAATTTATGAGTTTCGAGTGAACCGTGTATTTGCCGTTGCCTCGCGACAATTAGTAACGAGTATTTCCTGGCAATGACACTGAGAGAATCGAGGCTGGGCTCCAACGATAGCAATCTGTCATCATGAATCTGTCGTCGAAGTCGTCGATAGACGATATTCAAAGCCATTCAACAGTGTGGAGCATGTTTCTGCTTGTGTAAACTGTTGCCATTGTTTTTGTTGTTCCATGTGGCAACTTCAATGTCAAAGTCGGGGGCGTTACTCGTGGGAGTTTAACACGCAAACAATATACACAGCATGCATTGAAATCATTTTTACGACAGCTTATGGGCAGTTTATAATTGATTTTTACGCTCGTTTTATGGGCTCCCCTGGCTGCATATAATTTAGAATGCAAATTCAATAGCAACTGAAACTCAACATCAAAAAAAAAAAAAATAAATGAATTTTGCAATTTGTCAACGTTGTTGGTTTTTCTGTTTGTCAGTAAAAATATGTTTATGCTATGCAATCAGTTGGCCGTTGACTATGACGCCATCCCCCAAAGCACAGGAGCGGGGGTTCAACAGAGAGCCATAAATTGTACCACCAAATAAAATATGCAAACATTTACGGAAACTGTTGAAGCATACATATGTCATGCAATATGCTTTATAATAAAACACACAAAACAATTCGTAAACGGGTTTGAATTTTAAATGCTTAAAAATGTCACTCTTCATTGAGAATTCTTTAATAAGCTCACATACACATAACATATGTGTGCACCGATTAAAGCAAGAAGCAATTTGATAAAATAAATCTATTTATTTATTTATAAGATATATGTGTTAGGGCACTCAGTAAATGGAGCTATAAAACGGTTATATATATGTATATATATATCTGATTCAAATAGTTCTTTAAAAGCAAATATTTGTAAAGTTTTTTCTTGCCAAGAGATAGATTTATTTTAATACGAATATACAAATTGCGATAAATAAATGTATTATAATATGAATACACAAATTGCGGAAATGCCCCAGAACTATGAATCAACATGCATATTATGATATAATATAATATACTCAGTTGTTTATAAGACCCTGAGCATGAGTTTCGCATGGCGATTGTCTATAATCGTTTGATTTATTCAAGATTTTTGGCAGCTTTTAGCAGTATAATAATATTAACTTTCTTTTGTAGGCCAAGTATTATGGTTACTTTGACTTCTATTTGAATTCCTAACAAATATGTATATATTTTTTTATTACCGTCCGAACTGCCCTCGTGGGGCGACAACAACTATTTGTGTATTGTTGCTGTATGCTGCATGTTTAATATGTTTGTCTCGCATTCAATTTGCATGTCGCCCACGGGGCAAAGAAAAGCGTGAAATATGTTAAGCGCCTTAGACACAAACAATGGCGCTGACATCGGAGCTGACGCAGCTCCTCAAACCTAAGGCGACAGCGGCTGCAAATTTATCTTATTAACTAAAAAGCGAAACCAGCCTACAACAACAGCAACGGCAACGGCATCAACGGCAATTTTCGCTTTCGTTTGTCGGCATTTTGGTTGCTTTTCATTGATTTTTGTTTTTATTTTTTATATTTATTTAATTTTTATATTTTTTTTCTTGAATATAGCGTGTGGGCGCTGCCGCCCACATGCACCTGATGCAGCTTCATAGCTAGAAAACTCAACAAAAACTTCAGACACTCGTTAAATGGAAGTTTTTTTCAGTGAGACACAGGTATTCACGATGATATCAGCAAAAGTTTACTTCCGACTTATTAACGCTATTTTACTGATTATTATCATTGATGAAATTCAATAAAAAGCGACTTATGCCGTCTCAATGTGTAGTCTTTTGTAGGTTGTATGAAGTTTTACCTCTATTAAGAATAGCACTTTTAGGGGCTGGCTCTGGCAGATGAGTTGCCTCTGTGAGCCCGTGCGTGCCGTCTGTGGATGCAGTTTTGCCTTGGGTGAAAACTGTTGTAGCCGGTTGAATATATGTAACAGGCATGGAGGCGGAAGCGAGGCGAAAGTTCAAAAATGAAAGATACTTAATATTTATATACTATTCAAAAAGCTACATGTTAAATTTAGCGACTCTTACTCTTAAAACCCAAGAGGGGTCGATATCGATTTTTATCGATTGCTTGGAAACGGAGCAAGTTATCGACTATCGGAAGCAAACTCGAGCTGCGCGGGCACTGGGAGCACTCACGTTTAATTTCTCTAGCTCTTACAGGTTGTGATACGTTCATTCATGTGGACGGTCAAATGGAAATAACTAGATCGACTAGGCTATTGATGCTGATCAAGAATATATATACTTTATGGGCTTAGAGATGCTTCCTTCTACCTGTTACATACATTTGCACAAATACATTATACCCTTTTAAGTTATAATGTTATGGGAATATCTAAATGTGTATGTCTATACCTGTCCCCTATATGTTACACATTTCTTGACAAAATTGCGGAGGCCAAGCAACATATTATTAAGCAGGTCACAATAAGGATACACATCAAGTATTTTATTCTTGAAATATAATACATTTTTCATGATGTACGATGCATTTTAAGCTAAGCTCTTTAAGCTATTACTTTGACTCACTCACAAATGACCTAATGCCTCGTCGTAGCGCACAATGGCCTTACTAATATTATTTTAATTTATTATCGTATATATGTATGTCGATTATTTTACGCTCGAAAATGTTGCATTAAAGCTAACCTCAAATTGTTTGCTTCCTCCATTTCTTTTCAGGTGAGTCAATGTCGCGTGCATTCAAACGAAACGATTGAACAGCTACAAAAAAAAAACCTACAAATTAAACCCATTGATTGTGAGCTGCGCATTCTAACTGAAGAGAACAACACGCGTATCTGAATTAGCTCATGCAGCGTCTTTTCCACTTGTCGCATACAAAGCTTTCTTAGCCCCAACCGCAGCACAAGCAAACAAAAAAAAAACAGAAGAAGTCACAAAAAACGCAGCTCGAGTCGAGTAAGTGCATCACGCACCTGCGTCAGGTACGTCTTTTTCCAACTTTCCGGCAGCGGCTGCGTGTCCGCCTCCGTCTCTGGCTCCATATCCATCTCCATTTGCGGCTATGGCCAGAGGCCTCCCGTGGCATTTGGCACGTTTAAATGTTTGCGCATTTGAAATGTGATATGCCATCGTGGCCGAATGAGTGTCGCGTTTGTCTCCGGTGAGCGGCGCTCTGACTGCCGTGTGACACACATGTCCGCCCAGCCCCCTGACCGCCCCTACCCCCTACCCCCTAGCCGCTTGTAGAACCCAGCCTGTTAATCTAAGTACACGCGCGCACACACACGGATAAGTTTTAGTTAAATGCCGCCCTGCACGTTGCGTTTGACTACAATACAACTTTGTTGTATTTCTGTTTTTTGTTTTTTTTTTATTGTCTCATGAGTGAGGAGCAGAACAACAGAACACACCCAAATGTAAGTTTCCATTACAACAACTGGCTGCGATGCGACGGCCCCCGAAACAACGCTTGTCGTCATGGTCTATTTGGCTTTTAGGTTTTCAACTTCGAATACTACAACATACTCAATTCCTCAATGTTTCCCTATCGTCGTGTTGTCGTTTTGTCGCTTGTCGCTTGGCTGTCAAAACATTTTGTGGGCGCGTTTGGCACAATGTTTTATTTGCTTGTTCGCTCCGCTCAAAGAATGTGCTGTAAATTACAGGCACATTTTGAGTATGACCAAATTACTGGCAACTTCCAACTGCTAACAGCAGCAAGTAGAAGTGCTCGACTAAAGAGTGCACGAATCATTGACACCCTGTGGCTAGGTTAAACGCAGACAGCAAGCTTTCAATGTTTCGCTTTATTTATTCCGTTCTTCCACATTATGGAATAATGATTCATAAACATGACCTTCAACTGTGTATAATAAGTGAGGTTGACTAAGTTAAAATGGAAAGAGTTGTCGTTTATGTAAGGTAAACTTGACCTCTGCCTATATCACAGCTTTAGCTGTCACATTCCTCGAGATCGAAGCGTTAAGAAGTCTGATGACAATGGCTCGGTTAATCATTTGTGTTCAATTATTATTTGGGGATGCCCCTTTTAACCATTTTTAATGGTTACAGGGTATCACAAACGAACGAACGAACGAACAGTAAATTCATTTTGAAAGATTAACCGCCTTCAGCTAGGACTTTATGTATTGTGCGCCAGCCGCCCACCCTACGACTGTGGAGATGCTTTTACTTGCCCGGGTCGGCTCGGTCCGCAGCAAGCTGTAGCTAAATTTACCTTTTATAAGGACCCAGAAGCTGGTTGCTGCTCACAGCTGAACAGCTTAAAGGATTCTCTTGCGGCCCCTTTGCTTTTATTTAATAATAATAAAATTCTTTGCTTTCTTTATTTATTTTATTTTTTCGTGTTTCGTGTTGCTGCGCTCGTCAACGGGGTGTGAGTCAAATAATCTCGTGCGTCTGAGGGATTTGAAATAATTTTCTAAAATTACAACAGTCCTTGGCAATGGGTCCCTAGCATAGAAAGCTCTATTAAGCCTAAATAAAATCATTTTGCATTTTACAATGCGACTGCCAAAATTGTGAGCCCAAAATTTGTTGCTATTGTTGTTATTGTTGTTATCGTTGTGGTGGGACACAGCGATTGAGCTGGAAATTCGTTCGGGCTAAATTGCTGAAAAATTGGCTTGTAATTATAATGGGCAGCAATAAGCCAAACAGAGTTTCTACACGCCGGGATCAGGCAGCGATTTCATGCATCATTTCTCGCTCAAATAAGCCGGCCAAAGGAAACCCAAAGACAGCAACACGATGTCAGCTAAATATTTGGTCGGTAACTTGAATTTGGCCCGCGTGGCGTATGAGCAATCCGACTGGAAATGACCACATGAATATTTCTTTTTATTTATGCCAGATTATAAAGACCAAACTTAAAGGTCATTCATTAGTTGTCTTATTTTTAGAAGTCGACTGTTCTCTTAGAATGTGAACTCAACGGCTAAAAGGTTGTTAAGAACGTATGAAAGCATTTTCATTTACGGCTGGCTGTTGCCAGTTGATAATTTTCATAATTAAATGCCCTCAAATAGTGATATAAGCCCTAATTCCATTGTACACTGTCCGCTGGCAGCTCTTTAAATAGCCATTAAGAGTGTGGCCGCCCGCCACTTCAGCCGATTCCACTTCTTAAAACTGTTTATTGGCTTTGGCCCTTAAGTGTTCACAGCTTTTATTAAATATTCTCTCGGCTATTTTTGATATGGTCAAGCTGCTAATGGATTTTAAGAATTCTTTCATGGTGTTGCCATAATATTTGCGCAGATTGGCACGGCTTTGGTTTAATAGTTGATTTATGTCGAGGCGGAAAATAACAAACTTTCTAACCACTTACTGTTCATAAATATTGGAGCACATCCAATGTCGATGACGATGCTGATAATTGTCTGATTTATTATTTATCAGAAAAGCATAAAAATAAGGAATAAAGAACTTGCAAAAAACATGCTCAGCACCTGGCAAATTAAGGTACTAGATAAACACTTTATGTACAGCGTAGGGCAAAGGCAAGCTAGAAGGTTTCCCATTCTTGATGTGATGCGAATTATCAACATCGATGAGGATGACACATGATTCCTTACAGACTACCCTTTGTTTTTTATCGAAAATCTACCTGTTGTAGATACTTTACCTATAAGATCGATTCGTTTATAAAAAGGAATAGACCAAATGGGATAGACCGATTTGTTTAACAATGTATGTATGCATATCTAAGGTTATGCCGGCGTAATTATGTTGTAGACATGTGTGCCACAGTGTTGTTGTAGAGGCAGATATCAAATGGCCCCTCAGTTGTCACTGGATCTTATGATAATTAGTGGGCACGACTCTTATATGTGTACACATTTAATCATTCACCCATTCCTGTGGGGGCACAAATTGTGTCATGCAAGCCGAAAACTGACGGCGGTGCAGAGAAACCGATCAGACTCATGATTTTAACGATGTGGAAAATGCCGCATTTGCATTTTCATTAACGCCGGCGCAGCAACTAATGAAGCTGTTCCGCCATCGAAGATCGCGTGGGCGCCCAGCCATGAATTATGAATGAGCTGAGCCAATCAGCTGGTCAACTGGTCAGCTGGTCAATTGGTCAATTGGTCAGCCGGGCCAGCACAACAGTTACCCAAATGTTACCATATTATTTACACTAAGTCCCACTAAAATTGCATAATGCTTAAGCTATCAATTGGCTCGCGCTGGAACTGGCGAACGGTTTGTCCAGGCATTTAGCGCATCCATTCGTAGGCCAATTGCAGCATAGAAAATTAAAATATGCTAATCAGTGTGAAAAACCTGTTGCGTTTCTCGACTTAACATTGGTCCGATAACACCGGCTCGCCAGGCCTTACCTGGCCTTACCTGGCCTGGCGAGATGTTGTTGTAATTACCGCTTACAAATTCAATTTGCGCCGACAGCTGCCAAGCCTGACACAACTAAAGATACCCTGTAATGCGTGTTGTCTGAATGGAAAGTGAATGAAAACGAAAGCAAACCAGAAACTCTAGATCGAAATTGTAATCAAGAATTCTGGAAATACTCAATATGAAACTGGCCATATACAATTCGATAAACGTGCCAACTGATGTATCAAAGATATTGATTACATTCTCAGCTGTTCTTGCATATATAAATATGTGTACAATATACATTTCCTTAGATAACAGCAAGTTTCATTACGTACTATATAGACCACAATACATTGACCACAATCGCAACACAAGCAAGTTGGGTTTGTTAGAGCAACATGAAATGTTTCTGATTTATGTATAAAAGAAGAAACCCCTTTTGTACATTTATGACTTTTATCTTATTGAAAGACTAGCAAGGGAGAAGCTGAGCCTTACTCCAGATTATAAGTGTTAAAACCAGCTGAACCAAAACCATATATTTTCAAAAAATCCTTTCGTTCCGATTCTTTTGAATGTTTGTGAAATATAGCAAAATTTTATAGTTCCTAACGATAGTTTCTCAGTGCTTTGAACATTAAAAGGTAACTTATTTTAATAAAAAAATAATATGTAAATATAATGAAATAGAAATGTTTTTTAGAAAAATTATAAAAATAGTACGCTGCAAAGTCAAAACGTGGTTTCACATATGAGTTAAACCAGGTTCAAGAACCTAAACTTGGAACGAGGCATGGCCTCCAGCCCTGAACCGAACCAGCGAAAACCAGGCTTACGAACCGAAAATTTGTGTTGGGTTCGCAGGGTAGGGTATATCAATGTGCATCTTATGCTTGACCTTTTTTGTAAAGTGCGTGTTAATGCTTTACTTAGTCGCATTTCCATTTGAGAGACATTAGTCTTTAATTTAAATGCCGCCACAAAAATTGTGCAATACTATTTATATTTAGTATCTGTGTATGCCTCTATGCCTCTATGTCTATATGTCTGACGATTTCAATTTCATGCTTGTATTTGCGTTTGTGTGTTTACGTGTTTGCATTTGATTTAAAGCTCAGCTGCAATTTATACGATTTGTTCAATCGTTCGAACGCACTTTTCCAGCCACCTGTTAGCCGGTTTGTTGTTTGTTAATGAATAATGGAAATAAGACTTGTTGCAGGTACATATGTATCTGCTTTTGCAGTTTGCATTGTTCATTTGACATGTTTGGTGAAATGCCTAGCCCCATCTATACACCACAGCGCTTTTGAAGTCAACAACGAATCTGATGTTTATGTTGATAAAAAGTAAGCGGCCATTTGTTGTTGTTGTCGAGTGTGGCTCAGGTATGCAACTGCAGTTAGCATTTACCATTCGTTTTGCCTGCTCACAGATACACATACGTATGATGGATACAGCTACAGATGCCACTTGACGATAATCCCCTTGTGTCGTTTATTTTTTTTTTAACAATCGATCGAATCACGCATTTCATGCGAGTGCTTAAATACTTTGAATACTTTTGTTAATTTATGATTTCTGGCGCCTCGCTTAAGTGTGTGCGTGTTTTCCCCCCCTTTTTATCGCTACTGATAGTTAATGCCAGCGAAATTGAATTCTTTTACAAATTAGAGCAGAGAACCGCCCACAGCTCGCTTATGTCTGGGCCATTTGCCAGTCGGGTCGGCCGAGTTGCGCAATCCATTTGGCTAGAGGCTCTTTACAACTTCTCAAGGTTGTGCGTTACACATTCGGTTTGTTTACATAGTTGTTGCTGCTGTTGCTGCTGTTGTTGTTGTTGTTGTTGTTACATTTGCCTGTTGGCCACATGCGGTGCGCACTCTCTAACTCACGTCGTCGAGTGCTGGCAGCGCTGGAGGAGAACATGGAGAGTTGCATGCAGTGCACAGGTGGCAGTTGCAGTTTGTGTTGCAGTTGACAGGCAACTGGGTGGCAAAAGCACAAACACATTCACACCGCTGACCATAAAGGTTAAGTGGCCAACCTATGTGGCAACACATTTCGGCCAGTCAGCCAGCCAGCCAGCTAGCCAGGCAGTCAGGCATTCAGGCCGCACGCAATGGGTCCAACGGCGCCGCTGGCGTTGCCAAATTAGGGTCAAGTTTGTCGCCTTTGCACGTCAGCGTCATCGTCGTGTGTTGCAATCTGGGGCTGCCGCCACATGTCGCATTGACCCAGCGCCAAAGAATCAATCATGTAAAAACTATCTCTATCTCAATTTAAGTGTATCTCTGGCTCTGTGGCTGTTGTCGCTGTGACAGCTTCTGCGCAGCGGCCAAATTATCGCAATATGTGTCGCAAATCCATTAATGAATATTAGCAAAGATATTTTGTATATTTATGCATGTTGTGTGTGTTCGTGTGTGTGTATGTGTATGTGTGCGTATGTGTGTATTTTGGCATTACTCGGCGGCTTTAAATAGCCGACAACGAAACGAGTTTGCTTAGCTGACTATATTTATTATTTGAATTGACTTGATTGTTTTTGTTTTCGTTGTTCTTATTGTTATAATATTATAATACCCTATCCAAATACAGTCATAGTCAGTTTACAGTAGATTAGGCTAACAGCTGATACATGGAATCGAAAATTGTTTATAAATATAAATTTTTCATATAGTTCCCACAGTTATTTAGAAAACATTTTACTCACATAAATAAATAATTAAGATTCCCGGCTTTGGCCAGGCCAAGTATTTGTTAATCTTCAGTTTTCACTCATATTTCGCAAGTGATGGTGGATTTTGATGAATCGATGCAAGAAGATAAAGAGAGGAAAAGGAAATTTAATTTTAAGGCTATTAATGTGAAATGTTAAACTTTTACTTACTGAACTTGGATAAATGATCCTTAACAATTACAGAGTATTAGTTAGTCGCTTTTTTTGCTTGCGCTTTATTGTTACTATTACCTTTTGCCGTGTGACATTTCGCATTTGAGTTGCCCCAAGTTGTCCGAGTTGCTTAACCTGTTGCCAAAACCTATTAATGGCATTCATTTGGCGAACGCCACCCGCCCATCCCCCCGGTGCCCGGTCCAGCGCCAGCCACAGTCAGCTGAGCTCGGCTAGATATTCAATTAAGTGTTAGTTAAGTTTGCCGCTCAGTTCAGTCATCGTTTGTTTGGCGGAAATGTGAAACAAATGTGATCATGACTACCAATTAAGTGAACGATGCTGCCGATCATACATATATATATATATATATATATTTATATATATCTTATATGTATATATATCATTTTGATTCTCATATAAAGCGATGATGTGATCAAGGACTGCAGAAAAACATATAATGGAGTTTTACCTATTGATAATAATACTAAAATGTATCGGAGTTATATATTTCAGAAAATATAACAACTCTGATTTGTATCCCAGGCTAGTTTAATTGTTTATATAACTCTTACTTAAACGTTTAAAGTATAATTGTGATGTGTTAAACATGATCTTTACTAAAAATACTCGCGACTTCCGCTTGGCCACCAGCTACAACAGATGGCCAGCAACGCACTTTGCTCTAAACGCTCCCAAAAACAACAACAACAATAAAGATATTGGGAAACGCTCCCAAAAACAACAAAAGCAAAAATAAACGCTCGAAAATTGACATGCAAATCGAAATGGAAAGCTAGAAAAATGCATATGGAATGGAAATGCATGTAAAACATGAAAGAAGACAACAATGAGAAATACCAACAACATCAACAACAACATTAACAACGGCAGCAACATCAACATTAACATTAACATTAACAACAACAACAACAACAATTCATACATGAACGAAATTTAATATTAAACATAGCAAGAGCTATGGAGGCTTTGAGTTTGGGCCGGGGCTAAAGTTGGGGACAATAATGGGAATGGGTAAGGGGATGGGTATGGGTATGGGTTAAGGAAACATTGGGCCTGGTGGGTGTGCGTTTGTGTGTGCACTTTCCAAAGATAAAATTATATGCGCAAGATCAACGCTGGGGCTGGGCAACAAATGAGTGTGGCAGTGGGGAGAAAAGCGGGTGACAATAACAAACACAGATACGAGGAAAGATAGAAAAAGACGCGTAAACAAAGTCAACAGTCGAAGCCAAAGCTGCGTTGCAGTTGCAGTTGCATTCCCATACGCAATGGAGGGCATTGGCTCGGTCCTAGACCGAAGCTGGAGCTGTAGTTGGACGAGCAGCGGGTGGAACTGGGCGCATACTGCGTGTCTGCCGCATGGCAACTTCCTCAAAGTTAACCAGACACGACACGCACTCTGAAGCAGGGCCCCGGACCAAGGGCTGTGTGGGGCGTGGCGGAGTTGATGCTGTCAACCGCAAAGTTTTGACATTTGGTTGCATTTTGTCTTTGATATTGAGCTGCGATCGGTTCACGTAATAACGGGAAGTCGCACTCACCCTCACACACGCACAACAAGCACACACACACACACCCAGCTCGTGGCAGATCAAAGCCACTTCCGTTGCGGTTCGATTAAAGTCAATGAAATCGAAATCAGTTTCAAGATTCAATTGTAAGCAAACACTTGACAATTCCTGATCTTTGATCTTTCATCTTGATCGTTTAATTGTCAGAGCGAAACGCAACCTTTCAGCTATCATTATCAGCCATGACATCAAATTGCTTACCCGTCTATAGATTATAAGAATGTATTTATTATTTGACGAGCTTATACTATTCAAATATATCTTAAGGCTCTTATGTAAACGAATGATAAGGATATTAGCCAAAATATCTTCGTCTCGGAGTTTATTTTTACCCATGCAGCCACGGCGCAACACGAAATTATTTTTTGATCTTAGACATATAATGTCTTAGTTAACTAAACCCAATTTCGACCAATTGGTAGTTAATAAGTTTTGTAAGAACTTAACAGTGCAAATCCAAAAAGAGAAGTCGATGGCTCGATTAACCGGCTCAAATCAGCTTTATTGCTGCTGAACTTGCCGTCCAAACCTTTGCCCAGCTTTTAGACGCTTTTAGACGCAACCTTGTTCAAATATTCTCATAAAGTTTACCAAACCAAAAGGGTTAAATTTGATCTCTACCAAAATATATCAAAAATGGTTGGGTTAATGCCATTGTAGGGACCCAAGTTTTTTATGCTTTGGAACTGAATCATAAAAGTGTTTTATTTTATTTTTTGTCTTTTTTTTTAACAATTGTTTTGTTTTTACAATTCGGTTCATAGTAAAATTTAGTTTGGAGCAAATCGATTTTGTTTTTGACCACAAACCGAATCCGTAAACAAACCCTGTTTTACGCTTTCTATACATACATATATGTATGTCGGTACGGAGATGGTACAACCTTATCCTTTAAGGCGTTTGTCGTGACAAATTTAAGGCATACAAACATATCGTATGCTAGTACGAAACTTGGCAGATTGCCGCTGGTCTTGACTTTGAGTTCTTATTTGTAGTTTGCAGCTTTTATAATCAACTTTTGCTTTTAATGGCCACTCGATTGTTGGCTGGGGCCCACCTGTCCAGGCAGTTGATGTTGTTGCCTCTGCTGCTGCTGCTGCAGTTGACTTTCACTTTGAACTTGCGCGCATTCTTGGCAACTGCAAATTAATGTTGCACTTTGCTTTTTCCAGCTGCCTTTGCCGGCAGTTTTTTCTTTGCATTTTTCGAATAGTTTTGATCGACTCGCTTTTGTTCAATTATTATTATTGCTTATTATTTTATTAATGTCACATCACAGCAGAGCGGCTAAGACGAGTGCCAGTTTTCGTGATTGCGCTGCCAGGCAGTCAGCCAGCCAGGCAGTCAGCCAGCCAGTTAGCCATCCAGCCAGTCTCATCAAGCAGCCTCATAAATTATGTTGTTGGCCATAATTATAGCTTTTTTTTTGTTTTCTTTAAGCGTAATAGCCGAATGGGAAACAACAAAAACCAAAATGTTTATAAATGTGCGCAAATTGCCGGCTGCCGACAGCTGACAACAAAATTTATGTAAATTGCAATTACCAAATTCGAGTAAGAAAGCGACTCCTGATGCGAACATCAATGTCCCATGTCCGCATTTTCATATTCAAGTCCAAGTCCCGACTTGATGCAGTTCAGCAAAATGCCTCTACGCTCTCTAAGTCCGAGTCCAAGTCCATCTTCGCAGTCATATTCCATGTCGTTACTGGGCCACTGCGTTTACGCGGCGGCAACAACAAACACAACAAACTAAAAAAAAAAGAAACAAAAAAACGACCGATCTCTGATAAGCGCCAATGAAAGTGAAACCATGTCACACACACGCACACACACACAGACACTCACAGCCCTATATTTGTTATATCTGCATTTGTATTTCTTGTGTATAAATATCATAAATAAATAAAAGCGCGCTGGCAAACAATCAAAAGGGCAAATGCAGGCCGTCTGGCAAACTGGCAACGGGTGGGGCGGGCGAAAAACGCGGGGCTACGACTCCGTTTGATAAGAGAGACCCAACAGAAAATTTAAAATAAACACAAATACGACAGCTAAAAAAACGAAACTTGTCCGCTCGCATTTCGCAATGTTGCATTTCCTTTTGTTGTCTAACAAACAGAAAAATGGCAAAACTGTTCGTCTTGCAGATACCCCGTACTCTGGTCTGAAGCGGCGCAACTAGCATACATATAAAATATATCAAACTAAAAGCAAATATATTATAAGAGAATGCCTGCGGAATATTCTGATCAAAGTGTGACAAGTGATTAAATTATGAACATGGTATGCAAATCGCCTTTCTATGCGATTCTCACGTATTCAAGTTAAGCAATTATATGTATCTGGCATGTTTGGCTAGAACAATTTTACTTTTATAAATATAAATCGTTCTTCTACGCGAGTCTCATTTATTAAAAAAAGGTTTTAACTATTAAAAAATCATCATAAAATCATTGCAAATATGGCTACCTTTTGTAATATGTTGCATTTGTTTTGTTAATTTTAAACTTTATAAAGGGCCTCGGATAATTACAAAGAAAATTCCCTTCAAATAGAACGCTGAACGCTTCAAAGAAATAGTACAGACATAACATATTTAAAAGTGGACAAAAGCATGCATTGACTCGGTTTGCTTCACACCCCGAAAATCCTGGCTAGCTGAACACGGCAAATTTAATTTTAAAGAGGGCTCAAAGCCAGAGGGCACCCCCTACAGCCATACATAACAGCAAAAGCTGCAGCTGCTGCTCGCAGCCTTTTCAAGTCCTGAAGCGCTCTTCCTGTCGGCAGTGGCGTTGGCGTTGGCACTTTGCCTTAGCCTGGCTAAGGCGAGCGACCAAAAACCAACAATAACAACACCAAAACCAAAGCCCTAAGCTCAAGTTATGCAGTCGAGATTGCTGCTGCTGCTGCTGCTGGGGTATGTAGTGAGAGGGGGGGTGCCAGTCAGTCCACTTGACGTCGCCGCATTGTTTGCAACTCAGCGCCCGCCTATAAATAGTCAAAGGCATGTGGCATTTAAGGGCCCACATTCACATGCATCTAGCATCGCTCGACTCTTCTATCGGCAGCCGGGGAGCATCTTTTTCTTGCTCGAGACGAGTTTCCTTTTAAAAAAAGCGTCAAGAAAATTCCTTAAAATAGGTAGAGAAGCCAAGAGCTGTTTGTGTGTCTGTGTGTATGTGTGTGTGCCATTTTGCATGTTCTGCAGTTGCAGTTGCAGTGGCAGTTGCAATGACAGTGGCAGTGGCAGTGGCAGTGGCAATTGCACGGGCACCAGCAGCAGCACAGGCAAGTGTCTATCCAGCCTTAAGTAGACGCAGCGGCTCTGCGTCAAGTTGGCAAAGCAATTGACTAGCGCTGGGCCTGGACAAGGGTCTGTACTATGCATGATGCTGCTCTGGGGTGTGTGGGGTATGTGGGGTATGGGGTGTGGGGTGTGGAGGGTGGAGGAGGGTCAGTCAGTTCAACTGCCAAGCTGATATGTGGTGGCATGTCTGTGGCATTTTGCTGGCCCCAGCAAGTTGCATGCGACGCAAACAGTTTAATTTGATTCCTACATTTTCACATGCCCAAGGTATCCAATCAGAGTTCAGCTAAATAATTCATGTGGGACACATTGCAACTAGCACGTTGCAACGTTGCACGTTGTACGTCGCACGCTGCTCTAACGGTACGTGGGCTGTGCCAGTGCCACTAGCTCTCAATATGGATGCAAACTAGACCGCAACTCGGTTTATATAGAAGCCACCCATTGTTAATTATTGCTAATTAGGCTCCATTCACCAATGAAAGTTGGTAAATGGGGAAGTTGGCGCTCGTGTCTGTGCGTGTATGTGTGTACGCGTGCATGTGTGTGTTTGCGCTTGTGCGCCAAGGTCAACTTTGGCCACATTGTCTGTTGTCAGCCACTTTGGGCTCATAGTTTATGCATGAAGTTGCCGCAACGACTAAAAGACAACCAATGGAAAATTAAGGACAATTTCAAGCGTGTGGCACACGTCTGGATGGAGGTTTTTGTTGGAGCTTGATTACTGAAACTATCGCAGCACATAGAAAGTTCAAATTGGGCCAAACGCACAGCTACTTTTTACACAAGCAACAACAACAAACGGAATCCAAGCGAGCTTAGCGAAAGGGAGCGCTGTGCTGTGCGGTCACGTTCTAATTTTATGTACCTTTTTAAATATATCGACGGTCAAGCCTGTGTCGCTTACGGGCCGTCTGGCAACTGCCAATAAACCGGCAACTTTATTAAGTCAACATTAAAAGCACAACAGCAGTAAGTACTGAGAAGTTTGCAGTCGGTGATAACCGACTGCGCAATACTCCGTTGACAAAAACAACGTTAAATAAGTCGAGAGCAACTGACTGTCTAATGATCCTTCACAGTCAAAAAACCTCCCATACCTAGTCTTCATTTCAAATTCGGTCACTTTAAAGAAAATCGAATTTTGCAATTATTGTAATGTAAGGCTATCAGTAGTATGTCGAGAATTTAAAGTTGTTTTTTTTTTCTTATATAAACTGGACTTAAGTTGAGCCATTTGACCAAATAACTACCGAACTGCACAGTGCTTTAAAATATACAACTTTGTAAGAGAGGAGTCCTTTGACCCCAATCAATCAACCATATTTTGTGCTATATATCTTCTAAATGAAAACATGTGCAACTTGCAATAAAATGGCAATTTAAAATAAAAAATTTAAATGTTTCATAAAACTTGAAGAATATATGACAAACCAAAGTTTGATCTAAAATCTGGCTGCATTGAATGTGAAGGGCCAAGTTCACGAAGTGAACCTAAAGAATGCAAACCGAACCACTTTTGGGTTTGATCAGATTATTGATCCTGCACCTGTCAAATTATGGGAAGTAAAATGGTTTTACATGTGTATCCGAAGTCTCTAGCTAGTCAAACTTCATTTTCATTCAAACATTGTACAATCCACAATAATCCACTGGGAACAGACCATTTGCCGGCTGCCGGCAAAAGGTGTTTAAAATAAATTCTTATTGGTAAAATCGAGCATTTGATTTCGTTGCCAATTATAGACGAACTTTGAGAGGTGCCTGCGCCTGGCTTTTGTTGCTGGCAAACAATTTGCAATTTTATTAATGAAGTCGTTAAATTGCACAAGTTTATCACTTGCCAGCGACTTTGCACAGCTGTAGGAGCTCAGCGCAGCGCTAATTTCTAATTGACTTGTTTTGGCCTGGTCTGGCCTGGCCTGACTTATCGCCTGACTAGCTAATTCTGATGCCATTTATTATTAGCCCGTGGATTAGGTGGCTGCATCTTTATTCCATTCGTTCTGGCTGACACAGTTTCAGTTGTAATTTCCCACTGCACATGATGTTGATTCGCCTTTGAACACATGTGTGCCACATACATATTTATGTATGTACATATATGTATGTACATATTCTGGATGCGGCTTTCCCTCCAGCGGTGTCTCAGTCTTGTGACTAATGTGTACTGAGTTTGTTTTTTTTAGTTTTTGCACATCGTTCAATTTCCATTAATGTATAAGTAAATATACATATATAGCACGTCTATGTATATTTAATACATATTAAATGTTGTTTTTGAAAACAGATAGTATTTGCCTGGGACGTATTTGTGGAGTCAACTAGGCAACCAAGAAAGTTCGCAGCCAAACTACAAAATAATAATTTATTTGAAGACATTGTTTTATTTTTAATTATTTAGGGAAATCTTATATATTCTACTTTTATTGAATGGTTTTCAAAATGCATGCATTACATATAATTTATGGGTTTGTTCGCTTTGCTGCTTTTCGTTGCTTGACGCGTTACAATTCGCAACCAGTTTAAGCATCGAGCGAGTGACAAGGTAAAAACTAAGCAACATTTACCTTGAGGTAGCCAACTTAATATTGGTGTTCGGCTAAAACGACTTGTCATAAAAAAAAATAATGAAATACAACTAATTAAAGCTAAAGCAAATTCGCATCACACACTTAAATAGCTCATTCCATGGAGTAATGGGCAGGCATTATAAGTACGATAAGTTTACCATGGGATTATATCTGACGCAAATATGCGCTGATGCCTGCTTTCCATTTTTCATATACTCAAGATTGTTGTTCACCCACACACGCACACACGCACTCACGCACAAGTGTGTGCTTATAATTATGTGAGTGTATAAGCCAGTTGGCATTTCATGAAGTTTTCTATTGCCGCAAGCACAGCTTCCTGGGCGGCCTCCCCAACAAATCCGAGCCCAAACCAAACATCCCGACATCTTCTGCTCGGGTTGCGTGTGTGATTTACATTATAATAATTAGTTTATGGGAGAGGCACGCGCTGCTCTGGCAACGTCATCAAAATTGCAAATAGAAAGCAATTTCCACACTTATTATACACACGTGTGACGGAGTGAGCGTGGCAGGAACCTCACGTAATGAGATCCAGCTAACCAGGCGAGCAGCTCTTACGCCCACCATTTGAAGGTGCCTCCCTCTAAAATACTTGGCCAACTTGGCTCGGCTTATGCGCTACTTAAAGTGCATGTGCGCCGCATGCTTCTCAATTTTAGACACACACGAAATTACTTTGAAACTCGTGCCGGCAAGTGGCGAGTATTTGGCTTGTGGCCTCATTAGACCGCATGTTGCATAAAGCGCAGCAGGTGACTTTCGCCAAAGCCGGGAATTGCGATTGCCATTGGCATTCAGTGGCAAACGCTGTCAAACTGTGCCAAACTGTGTGGCAAAAACTTTGAATCTCCATCTCTCCTGCCTGATCCCTGATCCCTGGCTGCAAATGACAGCGTTAAGAGTGACCTGCATTCGAACTGGCCGCTTAAGAAATATTTACGCAAATGCAGACAAGCTTGTTCAATCTGTTAGAGCCGCGTTAAAAGCCAATTGGGTGCCAACTTTGTGGCCACTTTGCGCTGTCATTTCAATTAGTCACAGCTTCTAAACTTGTCCATAGCTCATATGCTTGTCATTTACTGGAATACCCTGTACCTGTTAAAAAAAAAAACAAAAAGAAAGGGTAAATTGATGTTTTGCAAATGTATGTTAAACGTCAAAAAAGAGGCACATAACCACGTATACATCATTCTCAAAATTCTCGTCGCTAGAGACATTTAATTTTGTTAGAAAGCTTCGTCGTAGAAAATTTGTGTTGCACTTTTTCAATAATAGTTCTTTAATACTTTAGACACTTTATTTAAATAAAAAAAGAGGTCAGGCAATCTTAATTCTTTTTATATAAATGCTTGTATAATGAGCGCCTTTCTATGCGATTTTCATTATCCTAAATAAGACTTGAAGTAATTTACCTTAACTGTTGGGCTAGTATTAGAAAAGTCTTATTTGCTTGAAATATTTAGACTCAGGGTATCTGCCCAGTCGGACACACTCAGTTGTTGTAGAGTATATGAATTTCGCATTCATTTTCGCTTTCAGTGTGGGCCGTGCTGAGCTGCCAAACAATGAAATATAATTTGTATAATTTAAGTAAATGCCCGGAGTCATTAGCATTTCTGTGTGCGTTTCTTCTGTGGGCATTCTGTAGCCGCGTTTAATGAGACTCATTAATCACGCCAACCAATTGCATTTCGACCGCACTAAGGAATAAAATACTGTCAACTCAGCTGACTAACACACAACTACTTTGACGGCATGTCCAACTGACAGACTGACAGACTAACAGACAGGCAGACTGGCTGACTGGCTGACTAGCTGCGCGGCTGACTGGGTTTGTTATGCAAATGGTGCGTTTTTACCACCTCCACGACTCACGTGGCGTATGATTAATTTTTATAAGTTTTTTGTGCAAATCGACACGTTATGCAAAAGGAGTGGAGGTATAGTGCACAGCGAGTCCCAGGAGTTCCATTTGATCATAATTAATGTGCAATCGTCGCGGTCGCGGCCGCAACACTGCGTATACGTAATCTGTTCGAGCTTTGCAAAACCAAGCAGAAAGAAAACAAAAAAAGTGAAACAACACCAACAGCCACTGGTCACCACTTGTGGGTTGACTAAAATCAATTTGCCTGTGTGTGGGCTGACGGACTGATGAAGCATGAGCCAAGCCAACAAATCTCTTACAATATAGTATATATAGTATAGCACAAATATTTATATAATTATATATATATATTTATGTGATGGGGCGGCGACTTTGGCCGCTGCTCTTGGCCAAGGGCAGCAAAGTTAACTAACTGAGGCAAACCCACAGAGCTGCACAAATCATGTCACCACCACCAGAGTACAGCGCAGCCTTGCACCAAAGAACAAGAAGTACGGAGAGCAGTGTGCAAGTCCATGCGGCAGACTGGGCGTATGTGCAATGTCAAGTTTGCCCGACAATGGCTGCTGCCTTGTGGTCTTTGCATTCTCATTCAATGCATTTTTATTGGCCACAACAGCAGCCTGTGGAGACGTGTTTTATTGATTTCGCTAAATTCAGATGTAAGACGGGGCTCGAAGGTTGCATTTCTTACCGAATTATTTGTCTCAAGAGGTGCAAAATATGACTGCCATAAAGAAGAGAACAATAATGCCAGTCAGTTAATATTACATACTTTCTCACATCTTCATCATCATCATTTTCTTCTTTTTTATCTAACAGCCCATCTTGTCAAGACATATTTAAAATTAATTATGAGTTCAAACCAAAGTCGCAGAACTTCTTCCTCAACACACTGAGAGCTCAGTTTGGCTATATGATAATCAAAATATATACATAAACTTCGGATGTGTTCTTGTACATACACGCACACACGTAGACACACACACAAAAACGCACACACACACACGCACAGCAATCAAATTAAGCTCTGGTCCCAATCAATTGAATGCCTTTCGAAAGACGCCAAACTTTGGCCCATTATGAAGCCGAAAAGTATCAACATTAGTACTAATATGTATACGAGCGAGAGTAGCTGTAATGGCTCGACAACCAGATACCCAGTAACAGGAACGGCATTAACAATCGAAACGCATACCCATTTAATGTTTACTTCAGCTTTTTGGTCTACCGCCAGATCCTTAAGTTTGTGAAAAGCACGAGTAGCAGGCGCACATACCCTTCGTATTTGTTTGCGGTACAGGGTATAGCTAAAGGCATTGGTTGCTTTCAATATGCGTTGGGTTCCTAATAAAAGTTACACAAACTCAATTTTGTAAAAGCGGGTTTTTGCCAAATGGTTAAAGTGGTGCAGATGAGAGCGGGTGGGGGGCGAGTAGGGGTAGCCTGCCAGTGGCAGCTACTGTTTGCATCACACACACACACACACACACACACACACGCACGCACACTCACATATGGCAGGCTGTTTAAGATGCCTTGAAATTGGCAAATATTGGTATGCCGGCATTTTTGTTTGTTGCCCACGCAGTAGTCGGCCATTTTGTGGCGCAACTGTCGTATCTCTTTGCCACAGTACATTAAGGGCATGCCTCGCCCTTGGCTAAGGACAACTGCAACAGTTAACTCGCAGTTATCGCATTGTTTACTGCATGATTAATTATGGCCACGTGAATTAGCAGCAATCTCAGCGCCAATTGTTATGTCCCCGTATATTGTTGTTAATATTCTCGTTGTTCTTGTGGTATTGTCTGTCACGGCACGGCTTGTTGGTTGTATTTTTTGGCATGACAAATGCCCCTCTCAGTGCCCCAAAGGCGCATGCAAAAATCTGCTAATGCTGTGTGTGGCTGTTGTTGTTGTTGTTGTTCTTGTTTCTAATACTGTTGCTGCTGCCTGTGGTCATGGCCACTTCAAAGCAGCCCACACAGCTTGCCGCCGGCGCTAACGAGTTACGATCGACGCGACAACAGTTCTTGAGCTTGGCCAGAACTGTGCCCTGCTCAAAAAAGCAAATCGGGTATATTACTAATAGCCTATGTCCGTCCGTCCGCCTATATAGTATATACATAAAAGAGTATGTCCTGACTGACTGGTGATCAAGCCACAACTCAATCCTTAAGAGCTACAAGGCTTGACTTTCAAATGGGACATAACGGGGAGTCACTCCCAGGACAGGGTATCGCGCAGTCGGATTATTCCAACCACAATGATCTCTTTGGTATGGCGTCGGCAATGGCTTTGATGCTGTGCCCCTGCGGGCAGCCCACGCATGCTACTGCACATGGCCAAATGGTTGTAAGCTGTTGAGCCTCGTATTTTCGCGCGCCTGGAGCCAGCCACTTGGCTTAATCCAACTGGCGTTAAACTGCCGCCTTTTAATTGCCAATCATTGCGAGCATTAGCGGATGGCGTCATCAGCCAGCCAGCCAGCCAATCAATCAACTAAGCCCGTATTCATTCTTTTTCTATCTTTGATCTTATCTTACAGATGAAAACAAACTGAACTCCAGCTCATGGGAGGATACTTTGGCGGAGCCGGAACAACAGACACAGCAATCGCCATCGCAGTTGCAGTCGCAGACGCACACGCAGACGCATCAGACATCCTCGTTCATCACATCGCCAGGTCAGGGGATCACAAGTCAGAAGGCGAGCGTGACCACAGCACAGCTGCACAGCGCCTTTAGTCGTCGGATTGCTGAACAGCAACAGCGCGCGAAGGGCTGCCAGATCAGCCAGCAGGCAGACAGCGCCACAATTGCCGGCGGAAGCTTCAGCGCCAACGGTGGCCAGGCTGCCGTTGGTGTTGGTGTCGGTGTTGGCAGCAGCGCGAGCAGCAGCAGCGAGCGGGACACAAAATCACCGGGACGCGAACGCCGAGAGGCATCCACAGCGAGCCACTCCGACGAGGAGAACTTTACAGAAGAGGAGCAGACCAGCAGCAGCGTGAGTTCGTTAAGCGCCGGCAACCAACGCAATTCCCAATTGCGTTCCACCTTCAACAAGGCCAAGCAGCATTTGTCGTTTGACAAATGGCGCACGGCTGCCACTACGAGCTCCTCCTCTAGCGCCAACGCAAACACTCCCTCCTCCGCCCAACCGCAGTGCAGTCAGAGCGCCAGTAACGGCAGCCGTGACAGCAACATGATTATGCGAAGAGCTAGCGCCTGCACGATGCCCACCAGCTCAGGGGCATCGTCTCAGCGCGAGGAGAACACCGCACCCGGGGAATCGCCGGGCGGACGACTTTCGCGTTGGTTCTCCATTCGACGTGGCTCCTCACATCAATATGATGTGGGTGGACGCGATGGTCGGCAGTCTACGGCATCCAGTTTTGACATACCGGACGCGTCTGGCGCAGCCACGCCGAAGCCAACCACTGCGACAGCGACGCTGGACGCCGCCTCGCCACAGAAGCTGGCCAATCTGGGCGCCAGCAAAATGATGCCAGGCGTGCCCGAGGTAAGTCGGCAAGGAATAATCCATTACAAGCAGTCAAATGCTTAACAAGCCATCAACTCTATTCCAGTACGAGGATGATGAGAACTCCGCACCGGACAGCAGCCGCTTCGATATGGACCTGATGATACCGCCGGGCAGTCGAGCCAATGGCACCGCACGCACCGCCCACAGCCGGCTAATAGTGCCAATGCTGCCGCCGGCACCGCCCGGTCTCTCCCAGCAGCAGCTCAAGCGGCGACACATTGTGGCCGCCATCGTTCACAGTGAGAACTCATACGTGGCCACTTTACAACGTCTAGTCAATGTAAGTACTAGTGCGTGTATGAGTATGAGTATGAGTATGAGTATGAGTATGAGTATGAGTATGAGTATGAGTATGAGTATGAGTATGAGTATGAGTATGAGTATGAGTATGAGTATGAGTATGAGTATGAGTATGAGTATGAGTATGAGTATGAGTATGAGTAAGAGTAAGAGTATGAGTAAGAGTAAGAGTAAGAGTAAGAGTAAGAGTATGAGTATGAGTATGAGTATGAGTATGAGTATGAGTATGAGTATGAGTATGAGTATGAGTATGAGTATGAGTATGAGTATGAGTATGAGTATGAGTATGAGTATGAGTATGAGTATGAGTATGAGTATGAGTATGAGTATGAGTATGAGTATGAGTATGAGTATGAGTATGAGTATGAGTATGAGTATGAGTATGAGTATGAGTATGAGTATGAGTATGAGTATGAGTATGAGTATGAGTATGAGTATGAGTTTGAGTATGAGTATGAGTATGAGTATGAGTATAAATACGAGTGCTAATGCAAGTACGAGTACGAGTGCATGAGTTTGACAACGAGTATGAGTACAAGTAAGAATATAGTATGTGCATGATTATGATTACGAGTATGAGTATGTGTGCCAGTCCGAGTATAATTACGAATATGAGTACGAGTACCAGTGTTAGAATGAGTATAAGTACAATTTTGAATACGAGTAAACCGTTTACAGTACTCTAAACACTAAATTTATCAACTAAAACCAGCACAATTGTTGTTTAGGCTTGAGGGCTTAGGTAGAGTAAATGGCAGATCCGTGGAGCTAATTTTGTTGCTAGGGTAGAATTATTTCTAGTCCCATAGTTCTTCGCCATCATTTGGCTCTCCAACTTGGAGTGTCAGCTTAAACTTTAGGCTCATCTTCGGCACCACAAATCTGCATACTTCGTGTTCGCTTAGTATTTCTTGATCTGCTTGATCGGCATGCAACACATTAAGAGGCCGGGGATTCTCTGTCAGCGTCGTCTGGGACGCGTCCTCTTCGTCCTCAACGCTCATGCCGGCAATGGTCGTCGAGGAGTCGACAATGTTGAGACTTGAAGGCTGCTCGCTCATGACACTTGACTCGGGATGGAGCAGGACGTCCAACTCTAGGGGCATCAGTATATACATCTCGCCAGTCTCTTCGTCCCTTTGGATCACTCCGAGCTGCGCCTCGTCATCCTCGTTAATTAAATTGATCTCGTCCAAGCTCTCCTTTGTCCAACTGTCGGTCAGCGTTGAATCATCATCCTCGTTGTGTGTGGTGCTCTCACGGTCACCGTCAGGGTGATCCGGCATTTGAAAGCTGTAGAGGCCGGGCGCATTAAGCTTGACATAGCCCCGTTTTGTGTCAGATTGCAGGTACATCTCCACCTTGCTGAATGTATCGGCCACCAAAGTTACCTTGTCCGCGTCCAGCTCCAGAATACCGTCCTCATCGAAGACTGTACTCTGTTTCACTTTGTTGTCTGTTGTTGTCATCTTGTTAGCCAAAAGTGGATTAAATCTCATGTAGTGGTGCATATATAATAAATAATTCTGATTTTTTGTACGCCTTATTAATTTCCTTTTATAAATATACATATATATATATATATGTATTTGAGTTTGTGTTCACTCTCGTGCACACTTGTGTCAGTTGAAATTCTTGGCACCCTTAGGCCTCAGATTTTCAATTTGTATACCCTGCAGAGAATATTGTTTGTTTTGTATATGTACCAAATGCCAGTTCGATATGTTTCTTCCTATCTGTTTCTTTTATTCATCTAAATGCTGTGATTTAAACAAACTCTTGTGTTGAAAAAATTAAATTCATAAAAAATTTAATTTTATGGCAATTTTCTAAAATAAAGAAAGAGTATTATGCAGTCGTTTGGACCCGATATCTTCACCAAACCTAACCAATTTAGGCGATACTTTGCTCGTAACATTTAACTAATAGTACATCAATATTAAATGTCTAATGCCATCAGACGGTAATTAAGTTTTTGAAAATCTTATTATTTAAAAGTATCTAGAGAAAATATTAAATTGTAATTTGCCAGTTGTCTGCAAGCTATTTTATCTTCGGAAATCCGAATATAGTAACTTTTCTTGTTCCTGTTTTCCCTACTGATTATTACGTAATGGCTCTAATAACCACCGACTTATGTTAATGTTAACTCTCATGACAACTCATTTGTTTTCTTCTTTACATGCCATCCAATTCCCACCGTCATATGCCGTCACTCTCCGTCATAACTAACTCCAATTCTAACACACCAATCCACACACACACACACATACACACTTATGTAAATTGTAACTATATACTCTATATATTCTCTACTCATGACACTCACACCAACTAAACACGAAGCATCATTCACTTAACCATCTCAAACCACCTTTACAAAAAGAGTAGTTGCAAAATTAGTTAAACACCCATTAAAAAGAACTAAAATAGAATAAAACCGAGCATTTCGAGTTGGCGAACAGAGATCTTTCAACTTTTGGTAAAGCATCGACATCTGAAGTGTAGCAATGCGTCTATCAGCAGGTTTACTCTCAATTCTCCCTTTTTCTCTCTCGCCCCTTTTTTAAAAGGATTACAAGAAGCCGCTGGAGGAGTGCAGCCCACCGGTGCTGAATCCAGTGAAGATCGCAACGCTATTCCATTGCTTGCCGGACATTCTACACTCACACAAGCTGTTCCGCATCTCGTTGTCGGAGTGTGTACGCAACTGGGATCGGGATGAGAAGATCGGCGATTGCTTTGTTAGCGCATTTGGCAAGCCGCAATTGTTAGAGATATACTCGGGCTTCATCAACAACTTCTCGGCGGCCATGGAACTTGCCAAAATGGAGGAGAAGCGCAAATCGGCGCTGGCTGATTTCTTCAAGGTGAAGCAGATCAGTGCCCATGATCGGCTATCCTTCTTTGGCCTGATGGTGAAGCCCGTGCAGCGCTTTCCCCAGTTTATACTCTTTCTGCAGGACCTGCTCAAGTACACGCCACAGGGTCACCACGATCGCATGTCTCTGCAACTGGCGCTGTCACAGCTGGAGCTGCTCGCCGAGCTGCTGAACGAGAGCAAGCGCGAGGCGGAGCAGTATCAGGCTTTTAAGGAGATGCTTGGCCACATAAGCGGCACCTTTAATACACGCTCCCTCAACAGCGTCAGCGACAGCTGCGGAAATCGGGCCCGCTATCTGCTCCGCGAGGACAATGTCACTCACATGGAGTTCAACCAAGCGGGCTTCATAGTCAAGTGCAAGCAGCGACGTCTGCTGCTGCTCAACGACAAAGTCATCTGCGTGTCCGTGGCGCCCAAGCAATCCCATGACTTTGGCGCCACCGAGAAGCTCACCTTCAAGTGGATGTTTCCCGTCAACGATGTCGAGATTGTGGACAACAGCGCATCCGCAACACTATCTAGAATACTAACAGCAGGTATGTTGGCCCAGCTTAATAACTGAGCATACTCTAACTTGCAACTGTTATCCTGCTGCACAGGTCTGAATCGTGGAGGCAGTCTCAAGTCGAATGGCAGCACTGGAAATACCACCGCCGGCGGCTATGCAAATGCAACGCTCTCCGGCCATGGCCAGGCTGGGCTACCGGGCTTGGGATCGCCCTTTGCCGGCGGAGATTCGCATAGCTCGCCAGCCGCACAGCTCACAAACGGAGCGGATAATCTATGCAACGAGATGAGCACACTGATGTACGACTACGAGGTGATATCGCGCATACACGACCTGGTCGGCACCCTTAAAGGCAGCTACAAGGAACTCAACTTGAATACAACGCGCAATGTGCTCAATACCATACAGGGCTCCATTCAGCGCAAGGACGAGGAGATGGCCTGGGTGGACTCCTGCTGCTTGCAGCTCATTGGTCGCCACAAGTCCGGCAAGGAGGAGACCTTCACTTTCCAAACGCAGACACCAAATGTGAAGAAGGAGTGGATCACTGAGCTGCGGCTCGCTCAGCTGGCTCTCGATCCGAACAACTCGCCCGCCTGGGAGCGCTCTTTCTCAGGCTCGCAACCACATCATGCACATTCACATCACCAGCATCCCAATGCCCATACCCTGCAATCGCCCGGCAGTCCGCAGACCACGCTGCACACCTACGAGCAGCAGCAGCTCCAGGAAGCCGTCCAGCAGAAGCAGTCGCGCAAGATGCCGCTCTTTGTCAAGGCGATGCCCGTTTACCGGTCACAGCATCAAACGGAGGTGAGTAATGCCCCCGACGGCATAAATGGAAGCCCCCAAAAGCCAAATCCAATGAAAGGATATTTTAATATATTTTATCGCCATATTCAGATAACCTATATGGTATATATCTTATTTATACTCTATCGGATCGGGCCACGATATCATAAATCTGCCATAGAAACGAAAATGTATTCTTTATGTAAAACGCTTTGCATATCCAAAACTCATTAAGAACGCCTAGTTAATAAACATAAGTTAGGATTACAAAAGTTTTCCTTTGACACCGTGATAAAAAAGCCTTTTGCTTGCTCACTCTTCCTTTGTCTTACTCTCTCTCTCTCTCTCTCTGTCTTTCTCTAACCCAAGCGCACTCACAGGCTGTCTCCCTCTTTTAAATATCACTCTTCTATAAGATTTCCATAATGTCAAGCCAAGGTTACATATTTAAGTGTTGAAAAAACTTTAATTGTTTCTCTCTTAAATATGTAACGCCTTTCTATGCGATTTTCAATTTGCTTACAAATACAGGCTGTCTCCCTCTTTTAAATATCACTCTTCTATAAGATTTCCATAATGTCAAGCCAAGGTTACACATTTAAGTGTTGAAAAAACTTTAATTGTTTCTCTCTTAAATATGTAACGCCTTTCTATGCGATTTTCAATTTGCTTACAAATATGTCTGAGATCAGAATATAACAAAGGTTTTTATAAACTTCTGCAATTCACAACTAACGTATCTCTCTATCGTTTATTTCTTCAGGTGCGCTGTGGATGCTACTACAGCATCGCCAATGACACAAAGCAGAGCGGAAACGCGCGACGACGGCACAAGCAGCTAAACTACCTGTGGATGTGCAGCAGCGATGGCACTTCGTCGCATATCACCGTGCTGGCCCAGCACCCACAGCAGGCGGGCAATTTGCGGGAGGCAGGCTGCTTTGATCTGGTGGAGACGCAGGTGTCGGCGCTGGAGTTTGTCAAGGGTCTGGACCTGTGCCGCACACGGGAGGAGCACAGCAGCCTTTTGGGCGATCTCGTTTGGCTGGGCACGGATAGCCGCAAGCTGCTCATCTATTCGGCCCGCAATCCGGAGCAGGAGGAGCAGCTAGGCAGCTTTGCGGTCCCGGGCGCTGTCCAACGCATTCTGTACCACTTCGATGCCGTCTTCGTGGCACTCTCGAATGCCACCGTGCTGATCTATAGGCGTGCCCATGACGGTGTCTGGCAGCTGCGCGATCCGCAGCAGGTGACACTGGGCGAGTCTGGCATGTCTGTGCCGAGCATGTTGCCAATCAACATGAATATCTATGCATCATGCGGCAATCGCGTCTACGTGCTCAACGCACTCAACGGGGAGCTGCAGCGCAGCTTTGAGGTGCAGCACGGCGCTAGCCAGCAGGTCAATCTGATGGCGCACTCGGGCATCGGGCTCTGGATCTCGCTAAAGAACTCGACAATGCTCTGTCTCTACCACACCGAGACGTTCAAGCATCTGCAGGACATTAATATCGCCTCCAGCGTGCTGCGCAACGATGCCAAAAAGGAGCAGCCGCTAAACAACAGCTCCATTTATGTGACAGCCCTTATGGCTTGCAAGGGTCTGCTTTGGGTGGGCACAAATGTGGGCATCGCTGTTACCATACCGCTGCCCCGGCTCGAGGGCGTTCCCATCATCAGTGGCGGCATTAATATGTCCTGTCACGCCCACTTTGGTCCCATCACGTTCCTCCTGCCGCTCATACCGAAAGTTTATCCAGCGTACAAGCCGACAGCCGCAGCAACAATGTCAGCACCGCTGGTGCCCAGTGTGCCCAGCATGGGCGAGGATCTGCATTTGCCCGCCATCGATGCGGATCCCAAAAAGCTGACCGAAACGGACCTAGACGAGAGCACAGTCATTTTACGTCGCGACCTACCCAAAGAGGAGCCCGGCTCAACAACCGTCTCGGCAACTGGCTCGACTACGCCTGCCACATGCATGCTGCGTGAGCCAAGCGTCGAGGCAACACCGGACTCGAACGTGGCAACGCCCGCCTCGGCTGCATCCTCGCCACGCAGCTCCAAGCTGGACAAGCAGCACTCGCTGGACCAGAGCTTCACCGCCAAGATTCGCGCCTCGCTGGCTAACTCGCCTGCATTCCATCGCAAACGGTTCCGGGATTTGGGTGCCGGCGCTGGTGATGCCGGTTCGCGCATGTCCAAGACGCTACCACGTGGCCTGGGCTCAGCAGCGGCTGGAGGCACCGGAGCCATCGGATTGCACTCAAATGCGGCCGCACTGTCGCAGCATGGCGAGCACGGCTACTGCGATGTGTATGGGCTGTACGGCAAGCTGATTTTCGTCAAGGAGAATTACGACGCCGAAGAGGGCAACCAGGGCAACCTCATGGACATGATGTACGAGGGTATGCGGCGCTCCGATCCCGAGCTGGCTGCCATACCCGGCAAGGTGTGCACCCTGGACAGGCGTTTGCGTATGAAGGCCTCGCGACCGCGCTCGCTCGATCTGTCCAATTGGTCGGTGGACTCGAAGTCGTCCAGCTTATATACGTCATCGGGCAGCGAGGAGAGCATGGGCATACGCCTCTTTGGCGGACGCTCCGTTTCCCGCAACAGCAGCAGCGCCAGTCACAAGACATCTGGCACGGGTAGCGACCTGGGCAACATATCGGAGAACGGTCTCATGACCACCGCCGACATACACCAGCAGCAGCACCATCATTTGTCCAACAGCACGCCCAAATCCGAGGACGGTTTCAAGCAGATGCACGCACAGGCAACTGCCTCTGACAAGCAGGCTGCGCCGGCGGCCGTGGCCACATTGAAGCGCAAACAAAAGCAAAACTCGAAGCAGCAGCAGCAACAGAATGCGGACGGACCGCGCACCGTTATCACCCTGATGGGCGGTCGTGGCTACTGGCGACATGTCTGGTACAACACCAGCGGCAGCTCGCCCGGCCAGAAGGGCGCCTCCGGTACGTGTGGCAACGCTGGCGCTGCCTCCGGCACGGGCGGCGGCTCCGGCAGCTTTTCACCGCTGACGGCCAATTCAAACGATGCGCATATCGTCGTCTGGGAGAAGAAGTTATAATCTCAGGAGTTGGTGTGCTGCTGCACGCTGCAGCAGCACCCGCACCAGCACCACCCGCCGTTGACCGAGCTCTGGCGACGCGTCGGCGAGCAGCGTCGCGGACGCGTCCGTTTCCGTGGTACATTCACGCAGCGCGAACGCGAACGCGACCGCAGCGCGTCGGGTCTCAGCAGCTGCAACTGGCGGTCGGATGGTGAGCGGCTCGCGGTGGCCAGCGGCAGCGGCAGTGGCATGCTCAGCGCCAGCCTAAAGCGACTCACCAAGCTGAAGCGCGGCGGCAGCCTGAAGGAGTTCTAGTGAGTCCCCCCTCCCACCACCCCCACAGTCCAATTGATGCGATGCCACTAATTGCAGCACGGGGCATCGTTTGCCAAATGTATATAAATAACCATCTCATGTGTACTTTATAGTGTTAGGCTAGGCTTAAACACGAGCTTGGGGCTATATTTGTTCATGGCTGGATATGCCATGAGTAGCTTGAAGCACCTTTTTTTGTTTATTCAATTTGATATATCGAATATATATATTTATACGTACATATATGTATACATTACTATAGCTAATCTTTGGAGCAAAAAACTACGCCTTATTTAATTTTTTTTTGTGCTGCTCTTTTTTTTTCTAAGTATATAAACGTTAGACATAAGTAAACTTTTTTTTTTATATCAATAATTACATATATAAAATTAATATCCAAATATGCATTTTTTTGCTATAGCATTTAAGATGCACATGAAACAAGTTAAGATTTAAAAAATGAAGGAGCAGGGGGGACTTTAATAATAATAAAAAATATTAAAATAAATACATAGCGGCAAAGCCAAGCAACACACGATGTTGCATGTACAATAAGTATTAGTTTAAACGAGAAAACTGTTAAACGGAGACAGGCACAGATCGACATAGATAGTTAGGCAAAAAACCTAGCGAAAATCTATAGAAACCATTTGAAGATATCAAAGAAATTATTGTCATGCGACTTGATGTAAGTTTCGATATACATATTTTCTGCAAATTGTACCCTGTTCTTTGCTCGCAGCAGCTGACAAATTTTCCTTACGTACCACGAATAAAAATAAAACAAAACAAAGTACTTGGATGTTGTACGTGTATATGCTTATAAAAATTATTCTATACATGTCCTCGTATATTATATAAATATCTGTGTTTCAAAACAATTAATTACCAGAAATATATGTTTTTTTTTTAATTTTCTATATCTACGCACTTGGAAGTACATATGTAAACAAGGCACATCTATGCATACATATACGATTTAAATACATATACAATCGATAATGAAATAAATGTTTACTCAATATACATACATACTTATGTACAGCTGTATATTTATATTATGCAGTACATTATATACATACTTACACGTATAGAAAATTATTTATAAAATAATTAACCAAGTTTTTATACGTTTAAATGAAGGCATAATAAAATTATGTAATTTTTTGTATCAGTGTGCTTTTGAACAAGTATATGCGCACTCACACATACACATATTTACATTAAAATAGTTACACACGCATACAAACATATTTATCTATATCTATCTAAACACATATGCTATAACAAAACATATTAAACGTCATCGTATTGACAATGAACAACAATTAAACCAATTTACATTTTCAGTGGATAAAAAAATGTTGTATGTGTTAAAGAAAACTCAATAAAAATTTTTTTTTTAAATAAATCGTTAGTTTGTATTAATCTATATAAAAAAAATAATGCCAAAATTGTTTGTTCTCTAACTGGCCGAGAGACTGTGTGCTTGGTGATCAACTCACGGCCTGAACGTTCAGGGATAGATATTTTTACAGTGACTTCTTTTTGAGTTGAAAGTGAATTCGAATTTAATTTTTGAATGACAATAGATAATCCTGATCCGTAAGAGTCAAAAATAGTTTATTTAAAAAAAAAAAACCATCAATTGCTGGTGTAAAATCCAACTCCGCTTTTGGTAATAATTTTTTTTTTCCAATTTTAGTTAAATTAATAATAGCGATCCATACGAGTCCAAAAGTCGGAATTAATAATAAAAAGCCGAATGGTTGCGAATGGTCCAAATGTGAGTACATATGCCCTTTATTTCATTAGCTTTTTGCTACAGCTGTTGCTTAACAAACAACTTAACAGATGTAGCTACCGACTTCACAGGCGACTGCTAATAATCTCGCAAGTCAGCAGAAGCGCAACATTTTTGATTATCTAGTATTTTCGCTGAATTTCGTTCAAAACTCGCAAGCCTGCCAAGTTTTGGTAATAAGGTTGCAATTGGAAGTAAAAACACAGAAGTCTGCTTGTTTATTATTTATAAATGGTTTATTTCGTTTTAAATTGATTAGTTATTTGTGTATTCTATCTATTTTATTCTATCTTTAAATAATACATGTACATAGATCTCAAAATTGTTTTCTGTTTCATATAATTAAACACAATAATTATTTTTAAACTTTAAATCGATACATCTCAAGATGCCTGATCCATTTCAGACTCGTAGAATGGAATGGAATTTTTCATCTCTTCAAGCCTGCAAATATTAAAAAAAATAATTAGAAGAAAATGTGTAAAAACAAAATGAAAGCAAAAGCATCGCCTTCATCAAGGGCGGAATAATGCCGATTTAAAACGTTATAATCTCGCCATGTTCAACGGCGGTATTATGTCGCTTGCCAATGTCAGATATCCGAAAAAAATAACATCCAACTTTTTGTTATAAATTGTGATGTTAATCGATGGTAGGGATTCATACGCGTCTAACAAGGTTTAACATTTAAAACTCAGACGATATTTTCCCGAGATATTCAAAAAAATCATCATAAAAGTTTTGATTTTCGAACTGATCCCGATTTTGAGAAAAACGTGATGTAACCCCTTGCCA